>CM062266.1:40036884-40137992 GCA_031216635.1 Dissostichus eleginoides | reverse complement strand
ACGCAATAAGAAATGAAATGACCCTTAAAGGTCCCATGTCATGCTTCTCTGGTTCTGACCCGTCCCCTTGTGTTCTGAAGCTTCTGCATGTGAACGGTCTGCAGAGTCACAAACCCTCAAAGTGCACCCTGTAGGGAGTAAAGCTCTAACACAGAGAAGACCTGTCTCTGCTGCCCCAGAACGCCTCGTTGGACATTTTTCTTTTTCCATTGTTTGCTTCCTGGGTTCTGTGACGTGTGAACACCCAAATCAACAACAAATGACCGGATTGGCCCAAATGGACCAATCCGCGGAGCACCTCACACACCAGGATCCCTTGGCTAACTAACAGGGAGTCCCATTGACTTGCATAGAGCTCCCTGGTTGGTAATAGACGAGTTGGGATGGCGGAGAGATGCTCTCTGCAGACCCATTCTCACAGCGTTAGAAACCTTTCTCTTTCTCAATATCAAGCCACACTTATTGTTTTGACTTCGGCTGTGAGTGTTTGTGTGCTCAGGATGAGTTTCGCTTGTTCTCGCTGTATCGCCGACCCGGAAACCTGTCCGCTCCTCGCAGCAACGAGCCTCGCAACGAGCCTCGCAACGAGCCTCGCAACGTTCCGACCAATCAGAGCACAGTGGGCTCATAGGGAGGGGGGGCAGGAGCTCCAACAAGCCGTGTAGGACAGAGAGTGAATACACATGCTCTACAGAGATGCTGTATGAGAAACCAGTGTGAGTTTGGAACATTGAACAATGTAAATCTATTCTCGTAGACCTCAACAATGGAACTATGATCAGGAGAAATGGCCATGACACGGGACCTTTAAAAGTTTTTGTTTATGTTTTTCAATTAAAATGTCTAAATATCAAAATTCTAAACTAATGTCCGCCTGTCAGTCAAACATTTTGGCTGTTGAAAATGGATTGAAGAGATTGATTTTTCTTTGCATTTCAATAACAATTTTGGGCATTTTTCAATAAAAAGACAGGCTTTTCAAGTGTTTTAAAGCACAGATTAAAGAGGGTACATCGCAGTGAGATCATCTGGATCAAAGCAAACTGACCCCTTTTTTTTAGGGGAGCATGACCCCATCTGAACTCCTGAGGTCTATGCTAAAAAACATCTGATGTTTCAGCGACATCTTAAGTTTTCTTTAAGGCACTACGAAATGTATTTTGTGCTGGTGCAACATAGAATAAAATAACAAGAGTATAAGAAAGGAGACGACTCTCAAGGTCCCCTGTCCTGCAAAATGCTTCTATACAGACTGTATGTCTCCCTCAGACTCAGGAAGCCTCTCTCAGGGAAAGCCGTTCATACGTGACGTCATCTTGTATTTTAGGCGTTAGCAGCACGGTAAGCCCCGCCCACTCGGTAAGCCCCGCCCACCCTCTTACCTGAATCCCAGTATAAATAAAACCGTATAAAACGTGACCTTTAAAAGTTTTTATGTTTTTCAATTAAAATGTTTTTTTGCTAAATATCAAGATTCTAAATGAAATGTCAGTCAGTGATAAAACATTTTGGCTGTTTTAAAAAAGATTTTTCTCATATTTTGTTTTTTACATTAAATAAATATTGGATTCATTAATTTTTTTTTTTTAAATCCCATTTCTGTTTTAATTTCTTCGGGACATTTTCAAAACAATTCTAAATTGATTGATTTTTTTAGCGTTTCAATAAAAAGGTTGGTCTTTTAAAGCACAGATTGAAGAGGTCACAGTCCATCGACACACAGAAGAACCACGGGAAAGATGAAAGCCAATTTTATTGATCAAGTAACATAAATAGGACAAATGCTCCACTGTACAAACAACCTGCAGAGTAGAAATAAATATGGTCACAGCAATAAGTTAATGGATGTCAGCTGGGAGTCGTTGAGATGTGTTCCATGGCTATTTACACACATTGTTATTTTACACGCCGTTTAGTTTCTGCAGCCGGCGTTTTGTTTCACACTCGTCTGTCTTCGCTTCACATTCGTCTTTTCACATCTTCAGCAACAATTTAAAAACTAAGAAAAGCAAAAAGCAGCGGCTGAATATTAAAAACTTTAGTTACAGGTTACAACAGCATCGTCACAGCTATCGACGTTTCTTTAATACACTTTCAGTATCAAATACTCCGGTCGGCAGGTTACAAAAATATCACACAGACGCCTTCAGTTCCACGACTCCGAGGCGTCAGTGAACGCAGCAGCTCTCAGCCTATCATTAATATAGTTAATATTAAGGTGGTTCCAACGTCTTTAGATAAAGAAAACGCGTCATGAAAGATGTGCAGGAGACTATTAGGACAGGAGGAAGAAGGACATCCGTTTTCACTCTGAGAAAAAAGTCGAGAAGGAATAAGAGAAGTCAAAATGTCGAAGAAAGTTAAGAATACATTTCATAAGTCAAATGTTGATAAACTCAATGATTTAGTTCAAACTGAGAAGAAAGAATAAAGACGGAAAAATAATCTAAATGGTGTCACAAACACATGTTTAGACGTTTTCTTATACGTCTGAATGCTGTTGGAAAATGTTTGATTATAACTAAATAACAAGACGTTATTTTCACAGATAACATTCATTATTTTAAAGAGATGTTAGGGTTTGACGGCCAGGTGTTAGCATTGCGAGCTAGCTGGGATTAAACGATCTTTTTCAGGGCGGTAGTTTGGATCTTTTTTCTCAGGGAAACAGAAAAACAAAGGAAACATATTTGGTGTTCCCGTGGGCTGAGAGCTGCTGAAGCTCAGAAACACTTCCATCTCCCCGTCAGTCGCACTTTCATACAATCACGTCCTGGAGGTGAAGAGGAACTACATCTGGAAATAATAAAAACCTCGGGACACAAACGCTGCGTGTTCTCCGGCGTGCAGAGACCCCCCCGACGTCCTGCAGCCTTCATAGTCCAGCTCTATGTCCACACACACTCTCTGCATGTACACACACACACACACTCTGCATGTACACACACACACACACTCTGCATGTACACACTCTGCACTTACACACAGACACTCTGCACACACACTCTGCATGTACACACTCTGCATGTACACACACACTCTCTGCACATACACACACACACACTCTGCATCTACACAGACACTGCACACACTCTGCACGTACACACTCTGCATGTACACACACACTCTGCACGTACACACACACACACACTCTGCAGACTCTCTGCACAGACTCTCTGCACACGCACACACACACACACACACACACACACACACACACACACACACACACACACACACACACACACACACACACACACCACACACACACACACACACACACACACACACACACACACACACACACACACACACACACACACACACACACACACACACACACACACACACCTTTGTGGGTAGACGTCCGGATGAAAAGCGCTGCTCTTCTGCGTCTCCAACTGCAAAGTTCTCCCCGCGGATGAAAAGAGTTTTGATTGCTAAACCCACACGGACACAACCCCCCCCCCCCCCCCCGTTCCATTTGTCAGTGTGAATGGGTTACGGTGGTCCGGACCAGAAGAGAAAGGTGTTGAGTCCAGTGGTTCGGAGAGGAAGCACCCAATGCTGTAAGAACGTCTCGAAACGTTTAAAATGTGCACTTCGTTTTGGTCTGAGACTGAAATGACTCTGATGAAGTGGCATCATCGCTGTCCAGAACATTACAGACCTTTTTCTCAGAAATGTAAAGTATACATCCTGTTGTTGTCCTACTGAAAACACACAACTCTGACTTCATGTTTGCAAAGGTAAACTGTAGGCTGTATCCTTAAAGCCCGTTCAAAAGGCTATAACCCGCCCATCCAAAATCTAAAGGACCGTCAAATAGAGATAATAATAACAATACATTAAATTTATATGGCGCTTTTCCTGGTGCTCAAAGCGCTCGATCAGAAACCATCGGTAACACTGTTTCCTGTCTGCTTTGACATTCTGCATTCAAGAAGGGTTTTGAAACTGGTTGCATTATCGCCAAATATGATTTTATGACATTTTCTGAAGTGCACATTTTATAACATGTTCACGAAGTTCAAACATTATCAGGCGCTCCATCAGGCGGCCGAGGAGCAGGAAATTCTGACCCGGCAGGGGGGAGGATGTGCTGGGGGGGGGGGGGGGGGGTGATCCAGACTGCACTTTGAACAACATGCAGTGAAAGCTTGGCAGGTCAGAGAAGCCAAGAGGGGTGTGGAACATACCGGCAGGTTAGAGGGAGAGGGAGACAGCGTCTGCGTAAGCTTCTACCACTACGAGAGCTGGCGGTTGGCGACTTATTGAGCACTCCGATGTAGAGGAGTGCGGTGGGATCAGGAGTCAAGACACTAGTGCGAACTAACAAAATCCAGCCCAGGCACGAATTGTTAAACCCCGCCCCCCACTCCGAGAAAAAAAGAAAAAAAGAAAAAGTTTTGGCTTTGTGGTTATGTACAGTGAGTTCCTGTGGAGAGCCGTGTCCTTCAGGTTTCCAGGTCAGGGTCAAGTCTTCGAGCTGGGAGGGGGTGGAGCTAACCGTGTCAGTCTATCTGTAAGTGTGTCTATGTGTGTAATTATCTAACTGTTGTGTTGTTTAGCTCCGCCCCCTCCCCCTGGCTCCACCTCCAGCTACTGGTGGACCTCGTTTGCTATCAGACTGTCCTCCCCTGACTGAAAATCCGCCTCGTTGATGCTGTTCCCGCCGTTCAACAAGTCCTCGTCCTGCGCCGAGCCTCGGTCCTCCTCGGTGTTGCTGCCGCCCTCCTGCAGAACCTGAGCGATGTACATCTGCTGCTGCATGTGGATCTGCTGCTGCGTCTGCTGCTGCCGCTGCACAACAACAACAACACAACAACAACAACAGGTTAGAGAGGAGGAACACAACAACAACACAACAGGTTAGAGAGGAGGAACACAACAACAACACAACAACAGGTTAGAGAGGAGGAACACAACAACACAACAACACAACAACAGGTTAGAGAGGAGGAACACAACCAATAGATGTCTTATGTAAATTGAAAAGATAATACATTTACAACATAGGTAGTCCAAATGTTTGAAAATGCATGTGTCTATAATAAGAAGATGGATCCAGGAGGATGTCAACAATCCTGTGGGAGCCATCAGGGAAGTAGTATGGATACTACGGACACTGTTGATACTACGGATACTACGGATACTGTTGATACTACGGATACTACGGATACTGTTGATACTACGGATACTACGGATACTACGGATACTGTTGATACTACGGATACTACGGATACTGTTGATACTACGGATACTACGGATACTACGGATACTGTTGATACTACGGATACTACGGATACTGTTGATACTACGGATACTACGGATACTGTGGTTACTACGGATACTACGGATACTGTTGATACTACGGATACTACGGATACTGTTGATACTACGGATACTACGGATACTGTTGATACTACGGATACTACGGATACTGTGGTTACTACGGATACTACGGATACTGTTGATACTACGGATACTACGGATACTGTTGATACTACGGATACTACGGATACTGTTGATACTACGGATACTACGGATACTGTGGTTACTACGGATACTACGGATACTGTTGATACTACGGATACTACGGATACTGTTGATACTACGGATACTACGGATACTGTTGATACTACGGATACTGTGGATACTACGGATACTACGGATACTGTTGATACTACGGATACTGTGGATACTACGGATACTGTGGATACACTGTGGATACTACGGATACTGTGGATACTACGGATACTGTGGATACACTGTGGATACTACGGATAAGAACTGGAGCTGATGAGGTGGATCCACTCACCTGAGCTTTGATGGTGGGCGAGGACGAGGGGCGAGCTGGACGTCCGTTCTCCACGACGTCCACATCGTTCTCCTTAGTGTCGGTCTGAGACAGAGGCACACAGTGAGACTCTGGACAGCAACACTCATGTTTTCCAGATTGATTAAACCCTGCAGTACCTTGTAGTTGTGAGCGCTGAGGTACTTGAAGTGTCCGAAGCAGACGTGAGACAGACAGACCACGATGGTGACGATCAGCACCACCAGAGTGAACATGGAGGTGGGCGTCTCGAAACCTGAGGGCATATTAGCAGCTAGCATGATTTAGCATTCAACAACAATTACATGTTGGTGGATTTTTTAACCAGCGTACAAGTGTGTTAGCATCCACATCAGGAGAGGAACTTCACTGTGTGTTAGCATCCACATCAGGAGAGGAACTTCACTGTGTGTTAGCATCCACATCAGGAGAGGAACTTCCCTGTGTGTTAGCATCCACATCAGGAGAGGAACTTCCCTGTGTGTTAGCATCCACATCAGGAGAGGAACTTCCCTGTGTGTTAGCATCCACATCAGGAGAGGAACTTCCCTGTGTGTTAGCATCTACATCAGGAGAGGAACTTCCCTGTGTGTTAGCATCCACATCAGGAGAGGAACTTCCCTGTGTGTTAGCATCCACATCAGGAGAGGAACTTCCCTGTGTGTTAGCATCCACATCAGGAGAGGGGACCTACAGACAGAGAGTTGACCCTACAGACAGAGAGTTGACCCTACAGACAGAGAGTTAACCCTACAGACAGAGAGTTAACCCTACAGACAGAGAGTTAACCCTACAGACAGAGAGTTGACCCTACAGACAGAGAGTTACAGGTGATCAGCAGGGGGCGGGGCTTACCTGTGCGCACGGTGGAGAAGAAGAGCAGCCAGAAGAGGCAGAGGATGGGGGCGGCCACCACCTGAGTGACGGCTGCAGAGTGGATCTTCTTGTCCAGTTTGGAGGGCAGGTAGGCGTAGTACATGTTGTACCTGTCCACCAGGTGTTTCAGCAGCATGTACATCAGACCTGAAGTCACACAGGTGAGGAATGAGGTAGTTAGATCACAATCCCACTGTACATTTTCCATTTATATTCAATCTAATATTTAATAATCCATTCCTTGATCAATTAATGTATATATAATATCCTGCTTTATATTTTGTTACTGTACATTTTAATTTTTTTTACTTTTTTTTTAAATACTATTTTATTTCTATTTGAGATGTTTACATTTTGGATTGTTTACTTCTTTTCAATTCTCTAATGTACAATACCTTGTCTTTTTATGCTGCTGCAACGCAAACATTTCCCACATTGGGATCAATAAAGATCTTATCTACAACACCGACTAAAGACTTGTGTACCAGGAAGTAATATCAGAGGGTTAAAAAGTATGTTTAGTTTTACGAATACGACTATAAATCCACATCTACTTCCAGAGTCCAGGTTAGAAAAATCTCCCTGGTCCCCGGCTTGAGCTTCAATCTCAGGATCCATGTATCTGTGATCCTCTCCAGAATGGAAGTAGTCATCACATACAGAGCATCAACTAGTTCCTGAACAGTGTCCTTCACATGCTGATATCCAAGAGAGGGAGTTACACAGTCACAAGATGGAGGAATAGAAAGCAGTATTCAATGTTTACTTCAGATTAGCTCCACGTCAGAAATGATCATGCTTGTCATATGTCTCTCTCCATAGAGGCTGAATCATCATGTTAATCACATAGCTATCATATGCCTCAAACAGTCCTGATGCTCTTCTAGGTCATCATACATCCTGTCATGTTCTCAGCTACAGTTGGGATACCTTTGTTAGCATCTTACTCTGATATTGGAGGAGGACATTCTGGATTCTCCCAACAGTCCTGGTTAAACGTTATCTATTAATATTGCAGTTCTGATGCAGGTTCAGATACTATTATGGTCTGGTGTGTGAGTTACCGAAGGGCACGATGATGGGGCAGGTGATGCTGTAGGCCATCACCACCGTGAAGACGTTCATCATCCAGGCGTACGCCGCTCCGAACTGAAACTCGTAGGCCTGATGCTGCGAGACGAGAAAGTGTTTTAGAGAAGAGCGCCACCATGAGGCTGCAACGCTCATCACACACTGAGAACTCAGCTGGTCCAATGGGAGTCCTCCATGTGATTTTGGATTATGTCAGAAAATAATCTCTGTGACAAACATTTATGATTCTTACACGTTTAGTTCATCAGGCTAATCTCTACATATTAACACCACTTTATGATTTCTGAAGTAAAAGCTAATGCTGGGCTATACAGGAACTACAGCACGGTCACATGACTTCACGTCTCCACCACTAAGCTAAAGGAGGCTAATGGTTGGCTATACAGGAACTACAGCACGGTCACATGACTTCACGTCTCCACCACTAAGCTAAAGGAGGCTAATGTTGGGCTATACAGGAACTACAGCACAGTCACATGACTTCACGTCTCCACCACTAAGCTAAAGGAGGCTAATGTTGGGCTATAAAGGAACTACAGAACGGTCACATGACTTCACGTCTCCACCCTAAGCTAAAGGTGGCTAATGTTGGCTATAAAGAACTACAGCACGGTCACATGACTTCACGTCACCACCGCTAAGCTAAAGGAGGCTAATGTTGGGCTATAAAGGAACTACAGCACGGTCACATGACTTCACGTCACCACTGCTAAGCTAAAGGAGGCTAATGTTGGGCTATACAGGAACTACAGCACGGTCACATGACTTCACGTCACCACTGCTAAGCTAAAGGAGGCTAATGTTGGACTATACAGGAACTACAGCACAGTCACATGACTTCACGTCTCCACCGCTAAGCTAAAGGCGGCTAATGTTGGGCTATAAAGGAACTACAGCACGGTCACATGACTTCACGTCACCACCGCTAAGCTAAAGGTGGCTAATGTTGGGCTATAAAGGAACTACAGCACGGTCACATGACTTCACGTCTCCACCACTAAGCTAAAGGCGGCTAATGTTGGGCTATAAAGGAACTACAGCACGGTCACATGACTTCACGTCTCCACCACTAAGCTAAAGGAGGCTAATGTTGGGCTATAAAGGAACTACAGCACGGTCACATGACTTCACGTCTCCACCACTAAGCTAAAGGTGGCTAATGTTGGGCTATAAAGGAACTACAGCACGGTCACATGACTTCACGTCTCCACCGCTAAGCTAAAGGTGGCTAATGTTGGGCTATAAAGGAACTACTCACCCTCTTGACGTTGCGGCGGTCGCGGCGCGGGCGAGGCAGAGGCGGATCATGTACATGAGTAACCCGGGGATCCTCAGCAGGTCCATGGCGTTACCGATGAACGCAGAGGCGATGACGTAGTTGACGAAGAACGCTCCGTTATCCGGCAGAAAGACGCACCTGAAGGGAGCACAGCGCCTCCGTTAGAGCAGGACCTCCAACATAACACTTCATGCACATTTCTGAATAAAATACATGAAGAGAGCTACAGAGATGTATAGTCACAGGTATAAGGAAAAGACATATTTTTACTTTATTCCTAAAATGCAAGAACTTAATTCATATTCTCCCCCTTTAGGCCTGGAAGCTCTGTTCTTCCTTTAACAACACACTGAACTATTTTAAAGAGTATAAATCAGGACGTTTATAACCGCAGGTAAAATAAAACACAACTCACTCAAATCTGACTTTGGCATCATCCAGGAACTTCTTATCAAAGAGCCAGCGGAAGAAAACGTCCAGGCTGGAAAACAGAGAGGATTCAGTGAGGACAGCAGAGGACAGCTGATATTATTATATATTATTTGTATTATTCTTTATTACCTGCTGAGTCCCCAAGACGGCAGCAGCAGAACCATGAAGATTAGGAAGGTGTAACATTTGTGCATCGTCGTCCTGTTCTCTCCAGACCTGCAGACACACAGGGGGGAAGATAGGGTCGAATCAGAGAGAAATCAAGATAAAATCAGAGTTAAGTCAAGGTAAAATCAGAGTCAGTGTTCTGCAAAAAAAACAAATCCAAATTGGAAGTTGTTGATAACCATTTAAATATCTGAGACATATTTTTTTTTTAAACGGCACCAAGTACACACAAAGAAAATCATAACATATCATTATAAAAGCAAGCATTTAAATAGTTCAAATGAAACAAATATGATGGTATTCACTGAAAAGGGCTAACTGCTAGTTTTGACACATTTTTCTGTACGACATCAGAGCAACTTAAAGTGAGACTCAGGAGAAAATAGGACTTATATTCTGTGTGCTGGAGTTAGGTTAGTTACCGGTCCAGTGAGCCTCGAAGAAGGCAGAGTAGTAGACGATGGTGGGCAGCAGGGCGGAGAAGGCCCACAGCAGCAGGGTGGGGAAGAACTGGGTGACGATGGGATTCTGTCCAAACACACCAACAAACAAGAATCACTTCAAAGCTCTACTGGTTTAAAGGTCTCATATTATACTAACAGATCACCAATTCTAGCCTCATCCCCCTCTACTCTCTCTGAACCAGCATGGAGCTCAAGCTCTCTCTCTCTCTCAGGTTAACCACAAGGTGAGTTCCTTTTGATTTCCTGCTTCTTCACACATGCTCTCTCCAGTACAGGTTAGCTCTGAGTGTTAGCATGCTAATGTAAACACCAGACCATATTACTTCCAGAATACGTTTCATTGTTTCTGACAGCAACGATTCTGATTGGCCCGTGGGTGTAAAGCCCGCCCACATTTTAGTAATGTCGTCATGACGCAGCAAATCTGGATCAGCTCCGCTGTTCCCCGTTTTTAGAGATGTGGGTACGGAGGAAAAGAGAGAGGGTTTGATTTTCTGACACTTTGAGAGTCTCCTGACACACCGGGGACACACCGGGGACACACCGGGGACACATGGTGATGTAGAGAAGACATCACTTTGTGAGTCTCCTGACACACCGGGACACATGGTGATGTAGAAAAAGACATCACTTTGTGAGTCTCCTGACACACCGGGACACACCGGGACACGTGGTGATGTAGAAAAGACATCACTTTGTGAGTCTCCTGACACACCGTGGACACATGGTGATGTAGAGAAGACATCACTTTGTGAGTCTCCTGACACACCGGGGACACATGGTGATGTAGAGAAGACATCACTTTGTGGGTCTCCTGACACACCGTGGACACATGGTGATGTAGAGAAGACATCACTTTGTGAGTCTCCTGACACACCGGGGACACATGGTGATGTAGAGAAGACATCACTTTGTGGGTCTCCTGACACACCGTGGACACATGGTGATGTAGAGAAGACATCACTTTGTGAGTCTCCTGACACACCGGGGACACATGGTGATGTAGAGAAGACATCACTTTGTGGGTCTCCTGACACACCGTGGACACATGGTGATGTAGAGAAGACATCACTTTGTGAGTCTCCTGACACACCGTGGACACATGGTGATGTAGAGAAGACATCACTTTGTGAGTCTCCTGACACACCGGGACACATGGTGATGTAGAGAAGACATCACTTTGGGTCTCCTGACACACCGTGGACACATGGTGATGTAGAGAAGACATCACTTTGTGAGTCTCCTGACACACCGGGGACACAGTGATGTAGAAAATACATCAGAAAGTGCATTTTGCATGATAGGAGACCTTTAATGTAAAAGCTGGGGGACTGTCTTACGTTGAGATACTCGACAGGCTTGGTGACGTTGAACTTGTCCATGGTGGAGAGTGATGGCGGGCGTGGTGAGGAAGAAGAGCAGCAGGAAGAGGATGACGTTGATGATGAAGCAGCGGATCCACCAGGAGATCCACGCCCAGAGACAGGTGCTCCCTGCAGGAACAAACCATCAGCCAGGGGTCAGGGGGGGGTCATGCAACTAATAAGAAGGTATCAAGCGCTAGAAGGCAGCTTTTATTTTGAAATCTTACTTTGAAAGGGATGGCACTTCCTTTTGGGCTACGACCACTTTCTAAAGATTCAGGAAGTCCTTTGACACACGGAGACGATGCAATGAGCATGTAATGGGATCCATCCTTCTTTCTTAGCCCTAAACGTGGCATTATCAGTAAGTCAAGTTACTATCTTAGCCTAAGGTGTTTGATATTATATGTGGTATATAATGTTATAGTTTGTAAGACCACTTGTTGCTGTGTTATAGTTGTTACTTAATGCTGTAAAATGTTACTTTGCATATTACCTGCAATAACCTGCTCTTGTAAAAAAGTACATTTATTCTGTAAATGTTAAGAAAATATCATTGTTGATGGGTACTTATGGAGAACTTTATACTGTTTCAGTTTCACACTTCTTATCATTAAAATTCCTGCCAAATACAACACCTGGCTGTTCCTTGGAAGAATGATGCTGAGGAGAGTTTAGCTGGCTGTTAAGTTCAATATACATACATTGAAAGGAGAACAGTGTGTTTGGTTTGGTCCGCGGTGGGGTTTTAGCCGGGTGGAGCTTGAGGACTCACCAGCGGACGTTCTGCGGGTCGGGTGCGTAGGAAACGCTCCAGTTGTGAACGTGGAGCGCCTCGCTGAACTGAGAGGATCCTGGCTCCTGACGACAGCGACAGCCCTGAACCTGACACGCGTTGAAGTCCTTCAGAATACTGAGGAGACACAACAACACTCTGAGTTACTACACGTTAAAGTCCTTCAGAATACTGAGGAGACACAACAACACTCTGAGTTACTACACGTTGAAGTCCTTCAGAATACTGAGGAGACACAACAACACTGAGTTACTACACGTTAAAGTCCTTCAGAATACTGAGACACAACAACACTCTGAGTTACTACACGTTGAAGTCCTTCAGAATACTGAGACACAACAACACTGAGTTACTACACGTTAAAGTCCTTCAGAATACTGAGACACAACAACACTCTGAGTTACTACACGTTAAAGTCCTTCAGAATACTGAGGAGACACAACAACACTCTGAGTTACTACACGTTGAAGTCCTTCAGAATACTGAGGAGACACAACAACACTCTGAGTTACTACACGTTGAAGTCCTTCAGAATACTGAGACACAACAACACTCTGAGTTACTACACGTTAAAGTCCTTCAGAATACTGAGACACAACAACACTCTGAGTTACTACACGTTAAAGTCCTTCAGAATACTGAGGAGACACAACAACACTCTGAGTTACTACACGTTAAAGTCCTTCAGAATACTGAGACACAACAACACTCTGAGTTACTACTATGATTCAATGTCAGGTAAAGGTGGGGTCAGGTAGGGGTCAGGTAAAGGTGGGGTCAGGTAGGGTCAGGTAGGGGTCAGGTAAAGGTGGGTCAGGTAGGGGTCGGATAAAGGTGGGGTCAGGTAGGGGTCAGGTAAAGTGGGGGTCAGGTAGGGGTCGGATAAAGGTGGGGTCAGGTAGGGTCGGATAAAGGTGGGGTCAGGTAGGGGTCAGGTAGGGGTCGGATAAAGGTGGGGTCAGGTAGGGGTCGGATAAAGGTGGGGTCAGGTAGGGGTCAGGTAAAGGTGGGGTCAGGTAGGGGTCGGATAAAGGTGGGGTCAGGTAGGGGTCAGGTAAAGGTGGGTCAGGGGTCATGCTGTGTCTCACACTGCGGTCATGGCCTCGTTCTGGAAGGTGACGAAGGCCATGCCCAGAGGCTTGGTGTTGACCTTCTCCTTCTCTTCCTGTACTCCTCCTTCAGCTTGGACTCCGTCTTGGTGTTTAGTAACTCACTGCCTCCTCCTAAAGGACACATGGAGGCTGAGTTAACCAGCTGACGTAGAATATAAATAGTTACAACGAAATGCATACTTTCTAAAGAAGGAGGCTGAGTGGACTCGTTATCATGAACAGTGTGACGTTTAGGTTATAATCAGGGCTCAGGAAACCACATATTGGTCGTAAATTACACCACTGTTTCTTATAATGATGCTCCTTTGGGTGGATGAGTTAGCGTTAGCGTCACTCCTCGCAGCCGGTGATGGCGCAGCAGCACAGATGTCCACAGGGCTTGGGGTTGATCATGGTAGGAAACGTGCTCCTTCACCATCAGGTCTGTGAAGAACTTCTTACTGCGCTCCGTCTTCTTCTGAGGAACACAACGTGAGGTTAAAGGAAACACAACGTGAGGATGAAGGAACACAAACGTGAGGTTAAAGGAAACACAACGTGAGGATGAAGGAAACACAACGTGAGGTTAAAGGAAAAACACAACGTGAGGAAGGAAACACAACGTGAGGTTAAAGGAAAACACAACGTGAGGTTAAAGGAAACACACGTGAGGAGAAGGAAACACAACGTGAGGTTAAAGGAACACAACGTGAGGATGAAGGAAACACAACGTGAGGTTAAAGGAAACACAACGTGAGGTTAAAGGAAACACAACGTGAGGATGAAAGGAAACACAACGTGAGGTTAAAGGAAACACAACGTGAGGTTAAGGAAAGGTTAAAGGAAACACAACGTGAGGTTAAAGGAAACACAACGTGAGGATGAAGGAAACACAACGTGAGGTTAAAGGAAACACAACGTGAGGTTAAGGAAAGGTTAAAGGAAACACAACGTGAGGTTAAAGGAAACACAACGTGAGGTTAAAGGAAACACAACGTGAGGTTAAAGGAAACACAACGTGAGGATAAGGAAACACAACGTGAGGTTAAAGGAAACACAACGTGAGGTTAAAGGAAACACAACGTGAGGATAAAGGAAACACAACGTGAGGTTAAAGGAAACACAACGTGAGGTTAAAGGAAACACAACGTGAGGAAAGGAAACACAACGTGAGGTTAAAGGAAACACAACGTGAGGTTAAAGGAAACACAACGTGAGGTTAAAGGAAACACAACGTGAGGTTAAAGGAAACACAACGTGAGGTTTAAGGAAAGGTTAAAGGAAACACAACGTGAGGTTAAAGGAAACACAACGTGAGGTTAAAGGAAAGGTTAAAGGAAACACAACGTGAGGTTAAAGGAAACAACGTGAGGATAAAGGAAACACAACGTGAGGTTAAAGGAAAGGTTAAAGGAAACACAACGTGAGGTTAAAGGAAACACAACGTGAGGTTAAAGGAAACACAACGTGAGGTTAAAGGAAAGGTTAAAGGAAACACAACGTGAGGATAAAGGAAACACAACGTGAGGTTAAAGGAAAGGTTAAAGGAAACACAACGTGAGGTTAAAGGAAAGGTTAAAGGAAACACAACGTGAGGATAAAGGAAACACAACGTGAGGATAAAGGAAACACAACGTGAGGTTAAAGGAAACACAACGTGAGGTTAAAGGAAAGGTTAAAGGAAACACAACCTCTCTTAACGTTAACTTAGGTATAAATTACAACCTCATTCTACCACCTCCTCAATACTGCAAGGATCTCACCCTCTCTCACCCCCCCCCGCAGCTGAACTAGTTATCCACGCCTTCATTTCCTCCCCCCTTGACTCCTGTAACTCCCTTCTGTATCAGCCCCCCCCCCCTCAAACACAGCCTCCCGACTCCTCACAAACACCTGATCCTCCCCCTGTCTACACTGTCTGGGTTTAACATGTTCTGTTTTTTTATTTTGTATTAATAAGATTTCCCGTACTGTATGATGCGTGTTTTTATTTGACTTGTAACATCTGTCCAGGGACTACAGATGAAAAAGAGCCTCTTGCACATTTACAGAGATGTTGATCAATGTGCACTGTCCTGTTAAACAAAGGAAAAATAAATAAAGACCTTCACTGTCACGTAATGCCTCGTGTTTTTGGGTGGATAAAGAGTCCGTGTCAGTTGTTGGTCCTCCCCCCCCCCCCCAAGGCAACTCTGAGTCCCAGAAAGGCTCTATGGATATAATGCATTATTAATGCGTGGTGAGACGTTGCTGAAGCTCACCTCTCTGCGTTCAGAGCCATCAGCTTGGCCACGTTGTAGCAGATCCTCGCTTCCAGCACTTTGCAGTTCTCATACGCCTGTCTGCAGAGTCAAAGAATACACATCATTCACATCAGAGACCTGCTCTAAAGGTCTGCTATCATACACAGGGTACATGCAGGAATCCTGAAGTCAAATGTAATACCTTCTAAGACCCTTTCCATACATTTTAAGACCTCATCGCCACTTGGAGTTCTAACCGGTTACATTGGCGACACATTGACTATATACAGTATTGATTGTCCTTCCTCCTTATCTTCCAACCATTTGGACGCAGACTTGCATTTCCCCATAACGATGTTGTTAACAACCGGCGTAAACGGACCTTCGCGTATCAAGCAGTGAGCGTGCGATGTCCTGTTCAGATGACGTCACATCCAACGGGATGCCATAAATAAACTACACATAATCACTACACACCTACGCCATGATTACATTCAGGCAGACTGTAGAATACAACCTCTTTGGACCATTTATATACTTATTGGAAACAAGCTACAAAATGTAATACCTTGGAAAATGCCCTTTAATACTTTTTAATAGCCTTCATTTTCGCTAAATTGATCTATCAACTTTTAATACTTTTTAAGACCCCGCGGACCCCCTGATGCTACTTTTAGGCATATATTATGGATCTCAGATATATCAAAATATAAAACATGTGTCATATCCCTCTGTTTCAGCCTGTTGGAGAAACGCTGATTTTGGGTCCTTAGCTTGAAAAAAAATAAAAGGAGGGGGAGCTAATGCCTGCTCAGAATTTTCTCAGCAGAAACTCAGCTAAATGCTGCCGTGATTAAACTCCACATCATGTTCCAAACCACATCAAGGATTCTCTCTGAAACAGCATGGAGCTCAAACTCTCTCTCTCTCTCAGGTTTACCACAAGGTGAGTTCCTTTTGATTTCCTGCTTCTTCACACATACTCTCTCCAGTACAGGTTAGCTCTGAGTGTTAGCATGCTAATGTAAACACAGACCATATTACTTCCAGGACACGTCTCATTGTTTCTGACAGCAATGTTTCTGATTGGCCCGTGGGTGTAAAGCCCGCCCACATTTTAGTAATGTCGTCATGACGCAGCAAATCTGGATCAGCTCCGTTGTTCCCCCGTTTTTAGAGATGTGGGTACGGAGGAAAAGAGAGAGGGTTTATTTCCTGACACTTTGTGAGTCTCCTGACACTCCGGGGACACACCGGGACATACCGGGGACACATAGTGATGTTAAGTCTGCTAAGCGCCTCCTGATGTCCAACACCGGCCCGTCGGGCAGCCTTGATCAGGACCGCTTCCTGCGTGCTATGCTGCAGTTGCGAAACACGCCTGACCCCGACTGCAACCTCTCGCCGGCGCAGATCATCTTCGGCCGCCCCCTTCGTGGATCGCTCTCCTTCGTGAACCGCCTCGAGAAGTTCTGGAACCCGCATATCCGCCTGCTATGGCGCGAGGCATGGGCGGCAAAGGAGGATGCTCTTCGGACCCGTATGTCCCGTACCACCGAGTCTCTGGGGACTCACTCAAGACCGCTCCGCCCATTGGCACTCGGCGAAAGGGTATTCCTCCAGAACCAGCAAGGCCCGAGCCCCCACAAATGGGACAGGTCAGGGATTGTGGTGGAGTCGCTGGGCTACGACCAGTATCGGGTCAGGGTTGACGGTTCGGGACATGACACTGCGTAACGGCGGTTCCTCCGTGCATACACGCCGGCCACGCCCTGTGCCCGTGAGCAGTCGGCTGTGCCGCCGCCCGCTGCCCTGGGACATCAGCCCCCACCTGTCCACCCGGGCTAGGCGACGCCCCAGGGGATTGCTCAGCGGCCGGCTGATGGACCCCGCAACTCGGCTATGGGCGCTTCCCCGCCGGCGCCTGCTGATGAGGCGTCCCCTGACCTCACCGTTCCTACGGGTGCCTTCCTGGTCGCACCGCTCACGGTGCCGCAGTCACCGCCGGCGCTGCCCCAGCCTACTCGGCCGGGCCGCGTGAGGAGGCCGCCTGCACGTTACGAACCCGAGTCCGGCAGCTGGATACGGGATTTAGACCGTTAATCTATTCCAGCACATAGCTTTCCGTTCTGGGGGGGATGAAGAGTTTATCGTCGGCCACTAGAGGGCAGCACCTCACTGCTGTCGCTGACCGGATATGCCGTGCTCTGACCCGGTAGTGCTGAGCGGCCATCTTAGGTCGATTATTGTTCCTTCACTCCGCCTCGAGTTGAGACGTTCACTCACTCACTCATGTATGTATCTGTATTATGTATTTGTGTTATGTTGGTGATGACAGGCATGTATGTAGTACTTTGTCAGCTCATCATGCTGTATTGATCTGTTTCAGGGTGTCGTCATCCTTGTCATTAAAATACCAAAACTGACATCGAGGAGTGTGTTTCTTCAGAAGATCACTTTGTGAGTCTCTGCATGGGCACATGGTGATGTAGAGAAGACATCACTTTGTGAGTCTCCTGACACACTGGGGACACATGGTGATGTAGAGAAGACATCACTTTGTGAGTCTCCTGACACACTGGGGACACATGGTGATGTAGAGAAGACATCACTTTGTGAGTCTCCTGACACACTGGGGACACATGGTGATGTAGAGAAGACATCACTTTGTGAGTCTCCTGACACACATATTGATGTAGAGAAGACATCACTATGTGAGTCTCCTGACACACCGGGGACACATGGGGATGTAGAGAAGACATCACTTTGTGAGTCTCCTGACACACCGGGGACACATGGTGATGTAGAAAGACATCACTTTGTGAGTCTCCTGACACAGGGGACACATGGTGATGTAGAGAAGACATCACTTTGTGAGTCTCCTGACACAGGGACACATGGTGATGTAGAGAAGACATCACTTTGTGAGTCTCCTGACACACCGGGGACACATGGTGATGTAGAGAAGACATCACTTTGTGAGTCTCCTGACACACATATGGTGATGTAGAGAAGACATCACTTGTGAGTCTCCTGACACACCGGGGACACATGGGGATGTAGAGAAGACATCACTTTGTGAGTCTCCTGACACACCGGGGACACATGGTGATGTAGAAAGACATCCCTTTGTGAGTCTCCTGACACCGGGGACACATGGTGATGTAGAGAAGACATCACTTTGTGAGTCTCCTGAACACCGGGGACACATGGTGATGTAGAAGGACATCCTTTGTGAGTCTCCTGACACCGGGGACACATGGTGATGTAGAGAAGACATCAGAAAGTGCATCTTGCATGATAGGAGAGCTTGTACAAGTTCACTTGTAAATGAAGCTCAATGCTACTTTGACTATGCTGCCACCTGCTGGTACAAACAACAGATAAAATATGAGCCCAGGGTGTTATCTAAGATTAGACAAGATAAAATAAGATAAGATGGAGTTTTATTAATCCCTGTGGGGAAGTTCAGTAGTTTAACAGCAACAGGGTGAGATTGAGAAACAGCACCGATTCACACAGATTAGAGATTCATTAAATTAAAGATACAATTAAAATGATATACAGGTAAGTAACTTTTAAAATAAGAAATTAATTAAATATATATATACATATTTGGGTCATATATACATATTAAATATATTTAATTAGTGTGCCGGTAAGAAGTTATTGTGAGAACAGTGTGTATTTGATGTACAGTACGTATGTTGTCACATTACACATCTCCAGGTGAGGAAAGGGATCAGAGGACTCACTCAAAGTGCTGCTTGATCTGACTCTCCTCGGCGTATTTAGAGATGCCGTTAATGAACAAAGTGCGCTTCACCTGCAAGACACAACACTGGGATTAGAAGACAAACACACCTTCTCATGTTTTCAAGATTCACATGCATGCAGGTAAAGGTGTGTGTGTGATGCTGCAGGTGTGTGTGATGCTGAGTGTGTGTGCGTGTGTGTGCGTGAGATGCTGAGTGTGTGTGTATGTGTAATGCTGTGTGTGTGTGTAAGTAATGCTGTGTGTGTGTAATGCTGCAGGTGTGTATGTGTGTGTGTGTGTGTAATGCTGCAGGTGTGTGTATGTGTGTGTGTAATGCTGTGTGTGTGTGTAAGTAATGCTGTGTGTGTAAGTAATGCTGTGTGTGTGTGTAAGTAATGCTGTGTGTGTGTGTAATGCTGCAGGATTGTATGTGTGTGTGTGTGTGTGTAATGCTGCAAGTGTATGTGTGTAAGTAATGCTGTGTGTGTGTGTGTAATGCTGCAGGTGTGTGTATGTGTGTGTGTAATGCTGTGTGTGTGTAATGCTGCAGGTGTGTATGTGTGTGTGTGTGTGTAATGCTGCAGGTGTGTGTATGTGTGTGTGTAATGCTGTGTGTGTGTGTGTGCGTAATGCTGCAGGTGTGTGTATGTGTGTGTGTAATGCTGCAGGTGTGTGTATGTGTGTGTGTAATGCTGTGTGTGTGTAATGCTGCAGGTGTGTGTGTGTGTGTGTGTTATGCTGCAGGTGTGTGTATGTGTGTGTGTAATGCTGTGTGTGTGTGTGCGTAATGCTGTGTGTGTGTGTAATGCTGCAGGTGTGTATGTGTGTGTGTGTGCGTAATGCTGCAGGTGTGTGTATGTGTGTGTGTGTAAAGCTGCAGGTGTGTGTAATGCTGCAGGTGTGTGTATGTGTGTGTGTGTAATGCTGCGTGTGTGTGTGTGTGTAAGCAATGCTGTGTGTGTGTGTGTGTGTGTGTGTGTAAGCAATGCTGTGTGTGTAATGCTGCAGGTGTGTGTGTAATGCTGCGTGTGTGTGTGTGCATGTGTAATACTGCGTGTGTGTGTGTCTCACCAGGTCGTCCTCCTTGTAGTGCATCTTGGAGGTGTGTGTGTGTGTGTCTGTGTGTGTGTGTGTGTCTCACCAGGTCGTCCTCCTTGTAGTGCATCTTGGAGGTGTGTGTGTGTGTGTGTGTCTCACCAGGTTGTCCTCCTTGTAGTGCATCTTGGAGGTGTGTGTGTGTGTGTGTGTGTGTGTGTCTCACCAGGTCGTCCTCCTTGTAGTGCATCTTGGAGGTGTGTGTGTGTGTGTCTCACCAGGTCATCCTCCTTGTAGTGCATCTTGGAGGTGTGTGTGGTGTGTGTGTGTGTGTGTGTGTGTCCACCAGGTCGTCCTCCTGTAGTGCATCTTGGAGGTGTGTCTCCTCATGCTGTAGACGGTCAGCAGCAGGTACATGAAGGCGAAGGAGGTGTGCAGCCACAGCAGGTTGGTCCTGAGAGAGACACATAAACAAACAAATAAATAAATCATATTTACACAAAATTCTGAAAAGCTAAATCCCACCAAATCAAAGCAGAGCTGAAATCTAACTAACAGGATTGTATTTATCATTTATCTTTGTTATTTTATCTGAAATGAGTGTTTTCATTATGATGCTATGAGTCCGTCCAGCAGAGAGCATTAGATATCATATATATGATATACAGCAGGCATCTCAAAGTCCGGACTCCGGTCCGGATCCGGCCCGAACCACAACTGTCTCTGGACTCTGAGCAAATTATACTTTTCATATGTATTATCTGTGTTATCTGTGTTATCTGTGTTATCTGTGTTATCTGTGTTATCTGTGTTATCTGTATTATCTGTATTATCTGTGTTATCTGTGTTATCTGTGTTATCTGTATTATCTGTGTTATCTGTGTTATCTGTATTATCTGTATTATCTGTGTTATCTGTGTTATCTGTGTTATCTGTATTATCTGTATTATCTGTGTTATCTGTGTTATCTGTGTTATCTGTATTATCTGTGTTATCTGTATTATCTGTATTATCTGTGTTATCTGTGTTATCTGTATTATCTGTGTTATCTGTGTTATCTGTGTTATCTGTGTTATCTGTGTTATCTGTATTATCTGTGTTATCTGTGTTATCTGTATTATCTGTGTTATCTGTATTATCTGTGTTATCTGTGTTATCTGTATTATCTGGTTATCTGTATTATCGGTGTTATCTGTGTTATCTGTATATCTGTGTTATCTGTGTTATCTGATTATCTGTGTTATCTGTGTTATCTGTATTATCTGTATTATCTGTGTTATCTGCGAGACATCGCCACAACGCAACGAGTCAAAATTCTCCGCTATGTCCACTGCAAACAGCGCTCTGCATGTCCGACTGTTCCACTGTCTGTGTGCGTCTGTCAACGCATTGGTCCAATCACATTCAGCATCCCGTCAGCGTTTTTTCCCCCCACCAACAGTCTGCGAATCAGAGGCACAGTAGGGCGGGTCTTCGCGGAATGCGGGTGGGAAAAATGCGTGTGTCGTCTCTTTCAAACTGTCTGAGTCAGAGCGAGAGTTTAAAAAAAAAATGTCAGAGTGAGAGTTAACAGCTCATCTAGTTCATCTGTACTGTGTAGCTAGTAGTCTAGTTTCACCTACCGGGGTGGCATGGGGTGGCAACTGCCACCCTAAAAATAGGCCTTGCCACCCCAGCTGCCTCCCCAGTTGGCAGCTTTGTTTTGAAAGAAAAGTTGTGGCTCATCGGACATTTATGAGAGAAAGTCTCTAATGTCCGAGTGCAAGTGAATGCAGCACAAGACCCACGGTCTAACCCCTCCCCCGGCCCTGGCGCGAGCGTGGAAATATGATTGGCGGCGATTTCATTTGAACGGGACGGCGCAAAACGAGAAGCATTCGGACCCAAGTACTGAAGGAATGAGGTATTTGCGGTCTACAATAACAGAGAAGAGCCTGTCAGTGTGGCTGCACTCAGCATTGAATCAAAACGCACTAAAGCTGTTGATCTTAACAGTTTGTGAGGCGTTTCGCTGAACAAAAATGGTAATTGCGCATTCAGCTGTAATAGACATGTCAACTTGATGCTCTGCTCACGGATGAGCATACAAAACTGTTAAGATGATGACCTTACGTGTGTAAAATATTTTTTCTTGTGGGGGTCTGCCCCCAAAAAACAGTTTTAAGTCCTGAGAAAGTCAAATAAGACGGTGTGTAAAACTACACTGCCCAGCCAAAAAAAAGTAACCACTTTGATTTAACTAGGCAGTAGGTAAGGACTTCCACTGGATAATAACTGAAGTATAAAAGAATGCATGACTGAAGTGTTTGAAGGCAAACAAAAAGAGGAAATAACAGGTCAAATCAAGCAAATCCCCCTCTCAGATTCCACAGCAACCAGAAGAACATAAATACTGGCTGGTGATTTGATTAATCAGCTTTGTGATGGAATAAAAAATGCACAGTGCATTTCCTTAGCTGTGGATGAGTCTACTGACACCACTGACAATGCTCAGTTGCTGGTGTTTGTGAGTTTTTATGATGAGGCAAAGGGGGAGTTTGTTGAAGATGTGTTGGGCCTGACGAACCTCAGTGGACACACAAGGGGGAAGACATTTAGAAAGCAATAATGGGACTGCTGAATGAAAGAGGGTGCAGCTGCCTTTATTCATAACTGTGCAGCTCTTACACTGCGACTCTGAGGGATCAAGCACAGACACAATAACAGTGAAAGCTGCTGCATACAGATTCTTTTGGATTTTGCAACCTCGTGTTAAGAATCTTGTTGCAATTGTTTGAATGACCGTAATAAACGGACCTTTGTCTTATTGAAAAATGTTCTTTGGACCTTTAACATTTGTATTTGAGTACTCCTGATATACAGTATATATATGATATACTGTATATCATATATATGATATACAGTATAAGCTCCCGGCACTCACCCAGACTTCAGGTTGGCGATGGTCGTGCGTCCGAAGCTGTACGCGTTGTTTTCTGGAACAAATACAAATGTTATTGTTTAAGAGGTTTTTAAAAACTTCAAAGGAGGTGCTGAGATACTTCAGGGTAACATTAACAAATACACACAACACAGATATTGCAGTACACACAGGAGGTACTTTACTGGAGTATTTCTACTTCCTGCTGCTTTATACGTCTACTGAGGAAATACATTTATCTGACGGCTTCTCGTTTCAATAAACAGCTTTCTTTCAGATCGTATCATTTGTTTAGCAGCTGCAGCGTCCGAGTTTGATATTTATTTGGTTTATTTATATGTATTGTTTAACAATTTTATGTAATTGAAAAGATATACCAAGAACCATATCCAGAAAATGTAAATAATATTTGAAACCGATGTTTCCAACGGTCCTTAAACGCCTCCGTCAGTGAAGAAATAAACAAATAAAAGGTAAAAACATACATTTTATTTCATCAAATTCTCATTAAAATAACTCCCAAAATAAAGTGTGTGCCGTGTGCAAAACCAGATCATGTAGAAACATCAAGAAATTATTTATAATGAGACGGGCACTTTTTAAAATGTTTGTAAAATCAAATCAAAGAATCTGAAGTTGGTTTTATGTTGTGATGATTTACGGCACTATAACTGTTATCTGCAGATTCATCTGTTTTGAAAGCTCTATCATTGGAGCCATGATGCTGCAGACAGGAAGCTGCTCGAGGTCCGGAGGGGGACTCTGCAGGGGGAGGAGCTCAGTGCTAACGCTAACACCACGATGCTAACACCACGATGCTAACAGTAGCCCGTAGCTGTTACCTTCTTTCGAGGGGGGGCGGGGGCCCGCCGGGCTCAACGGAGCCTCTTTAATGATAATTCGGACTAAAATACACACACACACACACACACACACACACACACACACACACACACACACACACACACAGTCTGAAATAATATCTTTAACAGAACAACGTAGAGAAATGTCACAGTATTTAATCTTTACTGTAAATGTGATTTCATGTTTTTGAAGTCCTGGATGCTAACACCACAATGCTATCACCAGTATCCTAACACCACGATGCTAACACCAGTATCCTAACACCACGATGCTATCACCAGTATCCTAACACCACGATGCTAACACCAGTATCCTAACACCACGATGCTAACACCAGGACGCTAACACTAGTATCCTAACACCACAATGCTATCACCAGTATCCTAACACCACAATGCTATCACCAGTATCCTAACACCACGATGCTAACACCAGTATCCTAACACCACGATGCTAACACCAGGACGCTAACACTAGTATCCTAACACCACAATGCTATCACCAGTATCCTAACACCACAATGCTATCACCAGTATCCTAACACCACGATGCTAACACCAGGACGCTAACACTAGTATCCTAACACCACAATGCTATCACCAGTATCTAACACCACAATGCTATCACCAGTATCCTAACACCACGATGCTAACCCAGGACGCTAACACTAGTATCCTAAACACAATGCTATCACCAGTATCCTAACACCACGATGCTAACACCAGGACGCTAACACTAGTATCCTAACACCACAATGCTATCACCAGTATCCTAACACCACAATGCTAACACCAGTATCCTAACACCACAATGCTAACACCAGTATCCTAACACCACAATGCTATCACCAGTATCCTAACACCACGATGCTAACACCAGGACGCTAACACTAGTATCCTAACACCACGATGCTAACACCAGTATCCTAACACCACGATGCTAACACTAGTATCCTAATACCACGATGCTAACACCACGATGCTAACAATAGTATCCTAAACACCACGATGCTAACACCAGTATCCTAACACCACAATGCTAACACCAGGACGCTAACACTAGTATCCTAACACCACGATGCTAACAATAGTATCCTAACACCACGATGCTAACACCAGTATCCTAACGAGACAATGCTAACACCAGGACGCTAACAATAGTATCCTAACACCACGATGCTAACACTTGTATCCTAACACCACGATGCTAACACCAGAACAACACGAAGCTAACACCACACATGCTAACACCTGGATTCTAACACTAGTATCCTAACACCACGATGCTAACACCAGTATCCTAACACCACGATGCTAACACCAGGACGCTAGCACTAGTATCCTAACACCACAATGCTAACACCAGGACGCTAACACTAGTATCCTAACACCAGTATCCTAACACCACGATGCTAACACCAGTATCCTAAAACCACAATGCTAACACCAGGACGCTAACAATAGTATCCTAACACCACGATGCTAACACTAGTATCCTAACACCACGATGCTAACACCAGTATCCTAACACCACAATGCTAACACCAGGACGCTAGCACTAGTATCCTAACACCAGGACGCTAACACTAGTATCCTAACACCAGTATCCTAACACCACGATGCTAACACCAGTATCCTAAAACCACAATGCTAACACCAGGACGCTAACAATAGTATCCTAACACCACGATGCTAACACTAGTATCCTAACACCACGATGCTAACACCAGGACGCTAACACTAGTATCCTAACACCACGATGCTAACACCAGTAGCCTAACACCACAATGCTAACACCAGGACGCTACACTAGTATCCAACACCACGATGCTAACACCAGATCCTAACACCACAATGCTAACATCAGGATGCTAACACTAGTATCCTAACACCACGATGCTAACACCAGTATCCTAACACCACAATGCTAACACCAGGACGCTAGCACAAGTATCCTAACACCACGATGCTAACACCAGGACGCTAACACTAGTATCCTAACACCACGATGCTAACACCAGTATCATAACACCACGATGCTAACACCACGATGCTAACATTAGTATCCTAACAACACGATGCTAACACCACAAATGCTAACACCAGGCCGCTAACACTAGTATCCTAACACCTGGATGCTAACAGTAGCCTGTAGCTGTTACCTTCTTTAGAGGGGGGGCGGGGGTACACCCGGCTCCACAGAGCGTCTTTACTGATAATTCGGACTTAAACCCACCACACACACACACACACACACACACACACACACACACACACACACACACACACACACACACACACACACACACACACACACACACACACACACACACACACACACACACACACACACACACACACACACACACACACACACACACACACAGTTTTTAACGACTGCAGGATTTATTTACTGCTCACACTGCATTCATCCAAAACCTCTCCACACACTTCTGAGGATTTTGTATGTAATTTGGATTGCACATGTGTAATGAAATGTCACAGTATTTAGTTTATTTTAGTTTACATAGGTGACCAAACAATTTGAGACTCTGAGATAACTTAGACTAAAGTTAAAGTGTTATCTAAACCCTCAGAGTCCCTTACCTCACTGAGCTGATGTTATCAGCCTCTCAGTCTGACAGGAGAGAGCTCTCCTCCACCTTGTTGTAGAAACAGCTCCTTATAGCCGTTAGCTCTGATCTAGCACCAGATGCTAACAACAACAATCGTAACCGGTGATCGATCTCTCTCTCTCTCTCTGTATATATATATATATATATGTATATAGTGAGTATAGTCTCTCACCCAGCAGGTCTCCAGAGAAGTTGACAGGCAGCACGATGCCCACTGAGAGGACCCCCACCACCACCAGCAGCCCAATGATGTGCCTCTGGAACGAGAGGTAGTGAACTGCATCCTCTCCACACTTCTCTCTGATCCTCATCCCTGCAGGAGGAGGGGGGGCATCATTATCATCATCATTACATTTGCATTTAGCTGACGCTTTTATCCAAAGCGACTTACAATAAGTGCATTCGACCAAGAAGATACAAACTTGAAGAAAACAGAATCATATAAGTACATCAGGTTTCATAGAGCCAAAACATTTCAAGTGCTACTCAACTGGCTTTAGATAAGCCAGTCCTTTGTTAGTATATAAGTGCTTTGTTAGTAATTGTATCGCTCGAAGTGGAGTCGAAAGAGATGAGTTTTCAGTCTGCGCCGGAAGATGTGTAAGCTTTCTGCTGTCCTGATTCAATGGGGAGCTCATTCCACCATTTTGGAGCCAGGATAGCAAACCGACGTGTTTTTGCTGATGGGAACTTGGGTCCCCCTCGCAGTGCGGGTGCAGCGAGCCGTTTGGCGATGCAGAGCGGAGTGCACGTGCTGGGGTGTACAGTTTAACCATGTCCTGGATGTAGGAAGGGCCAGATCCATTCACAGCATGGTACGCAAGTACCAGTGTCTTGAAGTGGATTCTAGCAGTTACTGGAAGCCAGTGAAGGAGCGGAGGAGCGGCGTGGTGTGGGAACATTTGGAAGGTTGAAGACCAGACGAGCCGCTGCATTCTGGATGAGCTGCAGAGGTCGGATGGCACATGCAGGTAGACCAGCCAGGAGGGAGTTGCAGTAGTCTAGGCGTGAGATGACGAGAGCCTGGGCCAGAACCTGCGTCGCTTTCTGGGTCAGGAGGGGACGTATCCTCCTGATGTTGTACAGCGTGTATCTGCAGCAGCGGGTTGTAGCAGCGATGTTTGCAGTGAAGGACAGGTTGTTATCTAGGGTCACACCCAGATTCCTTGCAGTCTGAGTCGGGGAAACAACAGAGGTGCCGATGTTGATTGTTAGGTCAAGAGTGGGACAATCTTTTCCCGGAAGGAAAAGCAGTTCAGTCTTGTCAAGGTTGAGCTTGAGGTGGTGAGCAGACATCCACTGAGAGATGTCAGCTAGACAAGCAGAGATGCGTGCGACGACCTGGGTCTCTGAGCGGGGAAAGGACAGAATTAATTGGGTGTCGTCAGCGTAGCAGTGGTATGAAAAACCATGCGGGCTAATGACAGATCCGAGCGAGTTTGTGTACAAGGAGAAGAGGAGGGGACCAAGAACAGAGCCCTGAGGGACCCCTGTAGTTAATTGACAAGGGTCGGACTCGGACCCTCTCCAAGTTACCCTGTAGGTGCGGTCTTTGAGGTATGAGGTGAGGAGGGAAAGTGCAGAGCCTGAAACTCCAAGTTCTTGGAGAGTGTGAAGGAGGATCTGATGGTTCACCGTGTCGTATGCAGCAGACAGGTCCAAAAGGATGATGACAGAGGAGAGGGAGGCTGCTTTAGCCGTGTGCAGTTCCTCAGAGACAGCAAGGAGAGCAGTTTCTGTGGAGTGACCTGCCTTGAAACCAGACTGGTGCGGATCCAGAAGGTTGTTCTGATGGAGATAACAGGAGATCACCACCACCATCATCATCATCACCACCATCATCACCACCATCATCACCACCATCATCATCATCATCATCACCACCATCATCATCACCACCATCACCACCATCATCATCACCACCATCATCATCACCACCATCACCACCATCATCATCACCGCCATCATCATCATCATCATCATCACCACCATCACCATCGTCACCACCATCATCACCGCCATCATCATCATCACCACCATCATCATCATCATCATCATCACCACCACCATCATCACCACCACCATCATCACCATCACCACCATCACCATCGTCACCACCATCATCACCGCCATCATCATCATCATCATCATCATCACCATCGTCACCACCATCATCACCACCACCATCGTCGTCACCACCATCACCACCATCACCACCATCATCATCACCACCACCATCACCACCATCATCTAGCTAACACTTCTCCCTGATCTCCTCATCCCTACAGGAGGAGGGGGGAATTGTTGTTGTCATTGTTGTTGTTGACTTAAATTGATATTAGATGATACTCACTTTATTCTGAAGATGGCCGTCAGCCAGGAGCAGAAACCCTGCAGACACAGAGAGGAGAGTCAGGAGGAGAGGAGGAGGAGGAGGAGGAGAGGAGGAGAGGAGGAGGAGGAGGAAGAGGAGGAGGAGGAGAGGAGGAGGAAGAGGAGAGGAGGAGGAGAGGAGGAGGAGAGGAGGAGGAAGAGGAGAGGAGGAGGAGAGGAGGAAGAGGGGAGGAGGAGGAGGAAGAGGAGGAGGAGGAGAGGAGGAGGAGGAGGAGGAGGAGGAGAGGAGGAGGAGGAAGAGGAGAGGAGGAGGAGAGGAGGAGGAGAGGAGGAAGAGGAGAGGAGGAGGAGAGGAGGAGGAGGAGGAGGAGAGGAGGAGAGGAGGAGGAGGAGAGGAGGAGAGGAGGAGGAAGAGGAGAGGAGGAGGAGAGGAGGAGGAAGAGGAGAAGGAGGAAGAGGAGAGGAGGAGGAGGAAGAGGAGGAGAGGAGGAGAGGAGGAGGAGGAAGAAGAGGAGAGGAGGAGAGGAGGAGGAGAGGAGGAGGAAGAGGAGAGGAGGAGGAGGAGAGGAGGAGGAAGAGGAGAGGAGGAGGAGGAGAGGAGGAGGAGGAGAAAGAGGAGGAGGAGGAGAGGAGGAGGAGGAAGAGGAGGAGGAAGAGGAGGAGGGAGAGGAGGAGAGGAGGAGATGAAGAGGAGAGGGGGAGAGGAGGAGGAGAGGAAAAGGAGGAGTAAAGGAGGAGTAAAAGAGGAGTAAAGGAGGAGTAATGGAGGAGTAAATGAGGAGTAAAGGAGGAGTAATGGAGGTGTAAAAGAGGATTAAAGGAGGAGTAAAAGAGGAGTAAAGGAGGAGTAATGGAGGAGTAATGGAGGAGTAAAAGAGGAGTAAAAGAGGAGTAAAGGAGGAGTAAAAGAGGAGTAAAGGAGGAGTAATGGAGGAGTAAAGGAGGAGTAAAAGAGGAGTAAAAGAGGAGTAAAGGAGGAGTAATGGAGGAGTAAAGGAGGAGTAAAGGAGGAGTAAAAGAGGAGTAAAGGAGGAGTGAAAGAGGAGTAATGGAGGAGTAAAGGAGGAGTAAAAGAGGAGTGAAGGAGGAGTAAAAGAGGTGTAAAAGAGGATTAAAGGAGGAGTAATGGAGTAAAAGAGGAGTAAAGGAGGAGTAAAAGAGGAGTAAAGGAGGAGTAAAAGAGGAGTAAAGGAGGAGTAAAGGAGGAGTAAAGGAGGAGTAAAGGAGGAGTAAAAGAGGAGTAAATGAGGAGTAATGGAGGAGTAAAGGAGGAGTAACGGAGGAGTAAAGGAGGAGTAATGGAGGAGTAAAGGAGGAGTAATGGAGGAGTAAAGGAGGAGTAAAAGAGGAGTAATGGAGGAGTAATGGAGGAGTAAAAGAGGATTAAAGGAGGAGTAATGGAGGAGTAATGGAGTAAAAGAGGAGTAAAGGAGGAGTAAAAGAGGAGTAAAGGAGGAGTAATGGAGGAGTAAAGGAGGAGTAAAAGAGGAGTAAAGGAGGAGTAATGGAGGAGTAAAGGAGGAGTAAAAGAGGAGTAATGGAGGAGTAAAGGAGGAGTAAAAGAGGATTAAAGGAGGAGTAAAAGAGGTGTAAAAGAGGATTAAAGGAGGAGTAATGGAGGAGTAAAGGAGGAGTAATGGAGTAAAAGAGGAGTAAAGGAGGAGTAAAGAAGGAGTAAAAGAGGATTAAAGGAGGAGTAAAAGAGGAGTAAAGGAGGAGTAATGGAGGAGTAAAGGAGGAGTAAAGGAGGAGTAAAAGAGGAGTAATGGAGGAGTAAAGGAGGAGTAAAAGAGGAGTAAAGGAGGAGTAAAAGAGGAGTAAAAGAGGAGTAAATGAGGAGTAATGGAGGAGTAAAGGAGGAGTAACGGAGGAGTAAAGGAGGAGTAATGGAGGAGTAAAGGAGGAGTAATGGAGGAGTAAAGGAGGAGTAAAGGAGGAGTAAAAGAGGAGTAATGGAGGAGTAAAGGAGGAGTAAAAGAGGATTAAAGGAGGAGTAATGGAGGAGTAAAGGAGGAGTAAAAGAGGAGTAAAGGAGGAGTAATGGAGTAAAGGAGGAGTAAAACAGGAGTAAAAGAGGAGTAATGGAGGAGTAAAGGAGGAGTAAAAGAGGAGTAATGGAGGAGTAAAGGAGGAGTAAAGAAGAGGAGTAATGGAGGAGTAAAAGAGGAGTAAAGGAGGAGTAATGGAGGAGTAAAAGAGGAGTAAAGGAGGAGTAAAAGAGGCGTAATGGAGGAGTAAAAGAGGAGTAAATGAGGAGTAATGGAGGAGTAAAGGAGGAGTAACGGAGGAGTAAAGGAGGAGTAATGGAGGAGTAAAGGAGGAGTAAAGGAGGAGTAAAAGAGGAGTAATTGAGGAGTAAAGGAGGAGTAAAAGAGGATTAAAGGAGGAGTAATGGAGGAGTAATGGAGTAAAAGAGGAGTAAAGGAGGAGTAAAGGAGGAGTAAAAGAGGAGTAATGGAGTAAAGGAGGAGTAAAAGAGGAGTAAAAGAGGAGTAAAGGAGGAGTAATGGAGGAGTAAAGGAGGAGTAATGGAGGAGTAAAGGAGGAGTAAAAGAGGAGTAATGGAGGAGTAAAAGAGGAGTAAAGGAGGAGTAAAAGAGGAGTAATGGAGGAGTAAAAGAGGAGTAAAGGAGGAGTAAAAGAGGAGTAAAGGAGTAAAGGAGGAGTAAAAGAGGAGTAAAGGAGGAGTAACGGAGGAGTAAAGGAGGAGTAAAGGAGGAGTAATGGAGGAGTAAAAGAGGAGTAAAGGAGGAGTAATGGAGGAGTAAAGGAGGAGTAATGGAGGAGTAACGGAGGAGTAACGGAGGATTAAAGGAGGAGTAACGGAGGAGTAAAGGAGGAGTAATGGAGGAGTAACGGAGGAGTAACGGAGGATTAAAGGAGGAGTAATGGAGGAGTAAAGGAGGAGTAATGGAGGAGTAATGGAGGAGTAAAGGAGGATTGAAGGAGGAGTAATGGAGGAGTAAAGGAGGAGTAAAGGAGGAGTAAAGGAGTCTCACGTTGTCCCTCTGGTCAAAGTCCACGGAGCTGGAGACGGAGGTGAGTCGCTCGTATCGGTCCGGAGTCTCCGAGTGCATCGCCGAGGCAACGCTGTGAAACAGGAAGTGAGCCGTTAGCTGTTAGCATGTAGCCGCCCTGCTGAACACAGAGGGAGCTAACAGGAAGTAGAAACACACACCTTTATTGACACAGCTGCAATAAAACAACAGGTGAGGATAGGATGGTCGTCAGGGTGCAACACATTAAAAAGATACAGTTTCATTTTGTTCTAAATTGCAGATATTCTGTGCTGCTTTGAAGCTAGCTCATTCTGCGCTGCCTTGAAGCTAGCTCATTCTGCGCTGCCTTGAAGCTAGCTCATTCTGCGCTGCCTTGAAGCTAGCTCCTTCTGCGCTGCCTTGAAGCTAGCTCATTCTGCGCTGCTTTGAAGCTAGCTCCTTCTGCGCTGCCTTGAAGCTAGCTCATTCTGCGCTGCTTTGAAGCTAGCTCATTCTGCGCTGCCTTGAAGCTAGCTCATTCTGCGCTGCTTTGAAGCTAGCTCATTCTGCGCTGCTTTGAAGCTAGCTCATTCTGCGCTGCCTTGAAGCTAGCTCATTCTGCGCTGCCTTGAAGCTAGCTCATTCTGCGCTGCTTTGAAGCTAGCTCATTCTGCGCTGCCTTGAAGCTAGCTCATTCTGCGCTGCCTTGAAGCTAGCTCATTCTGCGCTGCCTTGAAGCTAGCTCATTCTGCGCTGCCTTGAAGCTAGCTCATTCTGCGCTGCCTTGAAGTTCTCCTCTCTTACTACTGAAGCGCATTCAGTAGAAAAAGTACTTTTACTTCATTACAATTCAATTCACTAAGAATAATTCTGTATTTTTGCTAATCTCAAATACAATAAATAAACTATTTTTCATACTTGAAATTGACCTGAGAATACTTCTCTATTACTTTAATGTAAACATTGACGGTAGGACTTTAAATGCAGTATTTTTAAAGGTAGTATCTTTAAATGTAGTATTTTTAAAAGGTAGTATCTTTAAATGTAGTATCTTTAAATGTAGTATTTTTAAATGTAGTATTTTGAAATGCAGTATTTCTGGTACTTCTCCCACCTCTGGATGTGTGGAGTTAGCTAACCAGCTAACTATCTAGCTAGCACGGGGTCACGAGGTCACGACACGGAGATAAACACGCTCAACCCGTTACCTTTTCACCGGCTCATAGTTATCTCGGTCTCGCCGCCGGCTGACGTTACGTATCAAATGAAGCAAAGTGTGGGAGCAGGGTTAGCATCGCATGTTAGCATCACACGTTAGCACCACATCAGTAAGCATCAAATGTTAGCACCACAGCTGTTAGAATCACACGTTAGCACCACATCTGTTAGCGTAACATTGGCCAACAGACAGTGATCCCCACACACACACACACACACACACACACACACACACACACACACACACACACACACACACACACACACACACACACACACACACACACACACACACACACACACACACACACACACACACACACGTTGATGGTGTATGAGACGTGATTAGTGCCACATGTGAGTGTTGATGTTTAACCTCCACTTTAATATTTATTATTTCCCATTTTTTTAAATCTATTAGTTCAAACTAAATTAATTGAAAACAAAATGTAATTTGTCGACTACCGCAAAAGGTGTCAGATAAATAAAGTTAGCGTTCTGCAGAAAGAGTACTTTTACCTACTTAAAGTACTTTACACTGAGTACACACTCCAGGTAGCAAAGTGTGTACTTCAGTACGCAGTGTGTGTACTTCTGCTCCCTCCCTGCCTGTAGGCGGCAGCACTCTCTCCTGATCACTTGATGTATAACTTAGATATCAGACCCTCATCTCTACATGTGGCACTGATCACCTTCATACGACCAGAGAGGTGGCACCAGTAACCCCTGTACCAACAAAGAGGAAGGAGGAAGAGGAGGAGTTAGTGCACCAATCAGAGAGCAGCTCCTGTTAATGAACCAGAGGAAGTCGTTAGGACAAACCAAACATGGCGGAGCAGCAACGTACTATTCCCGCTCGTCCTCGCTGAAACGCTGCTTCAGTCTTCAGGGGAAGAACACAGTCACTCACAACAAATAAACTTTATTAACACGCTGCAGCAGGAACAAAACAAACTTTATTAACATCTGGTGAAACACAACAAACATGACTTTTTCTTGTAAATTAACCTTTTTTTTGAGAATTTCTAAGATTTGTTATTGTAAATGTAAATCTCATGTTCTTCGTATATTCATCACATAACCTTAAAGGTCTCCTATCATGCTATTTTAAGGCATATATTATGGGTCTCAGATATATACAAATATATAAAAAAACATGTCTATGATGTGTTTTGCTCCAAACACCAAACTTCTTAGAGAATGTCTTTCCCATAGATTTCTCAGTGTTTCTTTAAACATGTTATTAAAGGTAGGGTAGGTAAGAATGGAGAAACAGCTCGAGTGCTCTAGAATTTGAAAGTACACAGCCGGAAAAAATCTGCCCCTTCTTCAGACTTCTCACAGAGCCCCTCCTCCAACACACACGAACGCGCACATGACCAATGAGGGCACGAGATAAGTTTGTGCACAGATGGAAGGCTGACAGGCAGGTAGGCCGTCCAGTTATCTGACCCGGGCCGGCTCAGATGATTGGTCGTGCTTTTTACAGCGCCACGGCTTCCACAGATGACATGTTTTTATGTATTTATTGTCAAAGCATTTAATGTATTCATTGCTATCGGGATGTTAAGAGCATTCCATGGAATATAAGAAGTGTTTCTGAAGTGAATTACCGACCCCGCCTTTAAAGAGTTTGGGACCTAAGATTTTCATTGCCATAACTACACTGTAGCTACTGTGCATATGATGATACAGCAGAATAAGAATCAAGTGTATTGCCAGGTAAAATGTGAAGAAGCAGTCAGAGAGTTGAGCATGAACATGGCTCACAGTGCTAAGAGCAAGATGTTGTTCACATGAAGTTCATTAAGTACTGCATCATGTGAACAACATCTTGCTCTTAACGGCTCACAGTGCTAAGAGCAAGATGTTGGTCACGTGATGTTCATTAAGTACTGCATCATGTGAACAACATCTTGCTCTTAACGGCTCACAGTGGTAAGAACAAGATGTTGGTCACGTGATGTTCATTAAGTACTGCATGATGTTTTTGGGTGGATAAGAATAAAACCCTAGAATCTTAATTGTAAACAGTTGAATATCAGAGGAGAAAGCACCAGGTGTGTTTACCTGTCGGCGTCAGTGACCAGCGCCAGGCGGCCATAATCCCACGCTACCTTCCTCAGGATGGAGAAGACGAAGAGCAGCACCTGAAGAGGAGGAGGAAGAAGAGGGAGAGCTTCCAGTCAGATTCAAACCTCTTCATGTGTCTGTGTGTGTGTGTGTGTCTGTGTGTGTGTCAGTGTGTGTGTGTCTGTCTGTGTGTGTGTCTGTGTCTGTGTGTGTGTCTGTCTGTGTGTGTGTCTGTGTGTATTTGTGTCTGTATGTGTGTGTGTCTGTGTGTGTGTCAGTGTGTGTGTGTGTGTCTGTGTGTGTGTCTATGTGTGTGTCAGTGTGTGTGTGTGTCTGTGTGTGTGTCTGTGTGTGTGTGTCAGTGTGTGTATCTGTGTGTCTGTGTGTGTGTATCTGTGTGTGTATGTGTCTGTGTGTGTGTCTGTGTGTGTGTCTATGTTTGTGTCTGTGTGTGTGTATCTGTGTGTGTATGTGTCTGTGTGTTTCTGTGTGTGTGTGTGTGTTCCTGTGTGTGTGTGTTTCTGTGTGTGTGTTTCTGTGTGTGTGTGTGTGTATGTATGTGTGTGTGTGTGTCTGTGTGTGTTTCTGTGTGTTTGTGTGTTCCTGTGTGTGTGTGTGTCTGTGTGTTCTGTGTGTGTGTGTGTGTGTGTTTCTGTGTGTGTGTTTCTGTGTGTGTTTCTGTGTGTGTGTTTCTGTGTGTGTGTGTGTGTGTTTGTTTCTGTGTGTGTGTGTGTTCCTGTGGTGTGTGTGTGGTGTGTGTTTCTGTGTGTGTGTGTGTGTGTGTTTCTGTGTGTTTGTGTGTGTTCCTGTGTGTGTGTGTGTGTGTGTGTGTGTGTGTATGTGTGTGTGTGTGTGTCTCTCACCAGGAAGCACATGAAGTCCAGAGCCAGCACAGTGGGCACCCCCCCAAAGGGCAGCCCCTGCAGCACGGTGCTGCGTATCCGGGCAGAATAGCAGTAATCTTTGGACTCACTGTTAGCGGAGCAGTTCTCCCCGGTGCACGCCTGCCCCCCCCCTCCGTACATCACCATGGCAACGATCAGCGCTCTGAGCATGCTCAGTGCGGCATCCTGGCAGAGAATCTGTGAGGGGGGGGAGAAAGGGAGTCAACGAATGAAACACCTTTTTTCATTTTACTAATTTCCCCTCCTCGACTCCTCGAATCCTCGGTCCTCTGGTAGTGATCCGGAAGGACATCTCATTTCTCTAAATGCACTTCGAGGACCGAGGATCGAGCATCGAGGGGGCTCTCTGGAGGAGCTATAACCGAAGAGAGAGGAGAGAGAGGAGCGAGGAGAGAGGAGGCTCTCTGGAGGAGCTATAACCGAGGAGAGAGGAGAGAGAGAGAGAGAGAGAGAGGAGCGAGGAGAGAGGAGCTATAACCGAGGAGAGAGGAGAGGAGAGAGAGAGAGAGAGAGAGGAGCGAGGAGAGAGGAGAGAGGAGGCTCTCTGGAGGAGCTATAACCGAGGAGAGAGGAGAGAAGAGAGAGAGAGGAGAAAGGAGAGAGGAGGCTCTCTGGAGGAGCTATAACCGAGGAGAGAGGAGAGAGGAGAGAGAGAGAGAGAGAGAGAGGAGCGAGGAGAGAGGAGCTATAACCGAGGAGAGAGGAGAGAGAGAGAGAGGAGCGAGGAGAGAGGAGGCTCTCTGGAGGAGCTATAACCGAGGAGAGAGGAGAGAAGAGAGAGAGAGGAGAAAGGAGAGAGGAGGCTCTCTGGAGGAGCTATAACCGAGGAGAGGAGAGAGAGAGAGAGAGAGAGAGGAGCGAGGAGAGAGGAGGCTCTCTGGAGGAGCTATAACCGAGGAGAGGAGAGAGAGAGAGAGAGAGGAGCGAGGAGAGAGGAGGCTCTCTGGAAGAGCTATAACCGAGGAGAGAGGAGAGAGAGAGAGAGAGAGAGAGAGAGAGAGAGAGAGAGAGAGAGAGAGAGAGAGAGAGAGAGAGAGAGAGAGAGAGAGAGAGAGAGAGGAGGCTCTCTGGAGGAGCTATAACCGAGGAGAGAGGAGAGAGGAGAGAGAGAGAGAGGAGAGAGGAGAGAGGAGGATCTCTGGAGGAGCTATAACCAAGGAGAGAGGAGAGAGGAGAGAGAGAGAGAGGAAAGAGGAGAGAGCAGAGAGGAGGCTCTCTGGAGGAGCTATAACAGAGGAGAGAGGAGAGAGGAGGCTCTCTGGAGGAGCTATAACAGAGGAGAGAGGAGAGAGGAGAGAGGATGTATTTCCGGCAACAGAGATGTTTCAAAGAGTCGTGACGCAAGGCGATTTTTTTAATTGTTTTTGCTCTTCTTGTGTGTCAGTCATCCACACCAATCAGAAGTGCTGTGCTCCACATGTACCAGCCATTGTTAACCAATCAGAAGTGCTGTGCTCCACATGTACCAGCCATTGTTAACCAATCAGAAGTGCTGTGCTCCGCATGTACCAGCCATTGTTAACCAATCAGAAGTGCTGTGCTCCGCATGTACCAGCCATTGTTAACCAATCAGAAGTGGCCCATGATAGAAGGTGATAGACAGATTGATCCAATCACCTGCCAAGTATTTTTGAAACCCTTTTCCAAATGGCTTCCAATGGAGCTTTCCTCGATGGTTTCTGAGACGGTTAGTAATGCTCCATCACATGTCTCTATCACAGGGTGAATCTTAAACTGAAGCTTGACTTTAAAGCAACCCAACGGAAGTTCCATGTAAGTTTAGTTCTTTCACTCGTAGCTCGGGCTGCGGGGGTGCTAGAGACGGGAGCACGTTGATACGACCTTCCTAGCTGGAGATATGGCCGCATTTTACAATAAACTTCTGTTGGGTCGCTTAAAAACATATATCGCAAATCGAATCGCAATATCTGTCAGAAAAATCGCAATTAGATTATTTCCCCAAATCGTGCAGCCCTACTGATCACCTGATGTTTACACCTGATCACCTGATGTTTACACCTGATGTTTACACCAGAGGCCTGTACGAGCTAACTTCAGGGTTAACTCAGGGTTTCCGGTCCTACGACGCTGGTTCTCTTCTTAGCGGGCTAGATCTCCATGGTAACTTATGCTGAGCGGCGAACCTGGTCCGGAGCAGGTTAGGTTGCAGGATAAGAGATCAACTCAGTGAAAGCATCGCCTGCTGACCAATCAGAGCTCAGTGTGCGGAGTTTAAAGCGATCGAGTCATATTACAGGAGAAAGGAAATACAGAGAAACTGCTGTTGCAAGAAAGACGGCCGGCAAAAATCACGGACTGTGTGAACGTGAACATGAATAGAATATCACCTCCCATCTTCAGAGCAATCTGACTATTATAACATTAGCGTTAAGAAAGCTTACTGAAACATCTGCCACAACACAAGTAACCGGATCAAAGTAACATTACGTACAGTCCACTGTGAGTGCAGACGTGGATGTGTCCCATTATCATTCATATCACATCACATCATAATGTATCATATATCTCCTTATCTGAGTCAGCTGAGCCGGATCTGGCCGTGCAACACTCACAGTGTCACATACTGTCTGCAGAAGGATTATTTGAAGCAACACATTAAGTTGACGAAACACTCGAGTCAAATGTAATGAAAGTCAGATCGTGTCTTAGACGGGGCAGAGATATCATAAACCTGTTGATGTACGCATTCAAACACTTTTTCTTTGCACGGTCACATGACTTCACGTCACCACCGCTAAGCTAAAGGCGGCTAACGTTTAATCATTTTTATTATTTATTTCATAATTATGACTTTTTATTTCATAAAAATGACTTAATTTTTGTCTTTATCACAAAATGTGCTAAAACAACTTAGGAAATGTTGAAGTATAATTAAATCATAAACAAGATCACAGAAGATGCAGCGGCAGTGAAGGGAGCGTCTGGGTTTCAGCGGACTACATTTCCCAGCATGCCTCAGTCCTCTTTATCAAATGTTAAAGGTAGGGTAGGTAAGAATGGAGAAACAGCTCGAGTGCTCTAGAATTTGAAAGTAAACAACCGGAAAAAATCTGCCCCTTCCTTCAGACTTCCTCACAGAGCCCCTCCTCCAACACACACGGACGCGCACATGACCAATGAGGGCACGAGATCAGTTTGTGCACAGATGGAAGGCTGACAGGCAGGTAGGCCATCCAGTTACTTTAGCCGGGCCGGCTCAGATGATTGGTCGTGCTTTTTACAGCGCCACGGCTTCCACAGATGACATGTTTTTATGTATTTATTGTCAAAGCATTTAATATATTCATTGCTATCGGGATGTTAAGAGCATTCCATGGAAGATAACAACGAGTGTTCCTGAAGGGAATTACCTACCCCACCTTTAAGTGTTTCTGAAGTGAATTACCTACCCCACCTTTAAGTGTTCCTGAAGGGAATGACCTACCCCACCTTTAAGTGTTTCTGAAGTGAATTACCTACCCCACCTTTAAGTGTTCCTGAAGTGAATTACCTACCCCGCCTTTAAGTGTTCCTGAAGTGAATTACCTACCCCACCTTTAAGTGTTTCTGAAGTGAATTACCTACCCCACCTTTAAGTGTTTCTGAAGTGAATTACCTACCCCACCTTTAAGTGTTTCTGAAGTGAATTACCTACCCCACCTTTAAGTGTTTCTGAAGTGAATTACCTACCCCACCTTTAAGTGTTCCTGAAGGGAATTACCTACCCCACCTTTAAGTGTTTCTGAAGTGAATTACCTACCCCACCTTTAAGTGTTTCTGAAGTGAATTACCTACCCCACCTTTAAGTGTTTCTGAAGTGAATTACCTACCCCACCTTTAAGTGTTTCTGAAGTGAATTACCTATCCCACCTTTAAGTGTTTCTGAAGTGAATTACCTATCCCACCTTTAAGTGTTTCTGAAGTGAATTACCTACCCCACCTTTAAGTGTTTCTGAAGTGAATTACCTACCCCACCTTTAAGTGTTTCTGAAGTGAATTACCTACCCCACCTTTAAGCACATTAAATATATATTATAAGTTCAAAAGTAATCTCACTGTTAAACCTGTTTACATGTGTAATAAACTAAATTACATTTATTTTGCTTTTCAAATTCTGTACACCAGCCTACCTCAAATATATTTTATTTTATTATATTTTTTTAATTTCATTATAAATATATAATTTATATTTTTGTATTATATATTTTTATTATTTGATTATTATATATATATTATTTGTATTATACATTTTAGAATGGTATTTCATATTTGATCCATGATGTACCTTCCTTTGTGTAATGTCTTTGTTTCTCTTGATTTGTATTCATATTTAATGAGCATTGTCTGAAGGAGCTAATGTCTCATAATAAATCATATTTCTGACTTCCTTTCTGTCGTGTTTCGGTCAGTATTCTGGGTTTTACGTGTTCCTGCAGTTTCTTTAGAGTCGCGTAGAAGCGTTTCTAAAAATAGGCCTCGTCTTCGGCGCCTGCAGCGTAAACATAACAGGCGCGTTTTCATAACAGAAAACACTGTTAACCCTAACCCCCCCACTTCATCACAGACATTAACAGTTATTTGTTTTCTGACATGTCATGTTTAAATATGCAAATGAGGGATGATGTAATGCTGACTTCTGGCCAGTTTAGGAGAAACCCAAAGACAGAAGAAACTCCACGAGTCCGACAGGAGACTTGTTATTGAAGATAAATATTGACGAGAGCCAAACTAGACTTTCAAACCTCAGATGATCCTTTAGTCAATAAAGGTTCCTCATGACTTCATATCAGTGTTTCCTGTTCACAACAAACGCTAATCACTGGCTATCTTCATAATCAATTACTGCTTTAAATCCTCTGACTGCAGCTTCTTCAGGTGAAGAAAACTCCATCTTCCACGTGAGGAAACTCAATATATGTTTACACGTATTCACATATATATCAGTGATTAGTCTGCGGGGGGTAACAGGCTCTGCGCCCGCTCACTCTCGGCGTGCGCCCTCAAACCAAAATGCAGATATTCCCACGTGAAATGTCAAAGTGTTCCCAGAAAACAACATGTCTGTTCCTCAAAGACTAGAACGACTCCAGAAATCTGAGTATCAAACAGAGCGTCAGACGCAGAGACAGCTTGGTTTCTACGGAGCTCCGACGTCACCTTGTTGTTTAGTCACGTTGTTGTTTAGTCACGTTGTTGTTTAGTCACCTTGTTGTTTAGTCACGTTGTTGTTTAGTCACCTTGTTGTTTAGTCACCTTGTTGTTTAGTCACGTTGTTGTTTAGTCAAACCCTGCTCATATACATAAAAAGCTATATATTTATAGATATTATTGTTAAACATGCAGACATTTACAGCATGTTGTTTGCTTTACTCAGTTGTGTTTCTGTGGTTTCTCACTAGAGTTGTCTCCACTCATTCAACCAGAAAACATGTTACAGAAACCAAGAAATATCAGATAAATGTATTTAAATGAATTAATAATAAAGCTCAGAGTGTTTTGAGGTTTCCGTTTTCACGATGGAGAAATATCTCTCTGGGAATTGTGGTCCTATTTCTAATGGACTACAAAACAAAGTGTCTTTAATGTTGGTGTTCAGGTGTATATCAGGATGTGGTGTCTCTACTTTAAAGAGTCCTCTCCTGCTGATGTTCAGGTGTATATCAGGATGTGGTGTCTCTACTTTAAAGAGTCCTCTCCTGCTGATGTTCAGGTGTATATCAGGATGTGGTGTCTCAACTTTAAAGAGTCCTCTCCTGCTGATGTTCAGGTGTATATCAGTATGTAGTGTATCTACTTTAAAGAGTCCTCTCCTGCTGATGTTCAGGTGTATATCAGTATGTAGTGTCTCTACTTTAAAGAGTCCTCTCCTGCTGATGTTCAGGTGTATATCAGTATGTAGTGTCTCTACTTTAAAGAGTCCTCTCCTGCTGATGTTCAGGTGTATATCAGTATGTAGTGTCTCTACTTTAAAGAGTCCTCTCCTGCTGATGTTCAGGTGTTTATCAGTATGTAGTGTCTCTACTTTAAAGAGTCCTCCTGCTGATGTTCAGGTGTATATCAGTATGTAGTGTCTCTACTTTAAAGAGTCCTCTCCTGCTGATGTTCAGGTGTATATCAGTATGTAGTGTCTCTACTTTAAAGAGTCCTCTCCTGCTGATGTTTGGTGTGTATAGTATGTAGTGTCTCTACTTTAAAGAGTCCTCTCCTGCTGATGTTCAGGTGTATGTAGTGTCTCTACTTTAAAGAGTCCTCGACTGCTGATGTTCAGGTGTATGTAGTGTCTCTACTTTAAAGAGTCCTCTCCTGCTGATGTTCAGGTGTATGTAGTGTCTCTACTTTAAAGAGTCCTCCTGCTGATGTTCAGGTGTATATCAGTATGTAGTGTCTCTACTTTAAAGAGTCCTCCTGCTGATGTTCAGGTGTATATCAGTATGTAGTGTCTCTACTTTAAAGAGTCCTCTCCTGCTGATGTTCAGGTGTATATCAGTATGTAGTGTCTCTACTTTAAAGAGTCCTCTCCTGCTGATGTTCTGGTGTGTATTAGTACGTAGTGTCTCTACTTTAAAGAGTCCTCTCCTGCTGATGTTCAGGTGTATGTAGTGTCTCTACTTTAAAGAGTCCTCGACTGCTGATGTTCAGGTGTATGTAGTGTCTCTACTTTAAAGAGTCCTCGACTGCTGATGTTCAGGTGTATGTAGTGTCTCTACTTTAAAGAGTCCTCTCCTGCTGATGTTCAGGTGTATGTAGTGTCTCTACTTTAAAGAGTCCTCGACTGCTGATGTTCAGGTGTATATCAGTATGTAGTGTCTCTACTTTAAAGAGTCCTCTCCTGCTGATGTTCAGGTGTATATCAGTATGTGGTGTCTCTACTTTAAAGAGTTATGTTTTTTATTTTAAAGTAAATTCAGATTGAACATGGTAAAAAACTGTAAATTAGTGTCCGTCCAAAGATCATTTTTTACTTATAGTGAAACCACCCTTGGATGATGGTAAGGGAGACTAAAAGCTTTAGGAATCCAAAGTATAACATATAAGAAGTACCCTGTATCAAGATTGATGCAAAACAAGTGACATTTGACCTTTTTAGAGAGGTTTAGCAAAAGAAACTCCACTTCTGAGGTGATCTGGGTGGAAAACGCCTTTTTTACCGTTTCTCTGGAACCCATTGGTCGATTTTGGTGATTGACATCTCTTTCTGACCGTTAGAGCCAATAGAATCGAAGGGGAGTATCCACATACACACCAACGTTACCATTGAGAAATGAAAGCTATGCGCACGCAGTTTTGCATGAGTGAACCTATCTCACGCTCTGACATCTGAAAACGGAAAAGCAGGTTTATTGCTTATGTTTTATCAGAAATCATTTAAAGTGACACAGACACATCGGATTAACCTATGGATTACCTTCAGCAGCGTTTTTATCGTTTTAATGCCATTGAAGACCACTTTTGACCAGACAACGACACAGGTAGCCCATGTTGCCGTTTTTAGCTACCTAGCGCCACATGTTTTGATGTCTGTTCTTGTTAATATCTTCGCGAGTTCTTATCATGGAGTGACAATGTATGTACCTATCGATTCTGTGTCATCTCACGATGCTAGTCAATATGTGGGATGTGCAGCTACGATAAGTAATAAGGGTGTTATGATTAAGTTTCTGTGGAGTAATGCGTTAGCATTTTTCGCTCGTTGCTAATTCAGAGGCTGAGCGTTAGCATTGTGGGGATTTTTTTTAAAAAACAAAAAATAGATCAGTTAGCTGAGTTTTTTCCCGTTACATGGATATAAAACATTCATAGTTTATTAAATATTAAGATGCCCTCAGACGCTGTTTCCTGCAGATGACGCATTTTTCCCCCCGGTACCGGGGGGCGGTGTAGAACAGGTTAAGCAACATGAAAGTATCACGATATGTATCGGTCGAGTATCGGTATCGTTCAGTGGTATCGGTATCGTAAAAAAGTCAACGATATGCATCCCTATCTCCTGCTGATGTTCAGGTGTATATCAGTATGTAGTGTCTCTACTTTAAAGAGTCCTCTCCTGCTGATGTTCAGGTGTATATCAGTATGTAGTGTCTCTACTTTAAAGAGTCCTCTCCTGCTGATGTTCAGGTGTATATCAGTATGTAGTGTCTCTACTTTAAAGAGTCCTCTCCTGCTGATGTTCAGGTGTATATCAGTATGTAGTGTCTCTACTTTAAAGAGTCCTCTCCTGCTGATGTTCAGGTGTATATCAGTATGTAGTGTCTCTACTTTAAAGAGTCCTCTAGCGAGTGTTACATTGTGATGTCACTATGTTCCGGAAGTAAGGAGTCCAATGGAGGTGTTTGTATATAGAGAACACACTACAGGGAACAATAGGGCCTCTTTAATCTACTTAAATAACGCTCAGACACTTTTTGTTAAATATTTGTTATTTTAAACGTGTTAGTAAAGATTAACGTTGGGAACTTTCTGCTTAATGTCTCCAATCAACCCTGAGGCGTTGAAGGACCAATGGAAACCAGTAAATCAGGACGGGTCAGATCAATGAAGTCAATAGTATTATTTCTGCCTCACAACAGAGTGAACACTAACATGACTAACTCAGCAACAACACAATCATACAGACAGTGTTCTATCACAGGAGGTACAGATATCACATCATGTGGTTACTGCAAACACCAAGCATTTACACAAAATACTTCTACTCTTTGTATTCCTAGATTGACTTATTTGTGTTTATATGTTGTTCATTTCAATCTTAAACTCATATTTGATGTCTTAATTCTGGCTCTATATCTAGAAATGATGACTTATATCAGATCATATTTATATATTATTTATATATTATCTGATAATTTTTTGATTTCTATAATAATCTCATTTGATAATTTTAAATAAGAATTTTATCTATTTTTAAATGTTAATTATGATTTTTGTACATCTCATAAAGTTGATTTATCTTATAATCTCCATTTAGGACATATTTATTTCGTATTTTGACTGAATCTCATAATGAAGACTTTCAATCTGATAAACGTGACTTTACACATCATGACTGACATTTTATCTCATCATTAAGCACATTATTGTTATATATTTATAATAAAAGGCTAGTTTCCCCTTGAGTTTGGGGCTCTGCTGGGAGATGCGTTTCCCCCCCGGCCCTCCTGCCCGGCTCTGCGGCCCTGATGCACCTGCAGTCCGGCCTCACAGACACCAGACCCCCCCCTGATCCCCCGGAGCTCCAGACACCCTGTCCCCCGGATCATCTGCCCGACATCAGAGAGGGGTCTGCGGGGGGGTGGATGCGGGGGGATGAGGCTTGTTTGTGGGGCTGAGACCCGGACGATGTGTCCTCTGCGCACACATTATATAACCCTTCACGGTATGGATGCTGCTACCGGGGGGGAAGGGGGGGGGGGACAGAGCAAGCCGGGGACAGGCCATTCTTTGCGGCTGCAGCAGCGGCCTGTCCCCCCCTCCTCCCCGGAGCAGCAGATCTAACAAAGCCGTCTTATGACCGCTCCAAGCCCGTCATCAATTAACCCAATTATAGAGTAAAGCCGGTACCTGCTGGCCACCTCTCCTCTTCGTCCTGCCGGTAAACCGAGCTGTTTACCCCGCAGAAAAACCGTTAAATCCTCACAAATCCTCCGTGTTGCCGCAGAGGCGCCATCAACGGGATTCAGGCCCGGGAAAACTGGAGTCTCGCGCACCAGCCGTTGGGTTCTCCGCAGAACGAGTCCCTCCGCCGGGTCAGTAGTTCGGTTCGTGTCACTCCGCCGGGTGTCGGTGCTGCTGCTCCGGGTGTCGGCGGTAAAATGGAGGCGGTGTCTCCGGGAATAGAAGCCGGAGAGGAGCTGCTGCTGCCGGGGGAAGGAGGGGAGGAGGAGTCGCTGCTGCTGCACGGAGCCGCCGGCAGGGGGCGCCACAGAGCCTTCAATAAGGGTCCGCTCTGACGGGGGCTCTATTTGTTCACCGAGATTTATTTAATAGAAATGCAAACATTAAATATTCTTCACATCTAGTATTCATTCAAAAGTAAATGAAATACGTGTAAAAAAAAGAAATGGAGGTGGATATATTTACAAATGTTATGTTTGTGGAGTTTTGTATTCACAGACAGACCATGGGGAATATGTTCCAGAATATTGTAATATACTTTATAATACATTGATTACAGTAAAACATTGAACAATAATAACTAACATTGTGTTAAACATATAATAATATATTTGAATGAAACACTCTTTGTTACGGGGTATTGTGTAATACAAAGAACCGTCCACAGGGGGCGCCACATATCTGCAGGAGGATCATTAATAATGACAATTTTATGATTTTTAAAAATAATTTTCTCTGATTTGCTTCAGAATAAAAGACCAATAACTGACCCGAGAGTTTTTATCATTTTTCCTCCAAATGTGTTTTTTTCTGAAAATATTCTGAGACTTTAGCAGAAAATATTTTAGATTTTCTTTCCAAATATTCTGTCTTTATACTCAAAATATTCAGACGTGGTATTTTTACTTTCCCAGAAATACTTTACATTTTTATTCTAAATATATTCTGGCTTCTTTTCTCAAAATATTTTGAGTTTTCACAAAAAATTGTATTTTTCCTCCAAATATTCTGACATTTGACCAAAAACATTTTGTTGAAAATCCTCTGAGTTTCTCCTCGGATGCTTTTGGGTTTACCTGCAGCTTCTTCTGTGTGTGTGTGAACTCTGCTTGTGATTTCCTGCTGTTTGTTTTCTCCTTCTCATGAATCCTGATTCCCAGAAAAAGCCCCCCCCCCCCTCCTGCCTGAAACGCCTCCGTTGGACTCCTCTGTTTACTTCCTGAACACAGTGACATCACTACGTAACACTGGCGCTCCCTTGTGTAGAATTACTGTTTCAAAAGTAAAAGTCCTGCATTAAACATGTGAAGTAAAAGTACTGAAGTATTGGCATCAAAACACACACACACACACACACACACACACTCACACAGACTCACACACACACAGACTCACACACACACACACACACACAGACTCACACACACACACACACACACACACACACACACACACACAGACTAACACATTACATTACATTGCATTTAGCTGAGGCTTTTATCCACAGCGACTTACAATAAGTGCATTCGACCAACAAGATACAAACTTGAAGAAAACAGAATCATAGAGCCAAAACATTTCAAGTGCTACTCAACTGGCTTTAGATAAGCCAGTCCTTTGGTAGTATATAAGTGCTTTGTTAGTAATTCTATCGCTCGAAGTGGAGTCGAAAGAGATGAGTTTTCAGTCTGCGCCGGAAGATGTGTAAGCTTTCTGCTGTCCTGATGTCAATGGGGAGCTCATTCCACCATTTTGGAGCCAGGATAGCAAACCCACGTGTTTTTGCTGATGGGAACTTGGGTCCCCCTCGCAGTGCGGGTGCAGCGAGCCGTTTGGCCGATGCAGAGCGGAGTGCACGTGCTGGGGTGTACAGTTTAACCATGTCCTGGATGTAGGAAGGGCCAGATCCATTCACAGCATGGTACGCAAGTACCAGTGTCTTGAAGTGGATTCTAGCAGTTACTGGAAGCCAGTGAAGGGAGCGGAGGAGCGGCGTGGTGTGGAAATTTAGGAAGGTTGAAGACCAGACGAGCCGCTGCATTCTGGATGAGCTGCAGAGGTCGGATGGCACATGCAGGTAGACCAGCCAGGAGGGAGTTGCAGTAGTCTAGGCGTGAGATGACGAGAGCCTGGGCCAGAACCTGCGTCTTTCTGGGTCAGGAGGGGACGTATCCTCCTGATGTTGTAAGCGTGTATCTGCAGCAGCGGGTTGTAGCAGCGATGTTTGCAGTGAAGGACAGGTTGTTATCTAGGGTCACACCCAGATTCCTTGCAGTCTGAGTCGGGGAAACAACAGAGGTGCCGATGTTGATTGTTAGGTCAAGAGTGGGACAATCTTTTCCCGGAAGGAAAAGCAGTTCAGTGTCAAGGTTGAGCTTGAGGTGGTGAGCAGACATCCACTGAGAGATGTCAGCTAGACAAGCAGAGATGCGTGCGACGACCTGGGTCTCTGAGCGGGGAAAGGACAGAATTAATTGGGTGTCGTCAGCGTAGCAGTGGTATGAAAGACCATGCGGGCTAATGACAGATCCGAGCGAGTTTGTGTACAAGGAGAAGAGGAGGGGACCAAGAACAGAGCCCTGAGGGACCCCTGTAGTTAATTGACAAGGGTCGGACTCGGACCCTCTCCAAGTTACCCTGTAGGTGCGGTCTTTGAGGTATGAGGTGAGGAGGGAAAGTGCAGAGCCTGAAACTCCAAGTTCTTGGAGAGTGTGAAGGAGGATCTGATGGTTCACCGTGTCGTATGCAGCAGACAGGTCCAAAAGGATGATGACAGAGGAAGGGAGGCTGCTTTAAGCCGTGTGCAGTTCCTCAGAGACAGCAAGGAGAGCAGTTTCTGTGAGTGACCTGCCTTGAAACCAGACTGGTGCGGATCCAGAAGGTTGTTCTGATGGAGATAACAGGAGTGTTGTTTAAAGACAGCGCGTTCAAGTGTTTTGGACAGGAACGGGAGGAGAGAGACGGCCTGTAGTTTATAACATCAGACGGGTTGAGAGTGGGTTTCTTTAGGAGAGGGTTTACTCTTGCCTCCTTCAGACTGTTTGGAAAGTGACCAGAAGTTAGAGAAGTGTTGATGAAATGGGTGAGAAACGGTAGAATATCAGGAGCGATAGTCTGAAGGAGGTTTGAGGGGACAGAGGACAGGTGGTAGGACGGGCAGAGGTAATGAGGGTAAGAACCTCACTTGGAGAGAGAGGGGAAAAGGAGGTCAGTGTGTGGGTGAACGGTGGGTCAGGTGACCCAGCGGTGAATAAAGGAGGTCAGTGTGTGGGTGAACGGTGGGTCAGGTGACCCAGCGGTGAGTAAAGGAGGTCAGTGTGTGGGTGAACGGTGGGTCTGGTGACCCAGCGGTGAGTAAAGGTGAGTCAGAAAAAGAAGAGCGAATATCATCAACCTTTTTTTCAAAGTAGTTAACAAAGTCGCTTGGCAGAAGGGAGGAGGGGGAAGGGGCTCTGGGGGGTTCCAGGAGGGTAATGCACTCTTGGAATTGTTGTTTCAAAAGAAAACGACAGTTTTTCTTTCACTTGTCCTCTAACTGGCCACACTCGATCTCTCCTAGTGCTTCTGCCAGGTGCATACCTCCGACTTTATCCAGAGCTGTTATTCTGTGTTAGAAGAACCATATCTCAGCCATGAGTGTGCTTGTTCTTCATCTGAGCTATATAGACATTTTCATAAAAAGCTTTCTGTCAATTCTTTGTCTCATTTATCAACATATAAATCATTTTTATCTGCCACCCACACCTGCCATCATTTCAGACCCTGCTCTTCCTCTCCTTCCCACCATTTGCCCTCATCGTGTTCCTACCTTTGCATTCCCCTGACCTCATTTCATGTATCTGATTCTTTAACAAGTTGTTTTGCATCTTTTTGTAGTAATTTATAGTGGAATGGAATTTGTTTTGCAGTTATTGTTTTGTGCCGTTTTGCGGGAGGTCAACTGAAAAATGTGTAAGTACTTCAATGTTTCGAGTACAGGTATTTCTTTATTTAGCTGATTAATAAACCAGCGCTTACCTTCAGCTACATAAATACTAATGAGAACCGCAGTGACGCGTCCTAAAACCCGGAAGTAAACTTCTTCCGGTTCCATCGTCAAAAAACAATGCAATTTCTCCATAGGGTTTTGGAAAATAGCTCAAAATAAGGTCTGTGGTTGAAACACATTTAAGAGAGGGATCACGTTTTGTTCAGCCAGATAATCTCCACATATCTACGCTACTTTTATAATTTTCGAATCATAAATCTAGTCGCCAGAAGCAAAATGCTAACGTTATGCTATAAAGGAACTACAAGCTAGAACGGCAGGGTCGCACTACTCAACGTCACGCCAACTTAAGATCGCCTCAACTGACTTTCGCGCGCTTGCATATTTTAACAAAGCTTTTCATTTTAGCCACGCTGAATTTAACTAGAAGTCATGGCTCTGTCCATTACCAGTCTAATATCTTTTTACAAAGATGACAAGAAGAGTGTAGATAGAGGAGAGAACCACTACAAGTCAGGACACGTACAACAGTGCAGCCTGGATGAAGGTGTGCACCGGTGTTGTGAGGGCTTGCATGAGGGACAAGGTTTATAGAGTGTCGGTGAGTAGTGATAGCAAGAGCACCGTTAACCTAGAGTTAATTTATTCACATTAGTGATATTAATTCCCATCAACAAATCCATTTTATGTGTCACATGAAATCTTTATTACAAATATTACACACCAGAAAACACAGAAATATCCATGAAATAAACATACAGTAGGCTATAAAAAATTAAAAGGGATAATTGGGAAGGCATTACAAATGTAAATATATTTTAAATAATGAAACAATCCCACCCCACAGGTATCTACAGGAGAAGAGGGAATTCTCTCCACAAAATGTGAATGCCCACGTGGAGAATGGAAATGCAGTCATGCGGCTGCATTAGCCATCTTTGCCATCCACAATTTCAGCTGCACTGACACCCCGTCAGTGGAAGAAGCCAAAGGCAGCTAAACGTACGCATTCAGTGGAGGAGCTATTTCCTCCTACCAATAACTCATTTAACCCGCTGACAAGAGAGCCCACCTCCGAAGATCGTGACTGGCTGAGGGACAGACTCAGGGGCAGGTTCTCAGGAATTTCTTGGCTTCTCTCCCCCGAGCCAGAAGAGGAACACTACAGCTTGGAAACACTTACTGTTCCTGAAATCATCCAATCTGTTGGGCATCAGGGACCTGAGGCAATTGTGGCAAGCATGGCATTGTCTGAGGAGCAACAGAGGGCAATTCAGGTGGCTACCACTGGTCAGCGAACCAACCCAAACTGGCATTTGTTCAGGAAAGGAAGGTTGACTGCCAGCAACTTTGGAGCTGTCCTGAGGTCAAAGCGTGTGACTGCTTCCCTTATTGCCAGGGTGCTAGGGCAACAGCAGGCCCTTGATGGTGTTTTGTCTGTAAAGTGGGGGACTATGAATGAATGTGAGGGCGTCAGGGCATTCACCACTGCAACCCAGATGCAGGTCCATGAGTCAGGTTTGTGGCTCTCCCAAACAGGATTGTTGGGGGCATGTCCAGATGGTCTGGTAGGGTCTTCACTGTGCTGGAGGTAAAGTGTCCCTACGGAGCGTGGGAAATGACAATTAGCGAAGCATGTGTTTACATGTGAAAAGAAACTATTGTTCTGCCACCTCTTTTATGAGGGGACGTTGGAAGTTCACTAGTGCGCAACATACCTGCACCAGTTTATCTGCGAAGTGCCTCAGGTGAGATGGAATGAACTTTAGGATCCTAAATTCTTTCAAACGAGCATTTGCTCTCTCGACGTGAATCCTATTTTGTGCGATAAGCTTTGTAGCCTGTGCTTCGCTGCGTGTCAGTTGGCCATGACAGAGGAATGGGGGAATGTTGACAGTGACTCCTTCAGGAATGTTGACAGTGACTCCTTCAGGAATGTTGACAGTGACTCCTTGTTCTGGATTAAGAATCCCTTGTCAGCCAATATCAGATCTCCTGGTTTGAAATGCTGAAGAACACCAGAATCCCGTAATATTTCTTTGTCACTTGTTGATCCTGGGTATAGTTTGCTGCAGTATGTGATCACAGCATTTGGTGCTTCCCCGAGTTTGAAGGAGTGCATGCCACGGTAAGCAGAGTAGGTCTCTTTCTGGATATCCATTTGCTTGGGGATAGCAATTTTGATGTCCGTACAATCCAGTGTTTCCCAAACATAGACTTTACTTGGGCGGGCCGCCCAGGTATATTAACGGCCGCCCAGGTATATTAACGGCCGCCCAGGTATATTAACGGCCGCCCAGGTATATTTCGCGACCCATTTCGTTTTTTTAATTTTTTTTATAATTCTTTATTTTTTTTTTTTTATTCGTCCGCGACCACGACGCCATCTGCGATCGATTAACTTGTGGACAATGATCCCTCGCTCTACGCCTCCTGTACCCAGCCCCGGACTGGCCATCGGGAGGACCGGGGGGTTTCCCGATGACCTGGCCTGTTAAGTGGCCTGCCTCACACAGGGTGACTGGCTGTCTACATGATGTGGGTCTGCCTCACACAGGGTGACTGGCTGTCTACATGATGTGGGTCTGCCTCACACAGGGTGACTGGCTGTCTACATGATGTGGGTCTGCCTCACACAGGGTGACTGGCTGTCTACATGATGTGGGCCTGCCTCACACAGGGTGACTGGCTGTCTACATGATGTGGGTCTGCCTCACACAGGGTGACTGGCTGTCTACATGATGTGGCCTGCTGACATGGCCACTGTCATACAGATCATAAATCAAAGCCCTTGATTGGTCTCTGTGTGTCATTCAAGCTCGGGATAACCTCAGCTCAGGTGAGGTTAAGGACTCTTAGTGTTTAGATAGTTAACTTAGTCTAACCCCTAGATTCCACCGGGAGCGTCTGCGCTGCGTTACGGCTACGCCACGCTGCGACCTCCTCCTGCGTCATAACCCACCGGGCGCATTTCAAAACGTTGCGGAAGCGGAGCGTTGTGTGTGCAGGCTCGCAGTTGTTGTTGATTTGGGCATATTTCCTGGACATTTATTTGGGGGATGGGCCTGGGCCGGATGAACGTTCCACTTCCTGCCTGCGCTGCGTCAAAAATACGATTCATCCTATATTTTAGAAATTCCTTGCGCCGAGGCGCTTCTGGGACGCTTCAAGTCGCGGCGCAGCGTGGCGCAGCGGGTCTGGTGGAATAGCACCCATTGACTAGAGTGGCCGCGATCGCTAAAAACGCCGCAGCGTGGCGTGGTGTAGCCGTAACGCAGCGCAGACGCTCCCGGTGGAATCTAGGGGTAAGTTCTCAGTGGTTAGTCTAAGTTCTCAGTGGGTCTCAAACGGTTTGGTCACCATTTATGTAAACACATATTTCCATTTGAGGGGGAGTGATTAGTGAAATATGTAACTAGGTGAAAAAAGGTCAGATACACTTTTAAAACTTGTTGAGAGCTAAAACTAGTCTTTGCTGCTGCCTCAAAGAGGAGCAGGAGGGAGAGGAGGGAGAGGGGGGAGAGGAGGGAGAGGCTGATTCAGGATCCCAGACACACTCACAACTATAAATGAACCAAAAATAAATAAATAAACATGTTTCAGTGTTTTTTCATATTGGATATGTTATTGGTTATGGCCATGATGTTATGATTATTGAAATGTATACAGTTCTGTTTCATAGAGGTGTTCCCATAGATCTAGTCTCTTTAATTTCCCCTCAAAGTGCACCAGATTGATGCATTTAACTCCAAACTTTAAAAAAAACCTTACCGGGGGAGCATGCCCCCGGACCCCCCTAGAGGATTTGAGGTCCACCCCCACCTCACCTCACATGGATAGGTTCCTAAATACATTTACCATTTTTTTTAAATAGTAACCCATGTCCATATGTTTATTTGTGGGTAGTAGATTTGAACTATAGGGCTCTCACTACGGGCCCTGCCTGTAGCTGTTCGCTCTGCCACCGCGTGAAGGGTCTGCTAACAAGCGACCAACAGAAAGGTTAATGATAATGGTTAATGTTGTTGCACGTCACCTCAAACCCCCCCCCCCCCCCCGCTACCAACACCCCCCCAAGTATATTTCAGATCTGTGGGAAACACTGCAATCCACTATCATTCTGCAGTTTTGCATGTGCCGAAAAGAAGAAGGCAAGCTGGTTTTATTTTTCTCCCGGCTGGGAACAGTACTCATTATGTCCTTAAAAAGTAATTTGTGGAGAACCTCTATAAATGTTACAATCACATTTCTGACGGTGCTTTCCCCGCAGTGAAAGAGTGCAGCCAGATGAAGGTGTGTGTAATTATGACGCAGTTTCATGAGGGTCATGAAAACTTGGTCTTCAACACTCAGTGCCTTGGGGAACCAACCTTCTGGGTATGTAATGGAACCCTCAAAACGAGCAACATACTCCCACACAGCACTCAATGTGTCTCTATCTGGCAATCCTGTCTCCATCCGAAGAACCTTTTCACTCAGCTGAGAGGCAGAATACTTGTCACGGCAGTAACTCTGCTTTGCCTTGGACTCCTCTAGCTGGATCTCTAGCTGCATTATGCGTCTTTGCTGAGATTGAAGTTTTTCTTCTACCGTGGTCGCTTGCTCCTCGGCATTCTCAGGTAGTGGTTGAGGACCTTCATTTGCAGCCGCCTGTGTTGATGGACCTGCTTCCTCCTCAGTCATTAGACACGCAGCTTCTTCTTCCATTCCATCAAGTATCCCTCTCAGACAGTAGGAATGCTCTTCTACATTCTGTGCTTCAAATGAAACAGTCCTTTTTCTCTTTAGCAAAGGAAAATGACAGCTGCAGATGCGGGAACAGGCATTGGGCCTCCTGTCAGCTCGTCTGTTTGGAAGATATAAAATATTAGTTTCATGGAAGTCACACACATATAAGAGCATTAAGACATTAAGGGATAGTGGTGATCTAATGGATAGTGAGGTGGGCTGAAGATCGGAAGGTTGTGAGTTCAAATCCCACCATGAACACCACCGCTATGTGCCCTTGAGTAAGGCACTTAGCCCTTAGTTACTCCAAGGAGAATGTCCTTGTAATTGGTGATTGTAAGTCGCTTTGGATAAAAGCGTCAGATAAATGAAATGTAATGTAAGACTGACATACAGTACACAGGCTAAAAACAAAACATCTAAAGATATAACCTTGCACTTTGATAAGTCTCGTGAACATTTTCACTATTTAGACATTTTTATAGATCAAAATGTAATCAAAGAAATAAATGGTACATTAATCCATATTGAAAATAGGTGTCAGCTGCTACACTAATCATAATAGTTATATTTCTTAATTAAGATAAGATATTACTTTATTGATCCCAATTTGGGAAATGTTTGTGTTGCAGCAGCATAAAAAGAAAAACTAAATATAAGTTATTATATATACAAAAGTATGTGAGGGATGGAATATTAAATATTAAATTGAACATAAATGTAAAATGTACATGTGATTTCACATCCAAGAGAAGCTATGGAGCAGAGAGTTCTCTGCCAGCCAGAGGTGATTTGTTATTAGTTCAATATGTCAAACTGATTTCCCTGACTACAATCTTTAGATACATGGTGAAACGTTATGCTGCTTGTACTAATTAGACTGATCATATAAGCCACACAGGTTTTAATAGGATATATATTCATTAGCTTTACTTATGTTGCGGTCGTTTCAGCAGCGCCATCTCTAAAACGGCGACAGTCACTACCCATCATTTACATTTGACCGTGACATGGACAAAAATGTAACGTCAGCTTCCCTCATAGCACGAATCCAGACTCTCCTTTGGAAAACATTGGCCGGGAAACGACAGAACGAGCACGTTTCACGCGAAGACCTGTGGCTGCAACCCGGAGCAAAGCAACTAGCGCTAGCTTTAGCTAACGTTAGCTAACGAAACAAACTGCCGAGTAAAATTGGAAAACACTGGAAATGAACTATTCTATAATGTGTAAAACTACGGTGCCAAAAACGACTATTAACGACTATAAATGATGATGGTCAGATAAAGATATAGATACAAAAGATACTACAGATACTTAAGATAGGCATATACTCTCTTTCAAGCAGAACACAGGGGGAAAGAAATTTAGCGGGAGTGTTTACGTAATCGGCGTAATGACGTACAACGGCCTCGACCATTTCTGTAGTCCACTAATGCCACTTGTTAACAACCATCGTTTTTCCGACACGTAAACTCTTCAGAAATCACCAGCGGGGTCACTGCTGATAGATTTAATGTGGTAGAACAAAACGTGATCTATCTCTTCATTTTGTGTCAAACACAGACCTTATTTGGAGCTATTTTCCCAAATCCCTATGGAGAAATTGCATTGCTTTTTGACGAAGGAACCGGAAGTGGTAAAAATGCTAACTTACTTTCGGGTTTTAGGACGCGTCACTGCGGTTCTGGCTGCTGTCTCCACGTGCTAGTCATCATACACACAACAGAGATATTGCAGTACACACAGGAGGTACTTAACTGGAGTATTTCTACTTCCTGCTGCTTTATACGTCTACTAATCACAGAGGAAATACATTTATCTGACAGCTTCTTGTTCAATAAACTAGAAACATATAATGCTTTCTTTCAGATCATGAACTCATTTGTTTAGCAGCTGCAGCGTCTGAGTTTGACATTTATTTGGTTTATTTATATGTATTGTTGAACTATTTTCCGTAATTTGACATGTTTTTTAACTGAAAGGATTATACCAAAACAATAGACGCATTCTTTTTAAATATTTTTAATAGTGACCAATGCTTCAGTCAGAGAAGAAATAAAGAAATAAAAGCCAATACTATTTGTGGATCTGGCTACTTGGAGGATAAAGAGGTCACGGAGATGCTCCCCCTACCTATCCAGAGGTCCAAAGAGGGTCCCGGAGATGCTCCCCCTACCTATCCAGAGGTCCAAAGAGGGTCCCGGAGATGCTCCCCCTACCTATCCAGAGGTCCAAAGAGGGTCCCGGAGATGCTCCCCTAGCTATCCAGAGGTCCAAAGAGGGTCCCGGAGATGCTCCCCCTACCTATCCAGAGGTCCAAAGAGGGTCCCGGAGATGCTCCCCCTACCTATCCAGAGGTCCAAAGAGGGTCCCGAGATGCTCCCCCTACCTATCCAGAGGTCCAAAGAGGGTCCCGGAGATGCTCCCCCTACCTGTCCAGAGGTCCAAAGAGGGTCCCGGAGATGCTCCCCCTACCTATCCAGAGGTCCAAAGAGGATCCCGGAGATGCTCCCCCTACCTATCCAGAGGTCCAAAGGGTCCCGGAGATGCTCCCCCTACCTATCCAGAGGTCCAAAGAGGATCCCGGAGATGCTCCCCCTACCTATCCAGAGGTCCAAAGAGGGTCCCGGAGATGCTCCCCCTACCTGTCCAGAGGTCCAAAGAGGGTCCCGGAGATGCTCCCCCTACCTGTCCAGAGGTCCAAAGAGGGTCCCGGAGATGCTCCCCCTACCTATCCAGAGGTCCAAGAGGGTCCCGGAGATGCTCCCCCTACCTATCCAGAGGTCCAAAGAGGGTCCCGGAGATGCTCCCCCTACCTATCCAGAGGTCCAAAGAGGGTCCCGGAGATGCTCCCCCTACCTATCCAGAGGTCCAAAGAGGGTCCCGGAGATGATCCCCCTACCTATCCAGAGGTCCAAAGAGGGTCCCGGAGATGCTCCCCCTACCTATCCAGAGGTCCAAAGAGGATCCCGGAGATGCTCCCCCTACCTATCCAGAGGTCCAAAGAGGGTCCCGGAGATGCTCCCCCTACCTGTCCAGAGGTCCAAAGAGGGTCCCGGAGATGCTCCCCCTACCTATCCAGAGGTCCAAAGAGGGTCCCGGAGATGCTCCCCCTACCTATCCAGAGGTCCAAAGAGGGTCCCGGAGATGCTCCCCCTTACATGAGATGGGAAACGTACATCGTGCCACATGGTCATAGAGTGTGACCTGCTGTTAGGACTGAATGGACGCACTGAGGAATGCTAATGTGAGGCTGTACGAGGTGTTTTTACACAAATACACTTCGATGTTAACTTTGAAACTTTGCTTGTGTCTTTCTTTTATATGTTTTTTTTAAATAATGTTGCATTGTGTGTAGGTGAGATTATAAATGGACACCTGTTACGACCCTGGCTCTACAGTGCTTTCAAATATGAATCAACTCTAAAGAGTTAAATATTGAGTTACATTTGATATCCTTAATAGTGTTAATATGACTTTAACTCTATTTAGTGTTAAAATAATTACACTTGTGGTGTTAACGTTTGACTCTGCAAGCTAGTGTTGCGTAGATGTTACACGGACCGGTGTTGACCAGAGTTACATTTTAACTATAGAGAGAGAGAGCTCTGTCCTAAGGTTAACGTTTTAACACTTTCAAAAGTGTAGCGTTGTTCTAACTGTTATTAACTCAAAGCAGTGTGGACCAATGCAGACACTTTCAAAGTGTGGTATTTGACTCTATAAGAGTTGGGTTAGCACGGCTGATTTTGCTGTGTAATGCAGACGAGAAATGAAATGGAGAGACATCAGTGTTCATTTTGGCAGCTGTTTTTGATTTAGTCTTAGTCTTTAGACGAAAATCGTTATTAGTTTTAGTCAAATTTTAGTAATTCCTATCCGTCATAGTTTTAGTCGACGAAAACTCAAAACGTTTTAGTCTAGTTTTAGTCGATGAAAAATTACATTTTAGTCAACTTTTAGTCAAAATGTTTTCTCTCTTTAAACCAATTCAGTTAGGCAAATACAGGTTTCTGAAATCGGAATCAATGGAACAAATGTTGAGATACTTGTACTTTACTGGAGTATTTAAATGTTTTGCTACTGTGTACTTCTTCTCCACTACAGTTCAGAGGTACATGGAGTACTTCTACTCCTCTACAGTTCAGAGGTACATGGTGTACTTCTACTCCACTACAGTTCAGAGGTACATGGTGTACTTCTACTCCTCTACAGTTCAGAGGTACATGGTGTACTTCTACTCCTCTACAGTTCAGAGGTACATGGAGTACTTCTACTCCACTACAATTCAGAGGTACATGGAGTACTTCTACTCCACTACAGTTCAGAGGTACATGGAGTACTTCTACTCCACTACAATTCAGAGGTACATGGTGTACTTCTACTCCACTACAGTTCAGAGGTACATGGTGTACTTCTTCTCCACTACAATTCAGAGGTACATGGAGTACTTCTACTCCACTACAGTTCAGAGGTACATGGAGTACTTCTACTCCACTACAGTTCAGAGGTACATGGTGTACTTCTACTCCACTACAGTTCAGAGGTACATGGTGTACTTCTACTCCACTACAGTTCAGAGGTAGATGGTGTACTTCTACTCCTCTACAGTTCAGAGGTACATGGTGTACTTCTACTCCTCTACAGTTCAGAGGTACATGGTGTACTTCTACTCCTCTACAGTTCAGAGGTACATGGTGTACTTCTACTCCACTACAGTTCAGAGGTACATGGTGTACTTCTACTCCACTACAGTTCAGAGGTACATGGTGTACTTCTACTCCACTACAGTTCAGAGGTACATGGTGTACTTCTACTCCTCTATAGTTCAGAGGTACATGGTGTACTTCTACTCCACTACAGTTCAGAGGTACATGGTGTACTTCTACTCCACTACAGTTCAGAGGTACATGGTGTACTTCTCCTCCTCTACAGTTCAGAGGTACATGGTGTACTTTTCCTCCACTACATGTATTTAATCCCTTTAGTTACTCTACAGATGTGGATGAATGATGTGAAATATAATCAAGTGTTAAATCAGACTTTAGTTCCACCTGGAGTAAATCCACAAGCTACCCTGCAGTATACAAAGTCATTCAAACTAGCTGCTCCTTTACCAGCTTTGAGAACACTTTCATGATCAATCATTATAAAACATATCATATATATTATTCTGAAATGGACCAATCTGCACAACGACTACTTTTACTGTCGCTACTTTCACTATATTTTGATGATAATACTTTTATTTGAGGAACTCTTCCTACACTATGGTCTTTTTTTACTTATCTACAAGATCTGAGTAGGCCTACTTCTCCCACCTCTGCGCACCTGATGTGATAACGTTAATCGTAATTGGGGCAACAGAGCTACGAGTTAAGGAAGTCGAAAATTGTGCATTTCTCCGACTGAATATGACGCCTTTTGGCCGGCTGTTTGGACAGACTACTCTACTCGTGTCAACGCGCTAACGCGAAAACACTAATGGCAAACGAGCTTTGTCCACATCGAGCCATGTAGAGTGTCTCTATACTTTTGAACGCTCCGTCCCCGGCAGATCTCTGTGTGCCGCTGCAGCGTGTGTTAGGCCCCGCCCCCCGCACACAGAGAGAGTGAGGCCCCGCCCCCCGCACACAGAGAGAAACAGGGAGATCGATCTTCTGAGTGAAGAGAGCGGAAATAATGATATTGCAAGTTAGAAACGTAAGATGCATTTTGACAGACAATACGGACAATTGGGGGAAAATACCCTGCATTTTGAATGTCCGATAGTCCACCATTAACACCTTAGTCCCGTCTCGTCTCGTCAACGAAAACTAAATATACATTTCTTCAAAGTTTTCGTTATCAAGAATCTATTTTTAGCTCGTCACCGTCTCGTCTTCGTCATGTAAAAAAGTTCGTTGACGAACATTTTTCGTCATAGTTTTCGTTGACGAAATTAACACTAAGAGACATGGACTTCTGCACTGACTTTCTCAATACAAATGTTGAAAAATCAAATTTCCCTCAGTTGCATTTTCACAAACAGAATTAAGGTTTCACAAATCTCAAACGGTGTTATAAAGACTGTTTATCCTCTCTGGGATAATCCAGTCCAAATAAATCGGGTATGCAGCGATTTAAGAGGTTCAGACACGGAGGATTGTTCGCTCAGCGCTGTTAAGTAAATGTCCCTTAACTTTCCCCTTAACTGCCGAATCGGAAGCTCTGAATCGGAAGCTAACTTCAGCGTCGTAGCTGACGGTCTCCTTGTTCGTTTGCTTCTCTTTCTGCATCTCTGTGGTTGCATCTATTTTTATTCATTTTGCACTTTTTTTGCACATGTACTGCACAGTCATTTACTTTGAGTACTTTAACTACATTGTACTGCACATTGAATACTTGAACTAGCCTTCCTTTGGGAGAGTCTAACAGATTAAGCTCCCCCCTCTCATACTGTATATATACCCTCCTCCCCAGTCCCTCGGCGGTAGATGGAGTTCCAGCAGCCAGAGATGGAGTGCTGTGAGTCGGCCGTGTCCTCTCTCAGCTGGGCTCTGGTTCTCGGAGGCCCGGTTTACCTGCTCCGTCAGACCCGAACCCACACACCCTACGGCCGGTACCGAGCCCCGCGGAGCCGCTGCTGCCCCGCCAGACTGGCCTGGTTCCTGCAGGAGGCTCCGGCTCTGCTGCTGCCGCTGATGATGCTGCTGCTGCCCGGGGAGCAGGGGTGGAGAGTCGGGGGGAGAACCGGAGGCACCCTGCTGATCTGTACCTTCATGCTGCACTACTTCCACAGGTACAGGATTCATTCATTCACAGTAAAATGTGGATAAAGTATGTTAAAGAAGTAAAAGTTCTTATTGTGCAATACAATGGTGTCAAACGTATTTAAAGTATTTATATCTAGCATTATTGTACGTTGTAAAATGTAGTTTACTGAAGAGGATGAGCGCCACATGGAAAGGAAATTCAGACTTTTTTTTCAAATCCCCAAAAATCTTTTTTCATGTGGCCCTAATCCTCTTCCGTAGTAGTTAAAGTACTCAAAGTAAAAGTATTTATATGCAGTAAAATGTATTTAAAGTACTCAGAGTAAAAGTTCTTAATGTGCAGTAAAACTAATTAAAATAACTTTAATTAAAAGTTCTTAAAGTTCAACAAAATGTAGTCAAAGTACTCAGAGTATAGGTATTTATATACAGTAACATGTAGTCAAAGTACTCAGAGTATAGGTAGTGATTGTGCAGTAACATGTAGTTAAAGTACTCAGAGTATAGGTAGTGATTGTGCAGTAACATATAGTTAAAGTACTCAGAGTATAGGTAGTGATTGTGCAGTAACATGTAGTTAAAGTACTCAGAGTATAGGTAGTGATTGTGCAGTAACATGTAGTTAAAGTACTCAGAGTATAGGTAGTGATTGTGCAGTAACATGTAGTCAAAGTACTCAGAGTATAGGTAGTGATTGTGCAGTAACGTGTAGTTAAAGTACTCAGAGTATAGGTAGTGATTGTGCAGTAACATATAGTTAAAGTACTCAGAGTATAGGTAGTGATTGTGCAGTAACATGTAGTTAAAGTATTCAGAGTATAGGTAGTGATTGTGCAGTAACATGTAGTTAAAGTATTCAGAGTATAGGTAGTGATTGTGCAGTAACATATAGTTAAAGTACTCAGAGTATAGGTAGTGATTGTGCAGTAACATGTAGTTAAAGTATTCAGAGTATAGGTAGTGATTGTGCAGTAACATGTAGTTAAAGTACTCAGAGTATAGGTAGTGATTGTGCAGTAACATGTAGTTAAAGTACTCAGAGTATAGGTAGTGATTGTGCAGTAACATGTAGTTAAAGTACTCAGAGTATAGGTAGTGATTGTGCAGTAACATGTAGTTAAAGTACTCAGAGTATAGGTAGTGATTGTGCAGTAAGATGTAGTCAAAGTACTCAGAGTATAGGTAGTGATTGTGCAGTAACATGTAGTCAAAGTACTCAGAGTATAGGTAGTGATTGTGCAGTAACATATAGTTAAAGTACTCAGAGTATAGGTAGTGATTGTGCAGTAACATGTAGTTAAAGTATTCAGAGTATAGGTAGTGATTGTGCAGTAACATGTAGTCAAAGTACTCAGAGTATAGGTAGTGATTGTGCAGTAACATGTAGTCAAAGTACTCAGAGTATAGGTAGTGATTGTGCAGTAACATGTAGTCAAAGTACTCAGAGTATAGGTAGTGATTGTGCAGTAACATGTAGTCAAAGTACTCAGAGTATAGGTAGTGATTGTGCAGTAACATGTAGTTAAAGTACTCAGAGTATAGGTAGTGATTGTGCAGTAACATGTAGTTAAAGTACTCAGAGTATAGGTAGTGATTGTGCAGTAACATGTAGTTAAAGTACTCAGAGTATAGGTAGTGATTGTGCAGTAACATGTAGTCAAAGTACTCAGAGTATAGGTAGTGATTGTGCAGTAACATGTAGTTAAAGTACTCAGAGTATAGGTAGTGATTGTGCAGTAGCATATAGTCAAAGTACTCAGAGTATAGGTAGTGATTGTGCAGTAGGCTACAGTGTTTATGCAATATGACCACAAGAGAAGTGAAACACCTACAAACAGATGCAAAAAGACAACAAGGTGAAGATTAATAAGATGAGAGGTACTCTATTGATCCCAAGGGGAAGATAAATAAGATGAGAGGTACTCTATTGATCCCAAGGTGAAGATAAATAAGATAAGAGGTACTCTATTGAAAACTCTCAAGATAGAAATAAAACAGCATTAAAAAGTTGACCTTGAAATAAAACACCTATAAACTCTGACAATAAAAAACTATTCGATGGCCACTTTTCAGTTAACAGAATATAAAGCAGAATATTACAAAGAAACGCAAAACAACTTCTGAATAACCAGAAAAACCACGGAAATGATCAAAAATCGACTCTTTGAGTTTGTGTGGAAGGAAAAAGGAGAAACACAGAGACATGCAAAGGGAAGATAATACATGTGAAGCGTCTATGATGACACACTGACCTCTCAAAAAGGGAAGATGAGTCACATTTCTCTGCTAGCAGCATTCAGCAGAACCTCCTCCTGTCCTCAAGAAAGACAGATGAGACCAGGCCCGTCCACACGGAGTATCAGAACCTCCTCCTGTCCTCAAGAAAGACAGGTGAGACCAGGCCCGTCCACACGGAGTATCAGAACCTCCTCCTGTCCTCAAGAAAGACAGGTGAGACCAGGCCCGTCCACACGGAGTATCAGAACCTCCTCCTGTCCTCAAGAAAGACAGGTGAGACCAGGCCCGTCCACACGGAGTGGCATGTTTGTATTGAACAGGTTTTAACCAGTTCAGCCTGTTTTTCAGGCCTCAGGCTCGAAAAGGACATTCCCAAAACAAATGACTATATCGAGGGCTGAGAACCAGAGGGGCGTAAGTGACTTTTGACCAACTTTACAGGAGAGCCAAAACTAAAAATGACCATACTTTGTCCTGACTTTGTTTATTAAATTCAATCTTTAATATGAAAACTTCATAAACATGTGGATGACAATATACTTAATGAACAATATTTTGACATTCATTGAAAAAAATATTTTCTATCTTCTTTTTATTCAGAAGAAAGTCACATGCGCCTTTTTGGAACTAAGATTTGATCTCATATGCAATAGGAAAAAGGGCGTATCTGATAAAAAGATGAAAAAGGCTTTACATTTATGAGTTGAAAAGTAACAGTAATCAATTGTTATAATAAAAATATCATCAAAATATCCTTATTTCATATTAGTTCATTGAATGTAATTATATTAAAAAAATTATTAATAACCATTTTGCCAAATAACTAATTGAAAAAAGGCTACAGAGTCCATTGTGATAATATAAAATGTCAATATCACATTAGTTCACTGAATAACAATAAATTACATTAAACCCGGCCAAATAACTGTTTGGCAAATCAACAAAGACTTTAGAACATTGGGAATGTCAAACATAACAATATAATTATACGACAACAGCATATTTCATACAGATCATGTAAGTTTCAGATTGATTTGAAACGATAAACTAGCCTACTCTGCCTGAATGACTTGCAAAGACTGGTAGAAGTCCACATAGGAGTGAGGGATACTCCCATTTGTGCACAGTGTGAGTAAGTCTTTCTTTTTCACAGCAGTGATCCCAGGTGGACCTGTGTGCATCTTCTTTGGTCCAATTGCATGAGCACCTCTGGTCTCCTGCTTTCCAACTTGCAGCATTTGAAATGGTTGGTCGGACAGCGAATATTTGAACTGAATCCCTTTCGGATCCTCTTTTGTGTAGCGCAGCCATTTAATTTTCTGCCAACGAACTGTTTGTCCCTCTGTGTCTTTGGTTCTGTTTCGGACCGTGTGTTGTGAAAAGGACTTGAAATCCAGAAAGTCACTGTGCCCAAGCTCAATCACCTTGTATGGCCTGTTTCTCCTTGCCATCCTCACAAGAGTGTAGTACCCCTCCGGACTGTACACAGGCACTTTTTTTCTGGCGGTCTCAATGGCTGCATGGACACTGTCACATTCCATCTGGCTGTGACCAGACTCCATGAATTTATGGTCAATAATGGAGATGGGCAAGGTTTTGACTGCATGGAGACACATGGCACTAAAACCAGCGTTCCTGTTCTGCCCTCCACATGTGTCAGAGTACAGCACCACATGCTCAGTACCTGAAAGAGTTGACAGATACTGGAACATGCATGTGCTGATCTCTGATGAGCCACGCCCCCCTTCACCCTCATGCCACATGTAACATTGTGCTTCTTTGTTGCCCAACTCGTACACTGTAAGGTTGTACGTGCTCAACTTCCTTGAATAAAAAAGACTGCTTACATTGCTCCAGGGAGTGGTCAGCACTTGCTCGAGATCAAATGTGAGAGCTTTATATGAGGACTGTGCTTGTGCTTGTCTCTTATCATTTTCTTTATGTTCCCTGGCCTGCACCTTTCTTGTTTGGTGGGCATTGTATTCTTCTTCATGGTGTACTTTGTCACTGGGATTTAAACGCTTGTACCACTCACAGTACTTGCATGCGTCTTTTTTGGGTTGGTGAAAGCCCAAGTTGAATTCTCCATTGAAGATGGATCTATAGAAACTAAGTTTCTCTGGATTTACTTTCCACTCGTTGTGGCATTTCTGTACATAGAGTTCGTACATTTTGGTCACATTCAAATTTTCCTCCAGGTACAGCTTTGTGGTATCTTTCCTAGAGTAGTGTGACTCTAATGTTGGGAATGATTTGATGTGCCCCATGATCAGATTTTTGTTGAGCTCAGGGATTTTGTTGCATGGGGAATGTTTACCCTGAGAACGTGAGGATGAGATTCCCAGTTGGCTTGAGGGATGGCCGCCTGCAGACCTTGCAAACTTCTCAGATACGTCAAGGGTTTTCAAAAAAAATCCTTGCAGACTCGAACGGACTTCCCCTGTGTGGTGAGATAGTACTCTATTGTGTTCTGTCGCTTTGATTCTGTGGTGGTCTGCCTCTTTTTTATCTTCGTCACTGTATGACTTATGATAAAGTCTTCCTGACGGGCTGCATCTCCCATTTTCCAAAACTGATCGAAAATGATTTCCCTTTCTGACTCTGGGAAATTGTGGTTGCATTTGTAACGACAGGAAACACAGTCTTTTTCCCTGACTCTTCTTCCTGGGACATGAATATTTTTTGAACTCACATAGCTTTGCCCTGAGTTCCGCAGTCTTTTCCGTGCATTTTTTTTCCAGTTATCAGGATCTCTCTTTCTTTTCCTTCCTCTTTGCTGGATCTCATCTCTTCTTTCATCAACACTCACTGGCTCTAATATCAGGATTACATATTCTTCATTTGTTTCCCTGTGCTTTTCTGTAACTGCATTCTCTGGGTTCTGTGCCTGGTCACCTGCATGCTCTGTGTCCTCTGCCTGGGTCCCTGCATGCTCTGTGTCCTCTGCCTGGGTCGCTACATGCTCTGTGTCCTCTGCCTGGGTCCCTACATGCTCTGTGTCCTCTGCCTGGGTCCCTACATGCTCTGTGTCCTCTGCCTGGGTCCCTACATGCTCTGTGTCCTCTGCCTGGGTCCCTACATGCTCTGTGTCCTCTGCCTGGGTCCCTACATGCTCTGTGTCCTCTGCCTGGGTCCCTACATGCTCTGTGTCCTCTGCCTGGGTCCCTACATGCTCTGTGTCCTCTGCCTGGGTCGCTACATGCTCTGTGTCCTCTGCCTGGGTCGCTACATGCTCTGTGTCTCTGCCTGGGTCCCTACATGCTCTGTGTCCTCTGCCTGGGTCCCTACATGCTCTGTGTCCTCTGCCTGGGTCCCTACATGCTCTGTGTCCTCTGCCTGGGTCCCTACATGCTCTGTGTCCTCTGCCTGGGTCGCTACATGCTCTGTGTCCTCTGCCTGGGTCCCTACATGCTCTGTGTCCTGTCCCTCGTCACCTCCATTGTCCATGGCTGTCTGTCCCTTATCTGCGTTAAAATAAGGTAAATTAACTAAACAAATTGTGAAAAAAATTAACATTGCTTTTTATTTGAATTAAATAAATAATATTTCACATCAAAAGAAACAACAGTGTTTTAACAAATCATATTAAATAATGTGATGACAGAATTGTAAACAGAATAGCTGAAACTTTAACAAAATAAATAACTCAGTTACCTCTAATCATTAACTCATGTTTGTATCATTGAGTTAACTCTGTGTGTCGCTGCTTTGATACAGAACACCGGACTTGGAAACGTTACTCGTGGATGGGGCTACAGAGCAACTAGAAAGACAGTGGAACCCGGTGCATTCCTCCGTCTGGATGTGGAGCACTTTTCCTAAATGTTTAGACATATTGCTCGTGTTCCCGCCCTGACATGCTGAACTCTTATTGCACTTTAGGCAACGAGCATTGTCCACATCGAGACGGGTAAAGTTTAACCACACCTCGGAGCGCTTAGTTCTCTCCGCCATCTCCTCCGTGTGTGTGTGTGTGTGTGTGTGCTGCATGTAGCAGCTGTGTAAACTGCCTCGCCCCCTCACACACAGACGGGGGAGAGTCTGGATTGGAAAGATTGGAAAGTAGTCTTATTGCATATTAAACGGAGTTGGCGACACTAAGACTGCGATATAATGTTTATGTAGCAATAACACATATGACACATAGTTTTAAATGTCTCCAGTACCGATAAAACGACCGATAACGTTGGAGCTTAACTGCGCGAACACACACGTGATGACTGAGTCGATTAGTTGTTGCTCCCCTCGTTATAAGATATTTTTAAAATTAATTTTTAAATGTATTTTATTTTTTAAAACATTTTTTATGTTGAAACATACCATCAGCTGCTAGCTAGATGCTAGCTAGAAATGCTAGCTTTGACCTTGTTTAGCTTACCTTTGTCACTCAGCATTGACTTTGAATCCTGGATTGTGTCATTCTCTTCCTCAAGCTCTTCTGCATCTTGAAATAAACTTAGTGACACTTCTTCACCAGTGAGAAGCTTAGTGCTATCCAAAGGCTTTACATTTCTCAGGGCCCCAATTAGTTCACTGTGTTCTGTGTTAGGTCTTTTGGTTTTTGCTTAATAACTCTGGATTGGTTTATAATGGACATGCGCCCTTTTGGCAGCAGAAAGAGCTCATCGAGAGCTTTCATTTGATATATAAAACTCATTTTGACCAAAATGTCACTTGCGCCCCTCTGGTTCTCACCCCTTGATATCTTCACTTCTAAAAGGGGTAAATTAATAATCTTTTTTCTCAAAGCAATGATAAACCTGTGAGCTGGATGTAGAAAAGTCAGAATCAATATGGATGTTTTTAATTTTAAAGTAAATTCAGATTGAACATAGTAAAAAAAATGTAAATTATAAACACAATACACACAAACGCGTGACAGATTCTTTGGCGGTATTTGGCTGCCAAACTAAATCATGTACGCGGCTCGCGACGTAACTACGAGTCTAGTGAACGGTATCAGTACTAGCGGATTAGCGGATTGAACTGATATCGTCTCCGTGTGGACGGGGCCCAATTATTGGTTGATGACTCGCATTCAATACTGCAAGAGGATCAGAGAGACTGGAGCTCAATGGTTCTCTGAATGTGTTTTGGGTTGTTATCCTGAATGAGGTCTGTGGTTAACACAAGCTGAAGAGATTTTAACGGTTTGTTCTATGACTTAAAATACGTCAGTAAATACCCCACTGGTGAATTTAAAAGAGGTTGCTAACAAGTGTCTAAATGAGACGACTAAACGCCATCACGCCCAACATTAGCCTCCTTTAGCTTAGCGGTGGTGACGTGAAGTCATGTGACCGTGCTGTAGTTCCTTTATAGCTCAACATTAGCCTCCTTTAGCTTAGCGGTGGTGACGTGAAGTCATGTGACCGTGCTGTAGTTCCTTTATAGCTCAACATTAGCCTCCTTTAGCTTAGCGGTGGTGACGTGAAGTCAAGTGACCGTGCTGTAGTTCCTTTATAGCCCAACGTTAGCCGCCTTTAGCTTAGCGGTGGTGACGTGAAGTCATGTGACCGTGCTGTAGTTCCTTTATAGCTCAACATTAGCCTCCTTTAGCTTAGCGGTGGTGACGTGAAGTCAAGTGACCGTGCTGTATTCTTATTCTGACCATGTGTTTCTCTGCAGGAGTTGTATCTACGCCCTCCGGACTCAAGGTCAGCCGGTCCCTCTGAACATCGTCCTCTACGCAGCGGTGTTCTGCGCTCTGAACGGCTTCCTGCAGGCCCACAGCCTGCTGCACTGCACCGTCTACCCGCAGGACGCGCTGACGCAGGCCCGCATGGCTGCAGGTGGGACACACACCAGAGAGGGAACAGTACACACATCCTTTACTCAAGTAGAAGTACAGATACTTGTGTTTAAAAATACTCTGGTAAAGTAGAAGTACTGACTACATTTCTTTACTCAAGTAAAAGTAGAGAAGTATGGGCTTTGAAATGTACTTAAAGTGGACCTATCATGCTATATTTGAATAATATATTGTAGGGCCATACCTTTACAAAACATGTCTGTGAAGTTTGTTTTTCAAAATACCAAACAGATCATTTTAGCCACGCCTCATTTCGCTCTATTTGCTCTTTTTCAGCCCTGTTTTTGCAAGGGCTGATTCTGAAAAGTCTTCTTCGCTGCTTTTGTGGCAGACTACAGCGCCACCTACAGGCCTGGCATATGTACTACAGCGCCACCTACAGGCCTGGCATATGTACTACAGCGCCACCTACAGGCCTGGCATATGTACTACAGCGTCTCCAGCGCTTTCGAGCGGCAATGGCCGTGGCCGTCTCCTCCTGATAGGTGGAAAGTTGCCCATATAGACGGAGCTCCCCGTTTCTGACGTCAGAACAATTTCAAATCTGTATCAGTCTGGATCAGCTCCGTTGATGCCCCGTTTTTAGAGATTTGGGTACGGAGGAAAAGAGAGAGGGTTGTGTTTTCCGACACTTGGTGAGTTCCCTGACACACCGGGGACACATATTCATGTATAAAAGACGTACAAAAGTGCATTTTGCATGATAGGTCCCCTTTAATTAAAAAGTACCCATAACTAGCAGCTGTTTTAAAGAGTACCTGACCTCCCTTTATATTAATAGAACAATAATGTCATTGTTAGCTAATGAATGTTTCCATGCTGAACAACGGCAACATGACAACGTTTTCATTGGTCCCTCTTCTTTAGAGAAGACCAGGAAATGATGGATACACGGATCGTGTTCAAATCAATAGGCACGCAATGACTCTAAATAATAATGATCACGCCACCAAACACACATTCAGACTAAAGGAACCAGCCTGTTTGGAACATGGAAGAAGTAGAAAGTACAGGTATTTGGGTTCAACATGTAAGAAGTAGAAAGTACAGGTATTTGGGTTCAACATGTAAGAAGTAGAAAGTACAGGTATTTGGGTTCAACATGTAAGAAGTAGAAAGTACAGGTATTTGGGTTCAACATGGAAGAAGTAGAAAGTACAGGTATTTGGGTTCAACATGGAAGAAGTAGAAAGTAAAAATTCATCAGAAAAATAAGTAGTGGAGTAAAGTACTGATACCAGAAAAAGTATTTGTACTCCATACTTCCCACATCTGCCAAACACTACAATACCCATGCGCCTCTGCAGCATCAGAATATGTGCAGCCGTACAATTCATACATTTACAAAAATAAATCACAAATAAAAACCACAAAATCACTTCATAGAGGAAGTGATAGAGTAAATGATTCACTCACAGTACAGCTTGTACCTGGGATAAGAACTCTTTTAAATGAAAGAACACCATGTCCTACACACACACACACACACACACCACACACACACACACACACACACACACACACACACACACACAGCTCTTTTAGAAGTCAACAGATCAAGGTTTCAGATGAGAAAAAAAGTACCTTTCTTATCTTTCTTACAAGCTGAATAGCGTATGTTAGCTATCGATACCAGGCAACATTTTTACAATCTTCTATTCTCCAGTCTTGGTGAACCCGTCCGAACTGTAACAGGAGGAGGGGTACCCGGGGGGTCTTCTGCTGCTGTAGCCTCAGTTTCCTGTTCCTAGCTGACAGGAGGGGTACCCGGGAGTCTCCTGCTGCTGTAGCCTCTGTTTCCTGTTCCTATCTGACAGGAGGGGTACCCGGGGGGTCTCCTGATACTGTAGCCTCAGTTTCCTGTTCCTAGCTGACAGGAGGGGTACCCGGGGGGTCTCCTGATACTGTAGCCTCAGTTTCCTGTTCCTAGCTGACAGGAGGGGTACCCGGGAGTCTCCTGATACTGTAGCCTCAGTTTCCTGTTCCTAGCTGACAGGAGGGGTACCCGGGGGGTCTCCTGATACTGTAGCCTCTGTTTCCTGTTCCTAGCTGACAGGAGGGGTACCCGGGGGGTTTTCTGCTGCTGTAGCCTCAGTTTCCTGTTCCTAGCTGACAGGAGGGGTACCCGGCGGGTCTCCTGCTGCTGTAGCCCATCTGCTTCAGGTTGTGGTTCATAGATGGTCTTCTTTAACCAGTGGTTATTTGGGTTATTGTTGCCTTTCTATCATCTTGAACCAGTCTGGCCAGTCTCCTCTGACCTCTGGCCTCAACAAGGCCTTCTCTCCAGAGTCCTGCCGCTCACTGGATGCTATAGTCAGTCCAATTAAAAGCGTCCGCGAGGGTCTTAATACAGGAAGATAAACACTTTGAAATGCTCAAACCATCGCTCCACTCTTTCTGTTTCGTTTGACCATTTATTGCAGGAATAAACAATCAAAAAATACAATATATCGAGGTGCCGATAACCTTAAGTGCGATAACGATGCCACTGATGGTTAAGGATATTGCGGTGGGAAAATGTTGCAGGATTTCAGTATAAATGTGCGGTCCACAGAAGGTTTGGCCCCGCCTCTCTTTCCATACAGAACCACAATGAGCAGGTGAGCCAGGTTCAACAACCACTAACCCCAGAGCCCGCACATCACCAATAATATGTAGAAAATACCACGTCATAAATAGAAACACATACACCTTAAATGTGGCTCCTGGATATTACATTATGTTGAACTTGTGTGTCTTTTATTCTGAAGGTTTCCTGCTCTTCCTGTTCGGGATGATCATCAACATCCACAGCGACGACATCCTGCGGAAACTACGGAGACCCGGAGAGACCGTGTACCGGATCCCCCGCGGTCAGAATCTGAATCAGAACCAGAACTAGAACCAAAACCACAATAAGAACCAGAACCAGAATCTGAATTAGAACCAGAACCAGAGTCAGAACCAGGATCAGAACCAGAACCAGAATCAGAACCAGAACCAGAACCAAAACCACAATAAGAACCAGAACCAGAATCTGAATTAGAACCAGAACCAGAGTCAGAACCAGGATCAGAACCAGAACCAGAATAAGAACCAGAACCAGAACCAAAACCACAATAAGAACCAGAATCCGAATGAGAGCCAGAACTAAAACCAGAACCAGGATCAGAATCAGAATCAAAATCGGAACCAGAACCAGATTCAGAAACTCCTCTCTCTGATGGTTCAGGTGTGTCTCTAACTCTGATGGTTCAGGTGTGTCTCTAACTCTGATGGTTCAGGTGTGTCTAACTCTGATGGTTCAGGTGTGTCTCTAACTCTGATGGTTCAGGTGTGTCTAACTCTGATGGTTCAGGTGTGTCTCTAACTCTGATGGTTCAGTCTCTAACTCTGATGGTTCAGGTGTGTCTCTAACTCTGATGGTTCAGTCTCTAACTCTGATGGTTCAGGTGTGTCTCTAACTCTGTTCCCTGTCAGGTGGTCTGTTTGAGTTCGTCTCCGGCGCTAACTTCCTCGGGGAGATCCTGGAATGGATCGGGTTCGCCGTCGCCGCCGGGTCCTTCCCCGCCTTCGCCTTCGCCTTCTTCACCGTCTGCTCCATCGGGCCCCGGGCCTGCCAGCACCACAGGTACTGCTTCAATATACCAGGTACTGGTTTAATACCAGGTACTGCTTCAATACCAGGTACTGGTTCAATACCAGGTACTGCTTTAATACCAGGTACTGCTTCAATACCAGGTACTGGTTCAATACCAGGTACTGCTTTAATACCAGGTACTGGTTCAATACCAGGTACTGCTTCAATACCAGGTACTGGTTCAATACCAGGTACTGCTTCAATACCAGGTACTGCTTCAATATTAGGTACTGGTTTAATACCGGGTACTGCTTCAATACCAGGTACTGCTTCAATACCAGGTACTGCTTCAATACCAGGTACTGGTTTAATACCAGGTACTGCTTCAATACCAGGTGTAGGAGCCATTTTATGGGTGTTGTTGGTGTCTCAGTTTACTTTAATTTATATGTATAGTGCAATATTATTTTGAACACTTGGTGGCGGGGTTTAGCTGCACCGGGTGTATAAAAGGGGTCATAGGTGACAGGAGAGGACGAGGACACAGGAGGAAGAGCACACCGATTCTACAAACCCCGGCAGATGCTCATACCACAACTATTGACATAGTATACTTAAAAAGGAGAGGTGTCATGCTTTTCTGGTTCTTACCCGTCACCTTGTGTGTTATGTAGGTTTTTCTGCATGTAAACGGTCTGCAGAGTCACAAACCCTCAAAGTGCACCCTGTAGCGAGTAAAACTCTAACATAGAAAATTCCTCCCCAAAACGCCTCGTTGGAGATTTCTCAGTTTCTTTCTTTGCTCCACGGATTGGTCCGTTTGGTTCCGGGTACCAGCTGACGTCAGCTCGTACCCGGAACCAAATGGACCAATCCGTGGAGCCGTTACGTTACGTCCGCGGAGCCGTTACGTTAAGTCTCTGCTGATTGGTCCAAATTGACCAATCCACGGACTTCCTCACACACACACTCAGTGCAGGCAGCTCTGCTGATTTCTCCTCCCTGGCTGCAGGCTGATAACAGACAGTTGGGATCTCTCTGAAATTCTCTCTGCAGACCCATTCTCTCAGCGTTTATCAACCTTTTTCTACTCAATATCAAGCCACACTTATTGTCTTTACTTCGGCTGTGAGTTTGTGTGTGCTCAGGATGAGTTTGGCTGTGTTTCGCTGTGTATCGCTAAACAAGGAAACCACACCTCCACGGAGCTCAGCGCGATTCACAACGTCCCGACCAATCAGAGCACACTGTGCTCACAGGGAGGGGGGGGGCAAGAGCTGCAACGAGCCGTTTAGTGGAGAGAGTGAATACTGCTGAATACACATACTTTACAGAGATGCTGTATGCGAAACCAATGTGAGTTTGGAAAAATGCACAGTATAAATCTATTCTAGTATACCTCAACAATGGAGTTATGATCAGTGGAAATGGCCATGACATGGGCCCTTTAAACCTAAAGCAATAAAACATCATTCTAACTGCAGCAAAAGACCGGAAATTCATCTGTTTGTGTCTGCGTCAGGATCACTCTAAACCCTCCTGTGAAGTAATGGCAAAGGATATAGGACATTGGAAGATTACAATTGCCATTACACCAGGTACTGCTTCAATACCAGGTACTGCTTCAATACCAGGTACTGGTTCAATACCAGGTACTGCTTCAATACCGGGTACTGGTTCAATACCGGGTACTGCTTCAATACCGGGTACTGCTTCAATACCGGGTACTGGTTCAATACCGGGTACTGGTTCAATACCGGGTACTGCTTCAATACCGGGTACTGCTTCAATACCGGGTACTGGTTCAATACCGGGTACTGCTTCAATACCGGGTACTGGTTCAATACCGGGTACTGCTTCAATACCGGGTACTGCTTCAATACCGGGTACTGGTTCAATACCAGGTACTGGTTTAATACCAGGTACTGCTTCAATACCAGGTACAGCTTCAATACCGGGTACTGCTTCAATACCAGGTACAGCTTCAATACCGGGTACTGCTTCAATACCGGGTACTGGTTCAATACCAGGTACTGCTTCAATACCAGGTACTGCTTCAATACCAGGTACTGGTTTAATACCAGGTACTGCTTCATTACCAGGTACTGGTTCCATACCAGGTACTGCTTCAATACCAGGTACTGCTTCAATACCAGGTACTGGTTTAATACCAGGTACAGGTTCAATACCAGCTACTGGTTCAATACCAGGTACTGGTTCAATACCAGGTACTGGTTCAATACCAGGTACTGGTTCAATACCAGGTACTGCTTCAATACCAGGTACTGGTTCAATACCAGGTACTGGTTCAATACCAGGTACTGCTTCAATACCAGGTACTGCTTCAATACCAGGTGTAGGAGCCATTTTATGGGTGTTGTTGGTGTCTCAGTTTACTTTAATTTATATGTATATGGCAATATTATTTTGAACACTTGGTGGCGGGGTTTAGCTGCACCGGGTGTATAAAAGGGGTCATAGGTGACAGGAGAGGACGAGGACACAGGAGGAAGAGCACACCGATTCTACAAACCCCGGCAGATGCTCATACCACAACTATTGACATAGTATACTTAAACCTTGGTATGTAAAGCAATAAACATCATTCTAACGCAGCAAAAGACCGGAAATTCATCTGTTTGTGTCTGCGTCAGGATCACCTAAACCCTCCTGTGAAGTAATGGCAAAGGATATAGGACATTGGAACTTAAAATTTTCCATTACACCAGGTACTGCTTCAATACCAGGTACTGGTTCAATACCGGGTTACTGGTTCAATACCAGGTACTGCTTCAATACCAGGTACTGCTTCAATACCAGGTACTGGTTCAATACCAGGTACTGCTTCAATACCGGGTACTGGTTCAATACCAGGTACTGCTTCATTACCAGGTACTGGTTCCATACCAGGTACTGCTTCAATACCAGGTACTGCTTCAATACCAGGTACTGGTTTAATACCAGGTACAGGTTCAATACCAGCTACTGGTTCAATACCAGGTACTGGTTCAATACCAGGTACTGGTTCAATACCAGGTACTGGTTCAATACCAGGTACTGCTTCAATACCAGGTACTGGTTCAATACCAGGTACTGGTTCAATACCAGGTACTGCTTCAATACCAGGTACTGCTTCAATACCAGGTACTGCTTCAATACCAGGTGTAGGAGCCATTTTATGGGTGTTGTTGGTGTCTCAGTTTACTTTAATTTATATGTATAGTGCAATATTATTTTGAACACTTGGTGGCGGGGTTTAGCTGCACCGGGTGTATAAAAGGGGTCATAGGTGACAGGAGAGGACGAGGACACAGGAGGAAGAGCACACCGATTCTACAAACCCCGGCAGATGCTCATACCACAACTATTGACATAGTATACTTAAACCTTGGTATGTAAAGCAATAAAACATCATTCTAACTGCAGCAAAAGACCGGAAATTCATCTGTTTGTGTCTGCGTCAGGATCACTCTAAACCCTCCTGTGAAGTAATGGCAAAGGATATAGGACATTGGAACATTAAAATTTCCATTACACCAGGTACTGCTTCAATACCAGGTACTGGTTCAATACCGGGTACTGGTTCAATACCAGGTACTGCTTCAATACCAGGTACTGCTTCAATACCAGGTACTGGTTCAATACCAGGTACTGGTTCAATACCGGGTACTGGTTCAATACCGGGTACTGGTTCAATACCGGGTACTGCTTCAATACCAGGTACTGGTTCAATACCAGGTACTGCTTCAATACCGGGTACTGGTTCAATACCAGGTACTGCTTCAATACCAGTAACACACGTACACTATTGTTGTGTTTTATTTGTTTACTTGTGTATTTTGACTTATGTGAATGTGTTTGTGTTTGCAGAGATTACCTGAAGAGGTTTGAGGACTACCCTCGCTGCAGGAGAGCGATCATCCCCTTCCTCCTCTGAGCAGCTCATTACCTTAATGTTAGTCATTATTAAATATACTGCATTGTGTCGTCTCCACATCTCGTATTCTTTCAGACTGAATCATCTATTTGTCTCTTAATCTCCTAATAAATAACAAAGGTGTTGTAAAACTTTATAGAAATATATATTTAAACACTGAGAACTCAAACGTTTCACATTTTAATGAATCCCTTTCATTTAAATCATCTTTATTCTGTACTATCTTGTTAAATATTGAACAATACGTGTTTTTCTCCTGTTGCATCTACAGCTTTAGTCTCAACAACATATAATAACTCGCATGCTATACTTGTATAGATTTACCTTCTTCACTTGCTGCAATAATAAAGTGTAATATGTGACGTTTTTATTGATATTTTACATGATATTCAATACATAAAGAAACCCTGCAGACACTGATCCACTGATCCACTGACCCACTGATCCACTGACCCACTGATCCACTGATCCACTGATCCACTGATCAACTGATCCACTGACCACTGACCGACTGACCCACTGATCCACTGACCGACTGACCCTGATCCACTGATCCACTGATCCACTGATCCACTGACCGACTGACCGACTGATCAACTGATCCACTGGCCGACTGACCAACTGATCAATTGATCGACTGTGTAACTTACAGCAGGAATCTGTCAAACCTGTGAATATTTCCATCAGATGAATCTTCCTGTTTTTAAAGGGATTTTGAATGTGTATGTTTTATGCTTATTTTATATTTCTGAAAACACCTGCTCTGCTTCTTTTGTACAAATAATTATATTTTAAATAAACCTTTTACAGACTGTGTCACTAATAAAAGAACAATACAACATTTCCATGATTTAAAAAACAACATCTCAGTTCTCCCGTGTCTGATCACATGTGGGTGATTGGGTCTTTTTATTATCTGCTTAACATTCAATATTTCACGGAGTAATTCAATAGAGTAAAAACAATTATGGTTTAGGGTCTCCTATCATGCTATTTGTAGGCATTTATTATGGGTCTCAGATATATACAAATATATAAAAACATGTCTATGAAATGTTTTGCTCAAATTCAAAAAGATCATGCATTTCAGAAATCCCTCATACCCCTCTATTCCAGCTGTTAGAGAAACAAGGATTTAGGGTCCTTAGCTTGAAAAAATAAAAAGAGGAGGCGGAGCTAATGCCTGATCAGAATTCTACCGGAGATAAAGTTAAATTCTGCTGTGATAAAACGCCATCCTGTTCTAAACCACATCAAGGATTATTTCTGAAACAGTATGGAGCTCAAATGCCTTTTCTCTTGCAGGTTTATCACAAGGTGAGTTCCTTTTTATTTCCTGCTTTTTAAACACATGTGCTCACACAGGTTAGCTCTGAGTGTTAGCGAGGCTTGCTAATATAAACAAAGACGAGATTACGTCCAAAACACGTCAGGCATTGTTTCTGATAGCAACTCTCTTTGGGTCCGCCGCCGATTTGACGTCAGATCGGCAGCAAATCTGTATCGCTCGTTGTACACCCGTTTTTTAGAGATGTGGGTACGGAGGAAAAGAGAGAGGGTCTTATTTTCTGACACTGCGTGAGTTCCCCGACGCACCGGGGACACATATTTATGTATAAAAGACATCAGAAAGTGCATTTTGCATGATAGGTCCCCTTTAAATCATAGCTTTGTGCTTTTATTTTGTAGTATCTACACAAACCGGAAACACGGACGGCGTTAGGGACAAAAAATAGAACAGATAAAAAATTGTACTAATTTAAACAAAGAGTTAAAACAAAAACACATTTAAACAAAAGAAATAGAACATATAGAATCTTTTGTTTGTTTTATTTTACTTATTATTCAAGTGTGAGTCATGGTTCCGTGCTTTTAATATGAAGGACGTACACAAACCGGAAACAGGTATGACGTGAGGAACAACAATTATAAGAACAAATAAACAAAACTAATTAAAACACAAATGTAAATAATGTACAACACATTTAAACGTTTAAAATTACTTTGAACAAATAAAACATTTTAAACACATTTGAAAACATTTATGAATCGTGGCTCCGTGCTTTTATTTTGAAGTACACAAACCGGAAACTCATACGGCGTTGGGAACAAAACAAATAGAACTAATTTAGACAAAAAGTTAGAAAACAAAAAACACATTCACACAAAAAAAGAACGTGGAAAATATTTGGTTTGTTTTATTATATTAATTATTTAAAAATAATATCCCACAATGGTTCCGTGCTTTGATCTTTTTACGTAATCATTAGACAGAAACGACGTCACTTACGTAACCATTGAACAGAATCGACGTCACCACGTCACTTACGTTCAGATCCACAACAAACATGTCGGACGGTGAGTTTTTGGTTTCCATTGATGGAGTGTTTCAGAGTTTCTGTTGTATGTGTGATTGTTTTCTGCCCGTTTCCCGGTTAGAGGTCCTGTGTCAGAGGCTCGGGCTGAATCACAGGGTTCTTGTTCACTTGTTTAATGAGGTTTTATTAAGAAATCACGGAGAGCTAATGCGATGCTAAGCTAATTTACCGCCGGTTAAAAAGCAGAAACACTTTCCGTTACAAACACACACGGTAATAAACAAACAGACATGTCACTTGTCTATCCTTTGTGTATCATATTTGTATTTTAAAATATGAAGTAGCTTTAATAGTGTTCTTAGTTTACTGTTATAGCAGACATCTATAGGTATTATCTCTGATGAAGTGACTCCAGAATAAAGACCGGCTGTACATGTCACGGTCATTTTAATGATTAAGTCTTTATTGAACAAGAAGCATAATAAAAATACATCAGAAGAGATGCTGACATATGAGGTTCATACTGTATACTGCAAGGCATTCTGGGAGTCTGAGTCTCTCACTAAATGTATGCCTTTACACAAAACTGCTGAATAATAATAATAAAGACTAAACTGTGAGAACATGTTCCAACGGCTTCTGTTCTCTCTCCTCCTTTCAGATCACACAGACGCAGATCAGTCGATGGAGGGACACACTCCTGTGGGTAACACACACACACACACACACACACACACACACACACACACACACACACTCACACTCACTCACACAGAGACACACACACACTCACACTCCTTCACACACACACTCACACACTCACACACACACACACTCACACTCACTCGCACAGAGACACACACACACATACAGACACACACACACACAACACACACACACACACACACACACACACACACACTGCACCCTGTACACAATACTGTACTGTATGATATTGATATGTGTGAAACAGCTGATGATGTGATATCTTGCTGCAGTCACACACTCAGGTTTATGAAGAGAACACCAGAGTTTTAGCGACCATGAGAAATATATTTACAGAGCTGGGAGACGGGGTGTCATCAGGGAAACACTGAGATACAAATGGTCAGATTATCTCATTATCAATGATCAGAAAACTCAGACATAATGAGAAAAACCGTAAGAAATCCCAATGAATAGGTGTAAAGAAACACAGACCTTTTGAGATGGGAGGTCATTATTTTCCCCTTTTTGCTAGAAAACGAGATCTCTTTATACGGTTGGATAACCTAAATAACTAAAGTGAAGACATGTTGTCTGTTACCAACCAAACAGCTGTTCTCAGGGTGGTTTTCTGTACAACTTTAATATCAGTATATCCAAAAAAAACCTGTAAAATGTAAACCTTTAATTCGACAAAATATCCCAAACTGTTTCTCCTGAGAGTGCGACTTTAATTTCAGAAATTGAGAGTTTCTTCCCGGGATACCTCGTCCTTCTCTTCCTCCATTAATAAAGCAAATCAGCCTGTAATACGTCCGCAGGCCACATGTGACTATCCTTCAGGTTACATTTAGATTCAGTCTGATTATGAACTATAATCATTAAAGTAACTCCTCCTGCAGGTCTCTGAGAACCCTCACGCAGAGTACGGCCTGACGGAAAACATCCAGGTAACACACACACACTCACTCACTCACTCACTCACTCACTCACTCACTCACTCACTCACATACGCACACACACACATACACACACACACACACACGCACACGGACACACACTCACTAAAGATGTCCCTTGTGTGTTTTAAATGTGTGATATCTGAATGCTCTGGTCCTCAGCGGGCGGTGGAGAACGAGAAGGGTCCGGAGAAGAAGCAGAAGGTGGACCTGCAGGCGCTGCCGACCAGAGCCTACCTGGACCAGACCGTGGTCCCCATACTGCTGCAAGGCCTGAGCACGCTGGCCAAGGACAGGTACACACACACTCTTGCACACACACACACTCACTCCCACAAATCCGCTCACACACACACGCACACACACGCACGCACACGCACACACACAAATCCACACACACACACACACAGAGCTGCTCACACCACACACAAATACACACACACACACACACACACACCTCTGCACTCACTCACACACACACACACATACACACCTGAGGCCTGTACTACGAAGCCGGATTTCTCTTAGCGAGCTAACTTCAGGGTAAACTCTGGGTTTCCGGTCCTACGACGCTGGTTCTCTTTTTAGCGGGCTAGATCTCCATGGTAACTGATGCTGAGCGGCTAGCCTGGTCCGGAGCAGGTTAGGTTGCAGGCTAAGAGATCAAGTCAGTGAAAGCACCGCCTGCTGACCAATCAGAGCTCAGTGTGCGGAGTTTAAAGCGATCAAGTCATATTACAGGAGAAAGGAAATACAGAGAAACTGCCTGCAGGAAAGACGGCCGGCAAAAATCACCGACTGTGTGAACGTGAACATGAATAGAATATCACCTCCCATCTTCAGAGCAATCTGACTATTATAACATTAGCGTTAAGAAAGCTTACTGAAATATCTGCCACAACACAAGTAACCGGATCAAAGTAACATTACGTACAGTCCGCGGCACTGTGAGTGCAGACGTGATGTGTCCCATTATCATTCACATCACATCATATCACATCATAATGTATTAGTGCTGCACGATATATCGTATCGTGACGATAATCGCGATATGCTCATGCGCGATATTCACATCGCAGGACGTGCAATTTTTTAAAATATTTTCTTTTTAATTACATTTATTTTTAAATATATATATTTTTTAGGACGTGCGATGAACTCAAACACGTCATGTTGCAATTCTTTTGCTGCTTGCTACAAAAGGAAAACTGGCGCGGCTCTCATGTCAGGGGTTCTTGAGTGAGTGACGCAGGCTCTGCATGCACAGCAGACCACCAATCACAATCAAATCTCCAAAGCAAACGGACCGGGTGATTAAAGGTCAAAACACTGAATAAAGCAGTTTCATGTGTTTCTCCAGGGCAGTTTGGCGCTGCTAACCGAGCTAGCTCAGCTTGTTGCTCTGATAACTTAAGATCCAGATGTCCGTGACTAAAATCCTTCATCCGGTTAAATATAGTTAGAAAAATACCAATTGTATAGCATTAAAGTTCAAGAAAGGATGGGACAAAAAAAACTGTCTTTTCTTCAATTCCTGTATTTTTTCATATCGCAATATATATCTCAGGGGAAGAAAATATCGCTATGTCAGTTTTTTCCAATATCGTGCAGCCCTATAATGTATCATATATTTCCTTATCTGAGTCAGCTTCTTGAGCCGTATCTGGCCGTGCAACACTTAGTGTCACATACTGTATGCAGAAGTATTATTTCAAACAACACATTATAGGGGACCTATCATGCAAAATGCACTTTTTGATGTCTTTTCTACATAAAGATGTGTCCCCGGTGTGTTGGGGAACTCACAAAGTGTCAGAAAACAGAACCCTCTCTTTTCCTCCGTACCCACATCTCTAAAAAAAAAAAAAAACGAAGGGGGTGCAAACGAGCAGATCAAGAATTTTTGCTCCTATAAGGTCATTGGCGACATCCGGCCGATGTGACACGTCCCAACCTATCGTCTCCAGCCGACGTGACACGTCCCAACCTATCGTCTCCGACACACGTGACACGTCCCAACCTATCGTCTCCGACACATGTGACACGTCCCAACCTATCGTCTCCGGCACACGTGACACGTCCCAACCTATCGTCTCCAGCCGACGTGACACGTCCCAACCTATCGTCTCCAGCCGACGTGACACGTCCCAACCTATCGTCTCCGGCACACGTGACACATCCCAACCTATCGTCTCCGGCACACGTGACACGTCCCAACCTATCGTCTCCGGCACACGTGACACATCCAAACCTATATTCTCCGGCACACGTGACACGTCCCAACCTATATTCTCCGGCACACGTGACACGTCCCAACCTATCGTCTCCAGCACACGTGACACGTCCCAACCTATCGTCTCCGTATACAGTCGCAGCTGTGTGTCTGTGTATTCAGCAGGATGTCTACAGGAGGCACTTAAAGTAAAATTGTTATATATAATACATATAATGGCACTGTTCTAGTGGTAAACACTTAAGAAAGAACATGTCAAGCTATGTGCTTTATCAGAAACAATGCGCGGCGTGTTTTGGGAGTATGCTCTGTGTTTACATTAGCAAGCATGCTAACACTCAGAGCTAACCATGGAGCTAACGCTGTAGGCTACTGGAGAGAATATGTGTAAAGTAATGTCCTTGTGGTAAACCCTGCGAGAGAGAAAGGTTTGAGCTCCATACTGTTCCAGAAATAAAGCTTGAAGTGGTTGGAAGCATAACATGGCAATTAATCACCGCAGCGTTTAGCTGAGCTCTCCCGGTAGCAGGGGAAAGCTGCATGACGCTATAAAGGGGCGTGGCTAGCAGCAGCTACAAAGGGGCGTGGCTAGCAGCAGCCGTTCCATTTAAAGCAGAATCAGCCTGTTTGGAACAGGGCTGCAATAGAGGGGTATGAGCAGTATGAGGCATGGCTACAACGGGTGATCTGTTTGGTATTTGAAGCCAAAAAACGTCACATACCTCTTTCACACCAACGGTGTTTCAGGGCCGGTTCGGAACTGGAGCTTGAAAAGCACCGGGTTTTCCTGTTCACACCGCAGCGGAGCAGCCTCTTAGCTCCGGAATCCGGTTCGTTTCAAGCACCAAAAAATTCTCCGGCTAGAGCAAAAGCACCGCATACGTCACGCTTACGTCGAGGCGGGGGCGGGGCAGGGGCAGGATCAACTCCTGAACAACAACAAAAAGCCCGCGTTTTATCCAGTTTGTACACAACGATGGAGAAACTTAACAAGCAGAAGTGGTCCACTTAAGAGACCAGCTGCCTACTGGGAATCTGGTCTTCCGAAGAGGTACAGAGGAAGCTGGAGGGGAGCACGCGGTCCAAAGCAATTCTCCAACAATTGCAGAAAGAGATGGCAACCGCTGGTTTTTACCAAAACCAAAACGAGTAGCGCTTCAACACAATCGGCCATTGTTGTTGTTGTCGGTGTGAGCTGTGAGGGGTTTCCGCGCGGTTTGGCTTTATGAAGCAGGCACGCAAACGGTTACGTCATGACGCAAACGATGACGCAATGACGCAGCACCAGTCGGGCTCTGAGCGGTGTGAAAAGAGCCGGAGCTAAACCGAAGAACCGGTTCTGAACCTGAAAAGCTCTAGAGGAGCTTGAACCGGAGTTGCGTTGGTGGGAATGAGGTAACAGACATTTTTTGTATAGGTATGGCCCTACAATATATTTTTCCAATATAGCATAATAGGTCCACATTAAGTTGACGAAACACTCGAGTCAAATGTAATTAAAGTCAGATCGTGTCTTAGACGGGGCAGTGATATCATAAACCTGTTAATGGACGCATTCAAACACTTGTTCTGTTACCAGCTGTATTCACCTCGCAGGTGCAGCTATGTGGCTTTGATCCTGGATCAAGTGTTTGAGTCATGGATGTTTAAAGTTTAACGTCTTCATATTTGTCTAATATTATAGTTGACTTTTCATTCAGGAAGTATGACGCTGCGCTGTCAGTACGCTTCTCCATGTTTGTGATTGGTCAAATGTTGCTAGCCCCGCCCCTTTCATGTGAACGTGCACTCAGCCGGACAGAGAAACCCTGGCTTGAGTTACCGAGTTGATGTTGTTGTGTTCAAAATTCCAGGAAAGACAAACAACTTCTAAGTTAACTATTTATTATAAGAGAGCAAAAGATATATATTCACTTGGCCAAGGACTCCGTCCGGTCACAGAAATCTCAGGCAGCAGAGCTGTAATCTGTTGGTCTATTTCCGGAAAGAGCCCCGAACCTCGTGCAACAATACATTTTATTACACAGGGCCATGCCCGTACATTTATGATTGGTTGAGACCAGTTGGAGAGTAACCTTGGTTTAGACTTTGGCTCTCTCTTGTTGGTGCACAGACTCAGACAAAGTCTCTTGGCAACACGACCTTCCAATCAGCATTCGGCCGGCCGGCGAAGTCCCTCCCTACTCTGTCCCTCCCTACTCTGTCCCTCCCTACTCTGTCTCTATCGTAGTCATTTGTTTTCGCTAAAGTCTCCTACAGAAACAGTGGAATCCTTCATCATACTGATTCCCAGCTATGCGTGGGAGCGAAGCTCACATACGCCTCAATGCCGGAGCGATGTCCTGTTCTGACTACCTCTTTGTATTCTTCCAGGGTCTGCACCTGACCAAAATCCTCTGTGTTGCAGGCTAAAACTTTCTTCGGTGACTTTTCCCTTCGTTTCCAACCCATCGAACCTTGGGATTGGTGATTTTGTCTATTTATTCCAAAGTCATAGCAACGTAAAATGAGCACAATAATCTTATACTGTAATAATAAGAATCAGTCTTTCTAATGTCAGACACACACACACACACACACACACACACACACACACACACACACAGAAACACACACACACACACACAGAAACACACACACACAAACACACACACACAACACACACAGAAACACACACACAACACACACACACACACACACACACACACAGAAACACACACACACACACACAAACACACACAGAAACACACACACACACACACACACACACACAGAAACACAGAAACACACACACACACACAGAAACACACACACACAGAACACACACACACACAGAAACACCACACACACACACACACACACACACACACACACACAGAAACACACACACACACACACAGAAACACACACACACACAGAAACACACACACAGAAACACACACAGAAACACACACACACGCACACACACACGACCCTGATGCTCTTCTGTAGTCACATGACCCTGAAGCTCTTCTGTAGTCAAATGACCCTGAAGCTCTTTTGTAGTCACATGACCCTGAAGCTCTTCTGTAGTCACATGACCCTAAAGCTCTTCTGTAGTCACGTGACCCTGAAGCTCTTCTCTAGTCACGTGACCCTGAAGCTCTTCTGTAGTCACGTGACCCTGAAGCTCTTCTGTAGTCACGTGACCCTGAAGCTCTTCTGTAGTCACGTGACCCTGAAGCTCTTCTCTAGTCACGTGACCCTGAAGCTCTTCTGTAGTCACGTGACCCTGATGCTCTTCTGTAGTCACGTGACCCTGATGCTCTTCTGTAGTCACGTGACCCTGATGCTCTTCTGTAGTCACGTGACCCTGAAGCTCTTCTGTAGTCACGTGACCCTGATGCTCTTCTGTAGTCACGTGACCCTGATGCTCTTCTGTAGTCACGTGACCCTGATGCTCTTCTGTAGTCACGTGACCCTGAAGCTCTTCTGTAGTCACGTGACCCTGAAGCTCTTCTGTAGTCACTTGACCCTGAAGCTCTTCTGTAGTCACGTGACCCTGAAGCTCTTCTGTAGTCACGTGACCCTGAAGCTCTTCTGTAGTCACGTGACCCTGAAGCTCTTCTGTAGTCACGTGACCCTGATGCTCTTCTGTAGTCACGTGACCCTGATGCTCTTCTGTAGTCACGTGACCCTGAAGCTCTTCTGTAGTCACGTGACCCTGAAGCTCTTCTGTAGTCACGTGACCCTGAAGCTCTTCTGTAGTCACGTGACCCTGAAGCTCTTCTGTAGTCACGTGACCCTGAAGCTCTTCTGTAGTCACGTGACCCTGAAGCTCTTCTGTAGTCACGTGACCCTGAAGCTCTTCTGTAGTCACGTGACCCTGAAGCTCTTCTGTAGTCACGTGACCCTGAAGCTCTTCTGGGTTCTCCAGAAACAGCTCTTTGTGTTTCTAATAAGTCTCTAAATGATGTAATGAATGTGTTCCTCCTCAGACCTCCGAACCCCATCGAGTACCTGGCAGCGTTCCTCCTGAAGAACAAGTCCCAGTTTGAGGAGAGGAACTGAAGCCAGGACAGGAAGCAGACCCTTCAGCTCGTTGATGATAGACCTTTGTTGTTGTTTTTTTATATATTAATAAACATGTTGATGTGAGCCGGCTCTGTGCTTTATTATTATAACACGAGATCCATCAGAGCTTTATTCCCCATCCTGCTGCAAGGCATGCTGGCCAAGGACAGGTACACACACACACACACACACTCAGAGAGAAACACACACACACAGCGAGAAACACACACACAGAGAAACACACACACACTCAGAGAGAAACACACACACACTCAGAGAGAAACACACACACACTCAGAGAGAAACACACACACACACAGCGAGAAACACACACACACACAGAAACACACACACAGAGAAACACACACACACACAGCGAGAAACACACACACACACAGCGAGAAACACACACACACACACAGAGAGAACACACACGCAGACACACACACACACACACACAGAGAAACACACACACACACACAGAGAAACACACACACAGAGAAACACACACAGAGAAACACACACACACAGACACACACACACAGAGAAACACACACACACACTCAGAGAGAACACACACGCAAAGACACACACACACACACAGAGAAACACACACACAGAGAAACACACACACACACAGAGAGAAACACAGACACACACACACAGAGACACACACACACACACACAGAGAAACACACACACACACACAGAGAAACACACACAGAGAGAAACACACACACACACACACACTCAGAGAGAAACACACAGAGCAAAACACACACACAGAGCAAAACACACACACAGACACACACACAGAGAGAAACACACACACACACACAGAGAAACACGCACACACACACACAGAGAAACACACACACACAGAGAGAAACACACACACACAGAGAAACACACGCACACACACACACACACAGAGAAACACACACACACAGAGAGAAACACACACACACACACAGAGAAACACACACACCACACAGAGAAACACACGCACACACACACACAGAGAAACACACACACAGAATGAGCTTCAATGATTGGCTGAGAGGAGGAGGGACACCAGAGGCTACATTAGATGTTTTAACGAGTCTTTATTCATTTGGAAGAATCTTCTGGTTTGAAATGAAAGTTTAAAGAATTCTTTGAATGAAACTAAATGATTAATAAGTTCATTAGAAACAATCAGCGTTAGTGTTAGAAAAGGAAACACACACACACACACACACAGAAACACACACACACACACAGAGAACACACACACAGAGAAACACACACACACACACACACAGAGAAACGCACACACACAAACAGAGAAACACACACACACACAGAGAAACGCACACACACAAACAGAGAAACACACACACACACAGAGAAACACACACACACACAGAGAAACGCACACACACAAACAGAGAAACACACACACACACACAGAGAAACACACACACACACAGAGAAACACACACACACACACAGAGAAACACCACACACATAGAGAAACACACACACACACACACAGAGAAACACACACACAGAGAAACACACACACACACAGAGAAACACACACACAGAGAAACATCACAATCAGCGTGAGTGTTAGAAAAGGAAACACACACACACACACAGAGAAACACACACACAGAGACACACACACACAGAGACACACACACACAGAGAAACACACACACAGAGACACACACACACAGAGACACACACACACACAGAGAAACATCACAATCAGCGTGAGTGTTAGAAAAGGTAGAGTTTGGTCAGAAACGTGGTTTGATTTTGAAATGATCTGCAGATTATTCTCTATAATATTAATGTTTTTATTTCTCTAAAACGTCAGGAGATATTTCCAGAGTCCGTCCCCGCGTCTCAGAGTCCGTCCCCGCGTCTCAGAGTCCGTCCCCGCGTCTCAGAGTCCGTCCCCGCGTCTCAGAGTCCCAGATATTCACTTTCATATAAAACAGAGACCATTAGAGACGCTAACTTCTGCAGAAACACTGACGAGGGGGGCGGGACTTCCTGTCAGGTGGGCAGGACTTCCTGTCAGAGGTGGGCGGGACTTCCTGTCAGATGTAGAACTGATTGGATGCCAGGTTGTCCATGAAGGGCTGCACCAGGAAGTCAGTGGAGAAGTAGAAGACCAGTCCGAAGGTGATGGAGATGGGAAGAGCCGGGAGCGCCTTCTTGAAGATGGCCAGCAGCAGCAGCGTGAGACACAGGCCCTGAGACACAAACATGTTGTTATTGTTGTTGTTATTATCAGCGTCAAACACAGGTGCCCTGAGACACGAACATGTTGTTATTGTTGTTGTTATTGTTATTATCAGCGTCAAACACAGGTGCCCTGAGACACAAACATGTTGTTATTGTTGTTGTTATTGTTATTATCAGCGTCAAACACAGGTGCCCTGTACTCTGAATCCAGTTCAACAGACCCTGATCTCTCTGAGTTATCTCACCTAACCCAAAACAAACGCGCTCTCGCTAAGCGGTCCAATCACAAACATGGAGGAGCGCACTGACAGCGCAGCGTCAGACTTCCTGAATGAAAAGTCAACTATAATATTAGACAAATATGAAGAAGTTAAACTTGAAACATCCATGACAGGTTTATGATATCACTGCCCCGTCTAAGACACGATCTGACTTTATTTACATTTGACTCGAGTGTTTCCTCAACTTAATGTGTTGCTTAAAATAATCCTTCTGCATACAGTATGTGACACTGTGAGTGTTGCACGGCCAGATACGGCTCAGCTGACTCAGATAAGGAGATATATGATACATTATGATGTGACGTCTGCACTCTCAGTGCCGCGGACTGTACGTCATGTCACTTTGATCCGGTTACTTGTGTTGTGGCAGATATTTCAGTAAGCTTTCTTAACGCTAATGTTATAATAGTCAGATTGCTCTGAAGATGGGAGGTGATATTCTATTCAGGTACAGCCGCCTGAGACACAATCATATTGTTGTTATTATTATTAGTGCGTTTGATTCTTACGATGAGGATGGCCACGAAGCAGGCGATGGTCGTGTTCCAGTCTCCACCCGTCGCTGCAGCTTTCCCCACCAAAACACTGTAGAAGATGAAGTCCCCGAGACCCAGCTTCACCCCCCCTACACAGAGAGAGAGAGAGAGAGAGAGAGAGAGAGAGAGAGAGAGAGAGAAGAGAAAACAGTCAAGTTAAACGGCATAGTCTAAACTTCTTATACTTAAGCATCATCTCTGTGAGTGTGTGTGTGCATTTCAGTGTGTGTCTCTGTGAGTGTGTGTGTCTGTGAGTGTGTGTGTGTGTGTGTCTCTGTGAGTGTGTGTGTGCATGTCAGTGTGTGTCTCTGTGAGTGTGTGTGTCTGTGAGTGTGTGTGTGTGTGTGTCTCTGTGGGTGTGTGTGTGACTCACGGTCCTCCTCCAGATCTTCCTCTGTTATCGACCTCGCTCTGCAGGCTTCAGGCTCCGCCCCCTCGCCGCTGTGCTCCGCCTCCTCGTCTGGAGAACAGACAGGAAACAAATAACCATAACTTGTTAAATGGAACTCCTCCCATTCTGAGTCTCATTAAAACATTACTAAGACTTACCATTTATTTAGATGTTATTCAAATACATGAAAATAATCAAATGATGTTATGTAGACAGATCATAATGTTGACTTAATCAAATATAATTAAAAGGATTTCTGATCCATCATTTGATTAAATAACATTAGAGTAATATTTCCCATGATGCCTTGGTGTAGTGATGTCACCTGTCTCGTGGGCGTCGCCCGGGCTCGCCATCCCCACCGTCCACATCATGGCGGCTGGAAAACACAAACAGAAAACTCAGTCTGAGGGAAAACCTGTCTGTCTCTCACCTGTCTCTCCTGTCTGTCTCTCACCTGTCTGTCTCTCTCCTGTCTCTCTCCTGTCTGTCTCTCACCTGTCTCTCCTGTCTGTCTCTCACCTGTCTCTCCTATCTGTCTCTCACCTGTATGTCTCTCTCCTGTCTGTCTCTCTCCTGTCTGTCTCTCTCCTCTCTGTCTCTCACCTGTCTCTCACCTGTCTGTCTCTCTCCTGTCTGTCTCTCTCCTGTCTGTCTCTAACCTGTCTGTCTCTCGCCTGTCTGTCTCTCACCTGTCTGTCTCTCTCTCACCTGTCTGTCTCTCTCCTGTCTGTCTCTCTCCTGTCTGTCTCTCACCTGTCTGTCTCTCACTCACCTGTCTCTCTCTCACCTGTCTCACCTGTCTGTTTCTCACCTGTCTCTCCTGTCCGTCTCTCACCTGTCTCTCACCTGTCTCACCTGTCTGTCTCTCACCTGTCTCACCTGTCTGTCTCTCACCTGTCTGTCTCTCACCTGTCTCACCTGTCTGTTTCTCACCTGTCTCTCACCTGTGTTTCTCATCTGTCTCTCTGTCACCTGTCTGTCTCTCTCCTGTCTGTCTCTCACCTGTCTCTCACCTGTCTGTCTCTCACCTGTCTGTCTCTCTCCTGTCTGTCTCTCTCCTGTCTGTCTCTAACCTGTCTGTCTCTCGCCTGTCTGTCTCTCTCCTGTCTGTCTCTCTCCTGTCTGTCTCTCACCTGTCTCTCTCTCACCTGTCTCACCTGTCTGTTTCTCACCTGTCTCTCCTGTCCGTCTCTCACCTGTCTCTCACCTGTCTCTCTCTCACCTGTCTCACCTGTCTGTCTCTCACCTGTCTCTCACCTGTCTCACCTGTCTGTCTCTCACCTGTCTGTCTCTCACCTGTCTCACCTGTCTGTTTCTCACCTGTCTGTTTCTCATCTGTCTCTCTCTCACCTGTCTGTCTCTCACCTGTCTCTCTCTCACCTGTCTGTCTCTCACCTGTCTCTCACCTGTCTGTCTCTCACCTGTCTGTCTCTCACCTGTCTCTCACCTGTCTGTTTCTCACCTGTTTCATCTGTCTGTCTCTCACCTGTCTCTCTCTCACCTGTCTGTCTCTCACCTGTCTGTCTCTCACCTGTCTGTCTCGCACATGTCTCTCACCTTTCTGTCTCTCACCTGTCTCACCTGTCTCTCACCTTTCTGTCTCTCACCTGTCTGTCTCTCACCTGTCTGTCTCTCACCTGTTTCTCACCTGTCTGTCTCTCACCTGTCTGTCTCTCACCTGTCTGTTTCTCACCTGTCTGTCTCTCACCTGTCTCTCTCTCCTGTCTGTCTCGCACCTGTCTCATCTGTCTCTCACCTGTCTCTCACCTTTCTGTCTCTCACCTGTCTCACCTATCTCTCACCTGTCTGTCTCTCACCTGTTTCTCACCTGTCTCTCTCTCACCTGTCTGTCTCTCACCTGTCTCACCTGTCTGTCTCTCACCTGTCTCACCTGTCTCTCACCTGTCTGTCTCTCACCTGTCTCTCACTTGTCTCTCACCTGTCTCACACCTGTCTCTCACCTGTCTCACCTGTCTCTCACCTGTCTCTCAGGAACCGAGGAGAGAGGAGTCGAGGAGAGAAATCGAGGAGGGGAACCGAGGAGAGAAATCGAGGAGGGGAACCGAGGAGAGAGGAGTCGAGGAGAGAGGAGTCGAGGAGGGGAACCGAGGAGAGAGGAGAGGAACCGAGGAGTCGAGGAGAGGAACTGAGGAGAGAGGAGTTGAACCGAGGAGAGAGGAGTCGAGGAGAGAGGAGTCGAGGAGGGGAACCGAGGAGAGAGGAGTCGAACCGAGGAGAGAGGAGTCGAGGAGGGGAACCGAGGAGAGAGGAGTTGAGGAGAGAGGAGTCGAGGAGGGGAACCGAGGAGAGAGGAGAGGAACCGAGGAGAGAGGAGTAGAACCGAGGAGAGAGGAGTCGAGGAGAGAGGAGTCGAGGAGGGGAACCGAGGAGAGAGGAGTCGACCGAGGAGAGAGGAGTCGAGGAGGGGAGTCGAGGAGAGAGGAGTCGAGGAGAGAGGATTCGAGGAGGGGAACCGAGGAGACAGGAGTCGAGGAGGGGAACCGAGGAGAGAGGAGAGGAACTGAGGAGAGAGGAGTCGAGGAGGGCAACCGAGGAGAGAGGAGAGGAACTGAGGAGAGAGGAGAGGAACTGAGGAGAGAGGAGTCGAGGAGGGGAACTCGGAAATGAGAGAAATGAGAAACCTTCCTGGACATTGACCTGCGTCAGATTCCCTTCCTGGAGGCAGTTTGAGTTCAATTCTACTTTATTTCTTTGATTAGCTGCTGCACTCATTATGATGTTAATACTAAGTGATGTGGACTCACAGGAGTAGATGAGGGCGGGGAAGATGGGCTCGTTGCGCTCCTGTGCCGTCTCCACCAGCATGCGGAGAGGCCCTTTGGGAGAGAGCACCGCCACCAGGTCTGAGGACAGAGAAGAGACAGGACATTAGAACAAGAGTCGTCATATCTGCAGGAAAAAGGACATGAAAATGTGTAATATTTAGATCAAATAAGTTGGAACATTTGCTGAACACACACACACACACACACACACACACACACACACACACACACACACACACACACACACACACACACACACACACACACACACACACACACACACACACACACACACACACACACACACACACACACACACACACACACACACACACACACACACACACACACACACACACAGGTTTTAGTGCATGTAAATGGACTGCAGAGGCTAAAATCCCTGTGTTCCATCTCTCTCTCCTACACACTCCCCCGGGCTGAAAACGCATCCATTGGACTCCTTTGTTTACATCTTGAACATAGTGACATTACTACGGAACACTCAGCTCCTATTGGCTAAAAAGAGGCTATATGAGACACTACACACTGATATACACCTGCACATCAGCAGGAGAGGACTCTTTAAAGTAGAGACACTACATACTGATATACACCTGAACATCAGCAGGAGAGGACTCTTTAAAGTAGAGACACTACATACTGATATACACCTGCACATCAGCAGGAGAGGACTCTTTAAAGTAGAGACACTACATAGTGATATACACCTGCACATCAGCAGGAGAGGACTCTTTAAAGTAGAGTCACTACATACTGATATACACCTGCACATCAGCAGGAGAGGACTCTTTAAAGTAGAGTCACTACATACTGATATACACCTGATCATCAGCAGGAGAGGACTCTTTAAAGTAGAGACACTACATACTGATATACACCTGATCATCAGCAGGAGAGGACTCTTTAAAGTAGAGACACCACATACTGATATACACCTGAACATCAGCAGGAGAGGACTCTTTAAAGTAGAGACACCACATACTGATATATACCTGAACATCAGCAGGAGAGGACTCTTTAAAGTAGAGACACCACATACTGATATATACCTGAACATCAGCAGGAGAGGACTCTTTAAAGTAGAGACACCACATACTGATATACACCTGAACATCAGCAGGAGAGGACTTTAAAGTAGAGACACCACATACTGATATACACCTGAACATCAGCAGGAGAGGACTCTTTAAAGTAGAGACACCACATACTGATATACACCTGAACATCAGCAGGAGAGGACTCTTTAAAGTAGAGACACTACATACTGATATACACCTGAACATCAGCAGGAGAGGACTCTTTAAAGTAGAGACACCACATACTGATATACACCTGAACATCAGCAGGAGAGGACTCTTTAAAGTAGAGACACTACATACTGATATACACCTGAACATCAGCAGGAGAGGACTCTTTAAAGTAGAGACACTACATACTGATATACACCTGCACATCAGCAGGAGAGGACTCTTTAAAGTAGAGACACTACATACTGATATACACCTGAACATCAGCAGGAGAGGACTCTTTAAAGTAGAGACACTACATAGTGATATACACCTGAACATCAGCAGGAGAGGACTCTTTAAAGTAGAGACACTACATACTGATATACACCTGAACATCAGCAGGAGAGGACTCTTTAAAGTAGAGACACTACATACTGATATACACCTGATCATCAGCAGAAGAGGACTCTTTAAAGTAGAGACACTACATACTGATATACACCTGAACATCAGCAGGAGAGGACTCTTTAACCCTGAGCCTGTTTTCAGGTTTCAGGCTCGAAAATGCCACTAACACAACAAATGATATATCTTCACTTCTAAAAGGGGTAAATTAATAATCTTTTTTCTCAAAGCAAGGTTACATCTGTGAGTTGGATGTAGAAGTGTCAGAATCAATATAGACGTTTTTATTTTAAAGTAAATTCAGATGGAACATAGTAAAAACATGTAAATTCTAATCTCCGCCTAAAAAACCCCCATGACTTATAGTGAAACCAGCCTTGGATGATGGGAAGGGAGACTAAAAGCTTTAGGAATCCAAACTGTAACATATAATAAGTACCCTGTATCAAGATTGATGCAAAACAAGTGACATTTGACCTTTTTAGAGAGGTTTAGAAAAATAAAGTCCAGGCGGACTCACCTCTGGATAATTTGGGAACCATCAGTTCCATTTGACCTTTTTCACTGTAAAACATTTTATTCCTTGGAATGATCACTATAGGTATTCATTCCATCCGAATACAACTGTTGTAAAAAAAAAAACATACAAATGAAGTAGAGACTACACCTTTCTGCCTGTGTTTCAGGTTCAGCAGGACGATGCACATTCCTGCAGCTCAGGCAGAACCTGACTCACTCACCCACTCTTTAAAGGAAACATGTTCATTATACCCCCCAAAACATCCAGTTTACTGCTAAATAAAAGAGAGAAAATATAAAAAGTGATAAAGTAAGAGTGTTGCTTAAATATATATCTGAATTTAGTTTAAGCAGCGTGTGTGACTGTGTGTGTGTGACTGGGAGGCGTGTGGTGCAGTGGGTTGTCCGTTGGTGTTGGGATCAGGGGAGCACAGGTTCAAACCCCACTGCAGTCAGCATGTCGTTGTGTCCCTGAGACACTTCACCCCAAAGTGCTCCTGTGGGGATTGTCCTCAGTAGGTAAGTCGCTTTGGATAAAAGCGTCTAACAAGTAACATGTAATGTAATGACTGTGTGTGTGTGTGTGTGTGTGTGTGTGTGTGTGTGTGTGTGTGTGTGTGTGTGTGTGTGTGTGTGTGTGTGTGTGTGTGTGTGTGTGTCTCACCGTAGATGGAGATGGCCCCCAGGATGACCCAGGCGGACCACTCTGGGAGGTATTTGATGAAGACGAGGGCCATGAGGGCGCTGATGAGGATGAGGTAGAGCTGCTGCAGAGGCAGAGGGCCCTTCCAGTGGATACACACCATGCCCACTGCGCCGAAGTTCCAGATCAGCAGCCCCACCGAGGGGTAGTCCACCGCCACGTTGTAGGTCCTAAACACCTCTCTGAGACACACACACCACACACACACACACACACACACACACATTAAACACCTCTCTGAGACACACACACACACACACACACACACACACACACACACACACACACACTAAACACTCTGAAGAGGAGGAAGACTCACCCCAGGTACATGAAGCTGAACCAGAAGAGCAGCATGAGGGAGGAGAGGATCAGCCAGCCGTGGATAAACTGCATGCACGCACACACACACACACACACATGACAGTATGCTGACCTTGTAGCAGTGGTACTTGTAGATATATAGTATGACAGTATGCTGACCTTGTAGCAGCGGTACTTGTAGATATATAGTATGACAGTATGCTGACCTTGTAGCAGCGGTACTTGTAGATATATAGTATGACAGTATGCTGACCTTGTAGCAGCGGTACTTGTAGATATATAGTATCACAGTATGACAGTATGCTGACCTTGTAGCAGCGGTACTTGTAGATATATAGTATGACAGTATGCTGACCTTGTAGCAGCGGTACTTGTAGATATATAGTATGACAGTATGCTGACCTTGTAGCAGTGGTACTTGTAGATATATAGTATCACAGTATGACAGTATGCTGACCTTGTAGCAGCGGTACTTGTAGATATATAGTATGACAGTATGCTGACCTTGTAGCAGCGGTACTTGTAGATATATAGTATGACAGTATGCTGACCTTGTAGCAGCGGTACTTGTAGATATATAGTATCACAGTGTGCTGACCTTGTAGCAACGGTACTTGTAGATATATAGTATCACAGTATGACAGTATGCTGACCTTGTAGCAGCGGTACTTGTAGATATATAGTATCACAGTATGACAGTATGCTGACCTTGTAGCAGCGGTACTTGTAGATATATAGTATCACAGTATGACAGTATGCTGACCTTGTAGCAGCGGTACTTGTAGATATATAGTATCACAGTATGACAGTATGCTGACCTTGTAGCAGTGGTACTTGTAGATATATAGTATCACAGTATGACAGTATGCTGACCTTGTAGCAGTGGTACTTGTAGATATATAGTATCACAGTATGACATTATGCTGACCTTGTAGCAGCGGTACTTGTAGATATATAGTATCACAGTGTGCTGACCTTGTAGCAGTGGTACTTGTAGATATATAGTATCACAGTATGACAGTATGCTGACCTTGTAGCAGCGGTACTTGTAGATATATAGTATCACAGTATGACAGTATGCTGACCTTGTAGCAGTGGTACTTGTAGATATATAGTATCACAGTATGACAGTATGCTGACCTTGTAGCAGCGGTACTTGTAGATATATAGTATCACAGTATGACAGTATGCTGACCTTGTAGCAGTGGTACTTGTAGATATATAGTATCACAGTATGACAGTATGCTGACCTTGTAGCAGCGGTACTTGTAGAGCAGCACCAGGAACACGGTCATCACCACGATGACGCTGATCATGATGATCGTGTTCAGAACCGAGTTCAGGAGGCGCCGGCCCACCGAGGACACGTTCTCTGAGAAGGGGGTGTAGATCCTGCAAATATATATATATATATTAATATATATGAATACACTGAGGACGGGGTGTAGATCCTGACACGAGGGTGTATATATATGTAAACAATTACTCATACTAATAAAAGGAGGAATAATATTTGTATTAATTACTGAAGAAAATATAATAATTAATACAAATAATAAAATAATAATAATATATATAAATAACGATGTGTGCGTACAGCTGCTGGTCCGTCTTCTCCGTGTAGAAGCTGACGGACTTGATGGTTGCCACGACGACGATCATGCAGAGCGTCACCGGGACGAAGAGCATGATCACATGCTTCGCTCCATACTTTAGGGTCAGCTCCTCCTCTTCCTCCTCCTCAGAGACCCCCTGGACCCCCTGTGGAGAGGCAGACCTCCTGCTGAGCCCCGGCTGCACACAGGAACAACATCAACAACAACAACAACTCACAGCTGATCCTAACGTCAACAAACATTCATTCATAGACTAACATTAGCATATAGTAGAAGGACCGGCCCGAGTGAGCAATAATTAATACAAATAAATAAATAACAATACTAAAAATACTTTGGGAAAAATAATAATAAAATAAATAAATAATAATAAAATAAATAAATAATAATAAAATAAATAATAATAAAATAAATAAATAATAATAAAATAAATAAATAATAATAAAATAAATAATAATAAAATAAATAAATAATAATAAAATAAATAAATAATAATAAAATAAATAAATAATATAAATAAATTCTAAGAAAAACTAGTAAAAATAATATCCAGTAAAAAGTTATTATAGGTATAAAAATAATAATCCAAATAGACCCTTACCCTCTTCACGGGGGGGTCGATGGGGGGGTCGGGTCTGTAGGAGGGGAGGGGGGGGCTCTCCACCAGAGCCGACCTCTCGTTGTACGAATCCTCCTCGCTGTCTGAGGCGTTCATGGCTACACACACACACACATCATTAAACACAACAGCATGTTAACCCTTTCAGGTCACATGTAGCCCCCCAGCTGTGAGGGGGTCCCGTGACGGTCAGCTGAGCAGATCCTCGTGCTCTTCATGCCGCTCTTGGCTTCGTGTTGATTAGTATGATAAAGAGTCTCTCTCTCTCTCTCTCTCTCTCTCTCTCTCTCTCTCTCTCTCTCTCTCTCTCTCTCTCTCCCTCTCTCTCTCTCTCTCTTCTCTCTCCTCTCTCTTCTTCTCCTCTCTCTCTCTCTCCTCTCTCCTCTCTCTCTCTCTCTATTAGTGTTCATTTAAAATAAATCAAACTCCCAAAAAACGTATACAGCTTTTATAAACATTGGAATTGACTGTGTAAGCGGCCGCGGGGGGGGGGGGGCTTTAGAGAGCTCTCTCCTGACAGACTGAGAGGCTCTGATACCTCAGCTCAGTGAGGTAAAGGCACATCTTTATATGATCATTATAGTTATAACAAAATAAGAAAAAAATAAAAATCGTTTTATTTGATGTTGTCGTAATCGTTGAAAGCCAAACTCGTAATTGCGATTGAAATTCGATGAATCGAGCAGCTCTACTCTAAAGTCAGTTTCAACAGGAAATCTCCATTACATGCCACTGTTTGAAAGCCTTTCCTCCTGAAACCCCCCGGGTTTGAAGCCCCCCCCCGTGTGTTCAGGGGTTCAGTCTGAGAGGGTGAACCCACACAATCTGAAACATAAACTCTTCATTTCACATTAAAGCTTTAAAGAGAGAAGCGCTCACCGTGAGTTCAGCAGAAACACAACAAACACCGAGCCCGGAAGAGGGAGTCAGCTGACCGCCCAGCACGTGATGACGCACCACGTCACCGGATCACGTGGTGGTTCAACGTCCAATCAGTTTATTTGTGTTTGTTTATTCATTTATTTAATTGAGAAAATATATTAAAATAATGTATTTTAAATAATAAAAATAGGAACAATTAGTGCAAGTGTTATATATTCAAACCGGAACGACAGAATGGAGAAATTAATAGATACAAATAAAAAGGGATATTAAGGTATAGTGTTTGTAATTGTTTGAATGTCTTGAAACTCATTATTTGAAGTGAATTGCTTTATCTTGAAATACTGATGACTTGTTTTCTGTTATTTCTCTTTCATTTGACCATTGCTCAAAAAACGCCATTTCTGAAACTCGACTCTTCTTTAAAATCAAACAAAAAAGGGTATCAATAAAAAACAAAACAACAACAACACTTTTATAAAACTATAACAGCTTTTAATGAATAATAATAATATGTTTCTGGACCAGCTTCAATAAATCAGACACGAGTTCCCCAAACCTTTATTTTGACAATTTGTATCACAATCTTTTTATCCAACAAATGAACATGTTTTGAATAATGACAGAAACGCTGAGAGACGCTCAGCAGCGCGTCCCTCTTCCCTAAAGGATGAGAGACACGCTGCTTCCCTAAAGGATGAGAGACACGCTGAGAGACGCTCAGCAGCGCGTCTCTCTTCCCTAAAGGATGAGAGACACGCTGCTTCCCTAAAGGATGAGAGACACGCTGAGAGACGCTCAGCAGCGCGTCTCTCTTCCCTAAAGGATGAGAGACACGCTGTTCCTAAAGGATGAGAGACACGCTGAGAGACGCTCAGCAGCGGTCCCTCTTCCCTAAAGGACGCTCAGCGCGTCTCTCTTCCCTAAAGGATGAGAGACACGCTGAGAGACGCTCAGCAGCGCGTCCCTCTTCCCTAAAGGATGAGAGACACGCTGAGAGACGCTCAGCAGCGCGTCCCTCTTCCCTAAAGGATGAGAGACACGCTGAGAGACGCTCAGCAGCGTGTCTCTCTTCCCTAAAGGATGAGAGACACGCTGCTGAGGGTCTCTCAGCGTGTCTCTCTTCCCTAAAGGATGAGAGACACGCTGAGAGACGCTCAGCAGCGCGTCCCTCTTCCCTAAAGGACGCTCAGCAGCGCGTCTCTCTTCCCTAAAGGATGAGAGACACGCTGAGAGACGCTCAGCAGCGCGTCTCTCTTCCCTAAAGGATGAGAGACACGCTGAGAGACGCT
>CM062266.1:40004384-40031884 GCA_031216635.1 Dissostichus eleginoides | reverse complement strand
CCTGTGTGAGTGCTCATTCCCTCCGCCTACCTGTGTGAGTGCTCATTCCCTTCACCTACCTGTGTGAGTGCTCATTCCCTCCGCCTACCTGTGTGAGTGCTCATTCCCTCCGCCTACCTGTGTGAGTGCTCATTCCCTTCACCTACCTGTGTGAGTGCTCATCCCCTTCACCTACCTGTGTGAGTGCGGGTTTTCCACATTGACTTTGATCAAAAGCAAGTACCGGTCAAGCAGGGGCGGATCTACCGGGGTGGCATGGGGTGGCAACTGCCACCCTAAAAATAGCCTGGCCCAGCTGCCACCCCAGTTGGCAGCTTTGTTTTGAAATAAAAGTTGTGGCTCATCGGACATTTATGAGAGAAAATCCCTAATGTCCGAGTGCAAGTGAATGCAGCACAAGACGCAAGCCGTGTAACCCCTCCCCCGGCCCTGCCGCGAGTGTGGAAATATGATTGGCGGCGATTTCATTTGAATGGGACGGCGCAAAACGAGAAGCATTCGGATCCAAGTAGACGGAAGGAATTAGGTGCGGTCTACAATGACAGAGAAGAGCCTGTCAGGTTGGCTGCACTCAGCATTGAATCAAAACGCTCTAAAGCTGTGGATCTTAATCAGCTTGTGAGGCGTGTTGCTGAACAACATGGTAATCGCCGCATTCAGCTGTTATAGGCATGCCAACTTGATGCTCTGCTCACGGATGACTCGATGAGCATAACAAACTGTTAAGATGATGACCTTACGTGTGTAAATATATTTTTTTCTTTGTGGGGGTCTGCCCCCAAAAAACAGTTTGAAGTCCTGAGAAAGTCAAATCAGACGGTGTGTCAAACTACACTGCCCAGCCAACAACAAGTAACCACTTTGATTTAACTAGGCCAGTAGGTAAGGGCTTTCCACTGGATAATAATACCCTGCATTATAGCAACAACAACAATAATAATAATAATAATAATAGCAATAATAATTGGGAGGGGGGGCGCGGCTGTTCTTATGTTCTCTGAGGGGAGGCTCAACTTCCCACACTTTGAAAACCGCTGATCTAGAGAATCAGCTATTATCATGGCTGCCACTGAGGTACTTCCGGGTCATTTCACTCCGTTAGGAAGGTTCCTGAGAGAAACTGACTATTCGACTGCAGCCCCCTGTCCTGTTCCAGTTAGGGTTAGGCCCCCTCCCTCCTCTTCCTCACCTTCACCACCTCTCCTCTTCCTCACCTCTCTTGTTCTTCTCTCTGGTCACCACCGTCAAGCTCATCAGCTCGCCCCCCCCACTGATCCTGGACACCTGCAGGCAGCGGAAGTTACTCTTCAGGCTGTTCTTCATCCCAACCTCCCTCCCTCCTCTTCCTCCTCCTCCTCCTCCTCCTCCTCCTCCTCCTCCTCCTCCCTGGCTCCAGTAGTCGACCTGCAGATCCTTCACCTCCCCCAGGCAGCTGCACAGAGAGAGGAAGAGGAGGAAGAGGAGGAGTTAGGATTCTTATCTTAAGTTATAGTCAGATCATAGAGTCCTGCTGTGAACCTGAGATGTTGAGACCCCACAGTGTTCTGATAGAAATGTAAAGTAGGGTCTCCAGCTCATAGAGACTGCTGGATGATAACCTGCATGCGGTGGGACATTTACACAATTAGCATAAATTGCATTAATTAGCATTATAGTCTATGTGGACAATTATAAAAAAAGGGCTTGGTTGATCTGGACAATTTGGACTTTGAGGGTTAATGAGGATGCTGAGTCCATTGCTGACATTTCAGGATCAAACAAGTCCCTTGTAACCAGAGAGAGGCCAGAAGGTGGGCTGATTCTGACACACTTTGGGTCGATTTTGAAGTTAACGGGGACTCTGGACAGATTGCTTTTATAGTTTTAAAAGAATTGTCCACAGTAGGAAATAGTGTTCATCTTGTGCTCTCTATCCAATGATCACAACACTCCTCATGGTAGTCAGAATCAGACCATCCAGAGTCAAATTGCGCGACTTTCTGGTTAAGACTGACATTTTTTTATCCTGAAAATGTCCGGACTGGAGTCCAAAGCCATTTTTGAACTATTGTCTGCATATGTTAATTTATTGTTCCGTTTCACAGAATCAGAATCAGAAATCCTCAATTTGTCCCGCCACGGGGAACATGATTACAACAGCAGATAAAGTGAGGAAAGAAATACAAAAATGGCTAAGTATGCACCCGTTATTAAAAACAAAATGACACAGGAAGTACCTGGTGGAGGGGGAGGGAGGAGGAGTGATGGGAGCTCCTGATTGGCTGGGAGGAGATCCCAGGATGATGTCACCAGAGTCAACTGTGGGGGGACAACGAAAACATGACATCTATATAAATATATGTAACCAAGCTCTCCAGAGAGGAACTGAACATGAATGTTGAATTCAAATAAATTGATGTAATGCTTTTCTTTTATCAAGAAAAGATTGAAATGCTGAATATCATGGAATTATTCCGTAGTTATAAAAAAGCTCTTTTGTCTTTTTTGTCATTGCAATGGTTTCCAGTGTGTATGTTCTTCTGTATGGAGCTAACTTCCTGCCTCCACAAACAAACTGAACACGTTTTACAAATGCCTCATGATTCACTAACAAACACATTACATTTTTCTAATAAATCATATTTAGGGTTAGGGTTAGCGTTTGATGGTGTTTTGTATTTGCAAACCACTGTGTTTGTTAGTGAATTGTAAGGCATTTGTAAAACTTGTTTAGCTTGTTTGTGGAGTTATGGCAGGAAACGAGCTCCATACTTCTGAATAGAAATTAGCAGTAAAGCTTGAAATCAAGTTTAAAAGAATAAATGCGTTAAACCTGTCATCATCAGCTAAATACAGAGAAATACTAAAATGAATGAATAGAGGACAGGTGAGGCGTACGTGAGATGGAGCGGAGGTTCTGCTCCACGATGCCGACCTTCACCACCTGACACACACACACACACACACACACACACACACACACACACACACACACACACACACACACACACACACACACACACACACACACACACACACACACACACACACACACACACACACACACACACAGTTTGGATTATGTTCTAAGACGTAAAAGGTTCATTCACAGTTCTGTAATTATAGTCTGAGAGTACTTGACATTTCCTCTTACCCCGATAAAAGGAACAAACTTCTGACAGTAGTCGTCATCGGGGCTGAAGAACAAAATCAGATTCAAACAAAAAGCAGAAATGTGAAATATGAACAAATCAAACATAGACTCTATCCTCACTGTAATTCCTCTGATGTCCACTAGAGGCTGCTGTGGTTAACTCTGCACTCAAGAGGTTTGGCATTCTAATTTAAGTAGATATTTCTTTCTTTGACATGAAGTCAACAGTGATACTTCTTGACAGACCCCTCACTGTGCAGCTGTAATGAAGGCGGGTCTGAGCTCTGGCTCTGACAGGCGGTACCTCTTGTGTTTGCAGGTCAGCATGGCCTCTGATATGGGACACAGGTGAGAGACAGCCGCTCCGCTCAGGTACTGAGACACTCGCCCTGCAACACCCACAGGATCTGTCCAGCAGAGAGCACAGTTTAGACAGATGGTGCATTCAGGGCTGTGTCATAGAGCATCATCATCCCAGCCTCCCTCAGCGTTTAACACAAATGTTCCCAGCACTTTTATTAAGGTTTCTATGACAGTCTTGAAAAGATAGGACCTCTCTAGTGGCTTTTGTTTGACAAATTAGCATCAACTGTTTTTTTTAGTATCAATTTCTCTGTGTTTGACATTGCCTTTGAGCACCAACTTGAAGACGCTTGCTGTCACATACTTAAGTATATATAAAGTATATAATACCTCGCTTTATATCTTGTTATTGTTAATTTGTAAATTGAACATGTATATTTTCTACTTTCTTGTTTATTTCTTGTCTTTTAATTTGTATTGTACAATGCCATGTATTTTTATGATGCTGCAACACAAACATTTCCCAAATTGAGTTTGGTATCGCCTCAGCACGCTCAGGTTATACTGAACTGTTTCAATGTGCTACGAGAGAGTTGTTGCCTCGACAATAAAGGAGCGTCTTCTCAGAAAGTCTCTGTTGGGAAAATAGTGAATGTCCTCTCTCAACATGAGAGTAACATGCTAACAAAGGTATCCCAACTGTAGCTGTGAACATGACAGGATGTATGATTACCTAGAAGAGCATCAGGACTGTTTGAGGCATATGATAGCTATGTGATTAACATGATGATTCAGCCTCTATGGAGAGAGACATGTGACAAGCATGATCATTTCTGACGTGGAGCTAATCTGAAGTAAACATTGAATACTGCTTTCTATTCCTCCATCTTGTGACTGTGTAACTCCCTCTCTTGGATATCAGCATGTGAAGGACACTGTTCAGGAACTAGTTGATGCTCTGTGTGTAATGACTACTTCCATTCTGGAGAGGATCATGAATACATGGATCCTGAGATTGAAGCTCAAGCCGGGGACCAGGGAGATTTTTCTAACAGTCTCCTTCACTGTAAGAAGCACCAGGGGTCGTTTAAACCGAGTCAGTCGAGCTGTTTGTTTGGATGTGACAGAGGCGCTACAGGTCAGAGGTCAGAGGCGCTACAGGTCAGAGGTCAGAGGCGCTACAGGTCAGAGGTCAGAGGCGCTACAGGTCAGTCAGAGGCGCTACAGGTCAGAGGTCAGAGGCGCTACAGGTCAGAGGTCAGTCGTACCCAGAGCAGGAGACTCCACTCGTCCGAACAGATCCCTCCAGTCGGGGTCCATGAACAGGCTGCTGAACCTGCTGTCCAGAGACGCCAGGAACTTAGCCAGAGGGTGGGCTCCTGGGGAGGGGGTGAGGTAAGGTAAGGTAGGGTAAGGTAAGGTAAGGTAAGTTAAGGTAAGGTAAGGTAAGGTAAGGTAAGGTACATTTATTTTCAGTCACAGAGGCAATTCAAAGTGCTTTACATCATCATTAATACTTATCAAGAAGACAACAGAAAGGAACACAATAAATAAACATAATGGAATAACAGTCATAAAAACCATGCATAAAAGAGATACAGAATATAGTTTAAACACAACATTGTAGAGACTAGGGGCCGGTCCAGAGACTAGGGGCCAGTCCAGAGACTAGGGGCCGGTCCAAAGACTAGGGGCAGGTCCAGAGACTAGGGGCCGGTCCAGAGACTAGGGGCAGGTCCAGAGACTAGGGGCAGGTCCAGAGACTAGGGGCCGGTCCAGAGACTAGGGGCCAGTCCAGAGACTAGGGGCCGGTCCAGAGACTAGGGGCAGGTCCAGAGACTAGGGGCCGGTCCAGAGACTAGGGGCCAGTCCAGAGACTAGGTGCCAGTCTTGAGACTAGGGGCCGGTCCAGAGACTAGGGGCCGGTCCAGAGACTAGGGGCAGGTCCAGAGACTAGGGGCCAGTCCTGAGACTAGGGGCCAGTTCTGAGACTAGGGGCCGGTCCAGAGACTAGGGGCCAGTCCAGAGACTAGGGGCAGGTTGCCTGATCTTGCCACATTGAGCATTAACGGTCAAACTGTGTGGAAATCTCAAGCTAACATCACTAACGATGCAAATAGCCGTACTAACTGAACTTCATATTGTTAGCTGTGTCTGTTAGCTGTGTCTGTTAGCTGTGTCTCTTAGCTGTGTCTCTTAGCTGTGTCTGTTAGCTGTGTCTGTTAGCTGTGTCTGTTAGCTATGTCTGTTAGCTGTGTCTGTTAGCTGTGTACATATGTAATTCAAAATAAGATATGAATACATCAGACCATTTAGGTGATAGGAAGTGTATAACATTTATACGCTGTGAGCCCGCCTATACGTACCGATGGGGAGGATGAGGAAGCGGACGTAGTTCAGCCAATCAGGCGTCTTGCTGGCCATCTGCTCCACGAAGCAGCAGAGCACGGTGCTCAGGTATTTCTGGTCTCCGGCCACCGCCACCTTCAGGGTGGGGGGGGTCTGCGAGTTACAGTTACAGCTGGAACACACATGTACGTCACATCACAATATATTCATATAATACTCAAGATTCATCGGCGATTCAACTTCATGTGTTTGCTTGATATATTGAGTTGCAGTGATGAGTCCTAAACCCTGTCATGAGTCAGCATTTCATCACTTCCTGTCCACTGGTCTGGAGGTCAATGGTTTTCTGAATGTGTTTTTAGTTGTTTTCCTGAAATAAGGTCTGTGGTTAACACAAGCTGAAGAGATTTTAACGTTTTGTTTTACGAAATAAAATACATCAATAAATACCCCACTGGTGGATTTAAAAACGGAGGTTGCTAACAAGTGTCTAAATGAGACGACTAAACGCCATCACGCCCAACATTAGCCACCTTTAGCTTAGCGGTAGTGACGTGAAGTCATGTGACCGTGCTGTAGTTCCTTTATAGCCAGGGCTGGACATGCGCACCCCCGCCAAAAAAGAGCACCGGATCATTTGAAAAAAGGCGCATTTGCGCACCAACATTGAGAGAGAGAGAGAGAGATGAGAGAAGAGAGAGAGAGGGAGAGAAAAAGAGAGAAGAGAGAGATATTTGCGAGTTGCATAAGAACTGGATAGATAGCAGGGTTTCCCACACATAGACTTTTCTTGGCGGGCCGCCCAGGTATATTAACGGCCGCCAAAGTATAATTCGCGAGCTATTTAGGTTTAATTGTTTTAATCCGTCCGCGAGCACGACGGCATCTGTGATCCCTCGCTCTACCCCTCGCTATCACGTGAAGGGTCTGCTTTATGCGCTCCGCACACCTGCTGCGAGGCTTCATGAGCGTGTTCACTAACGCACCTCCCCCCCCCCCCCCGTTCATAAAGTCAAGTACCCCTCAAAAGGTCCGGTTTATTTCATTTTAAGGATGCGCACCAAGCAACATCTCCAGGTGCTCCTTTGAGAACCAGGGCAAAAAAGTTATGTGCACCCCTGTTTATAGCCCAACATTAGCCTCCTTTAGCTTAGCGGTGGTGACGTGAAGTCATGTGACCGTGCTGTAGTTCCTTTATAGCCCAACATTAGCCTCCTTTAGCTTAGCGGTGGTGACGTGAAGTCATGTGACCGTGCTGTAGTTCCTTTATAGCCCAACATTAGCCTCCTTTAGCTTAGCGGTGGTGACGTGAAGTCATGTGACCGTGCTGTAGTTCCTTTATAGCCCAACATTAGCCTCCTTTAGCTTAGCGGTGGTGACGTGAAGTCATGTGACCGTGATGTAGTTCCTTTATAGCCCAACATTAGCCACCTTTAGCTTAGCGGTGGTGACGTGAAGTCATGTGACCGTGCTGTAGTTCCTTTATAGCCCAACATTAGCCTCCTTTAGCTTAGCGGTGGTGACGTGAAGTCATGTGACCGTGCTGTAGTTCCTTTATAGGCCAACATTAGCCACCTTTAGCTTAGTGGTGGAGACGTGAAGTCATGTGACCGTGCTGTAGTTCCTTTATAGCCCAACATTAGCCTCCTTTAGCTTAGCGGTGGTGACGTGAAGTCATGTGACCGTGCTGTAGTTCCTTTATAGCCCAACATTAGCCTCCTTTAGCTTAGCGGTGGTGACGTGAAGTCATGTGACCGTGCTGTAGTTCCTTTATAGCCCAACATTAGCCACCTTTAGCTTAGCGGTGGTGACGTGAAGTCATGTGACCGTGCTGTAGTTCCTTTATAGCCTAATGTCAGCTCTTTACTTCAGTGCTGTTAATATGGGAATAGTACTAAGTAACTTACAATCTCTGGATCCGGCTGAGGATGGCGCTGAAGGCGGCCTGAACGTCGGCGGCCGACACGGTGCAGACGATCGGCTGATCGAAGAGAAGCTCCGACAGATACTGAACACAGAGAGGGGACATCATGCATGTTCATTCAAATATCCATCACTCCCATCCCTGTCCAACCTCAGAGCACATTACAACAACTGTGAACATTCATAAACACACCTCCGCCCCTCAAAGACTTGCGTCCTTTGGTTACTAAAACCCTTTATGAACACACAGTTAGAAATACACTACATTTATACAGTTTTGTACATTTAACGTTTTTAGACTGTAAGTGTAAATATGCACATTGACATTGAATTTGATCTCGTTTATCTTGTCATCGCTACTACCTCTGCTTTTACCACTCTTATTTATTTATGTGTGTATATTATTTTACTGCAGTGAGAGTTGCCAAAGAAATGTCGTTGTACTTTGTATGATGACAATAAAGATATATTCTATTCTATATCATACGATTATATTCCATAAAAATACTGATAGAGATAACTAAATGATAGTTTTGTGTGTGAGATGTTCCTCTGACGCGATCAGACCTGCCCCTGCCAGTCGGAGGTGTTGATCAGGATGATGGAGTCGGGGATCCGCTCCTCAGAGAACAGGATGTGGTTCAGCTGATCCAGGACCGACTTCCTGGCAGCCTGAGGAGAAAAGGTCTGAGCGTTCAGGTCCCGATCTCCCTTTCTCTGGAACAACTTCCTGTCTTCATCAGGGAGGCAGACAGTGTGTTGAAGACTTTCCTTTTTAATAAAGCCTATAGTTAGAGCTGGTCTCAGGTCACCTATGGTTCTCCTCCTGAGCCTTACAATGTGTGTTATTTGTTTTTGATTGTTTCTATTGTCTTATTGTTGTCTAGTATCTTGTTTTATTTTTTATGTATTTTATTTGTATTTCACCTTCTATTCTGTCTTTTTATGATTTTCTTGTAATTGTATTTATCTTCTAACACTCATCTATGTGTGTTCCACTGTAAAGGCCACTGAGACATAGCTGTGTTGTGATATTGGGCTATATAAATAAACTTTGATTTGAAAAACAACACACAAAATAAAATGGCTGATTGTGGAAAACCTGTCCGTGTGTCTCACCTGTGGAGGAGGTACCCTGCAGTCCGTGGATGTCTCACTGTCCATGCTGCTGTGGTTCTGTCTGTCCTTCATGGAGGCTCCCCAAGAGTGGCGAGACCGCTGACATCGTGTCTTACTGAAAACAAACCAATATGACATCCCAGCAGCGTGTTGATAAGTACAGGTAGCCTCTGTGAAAGTGTGTGTGTGTGTGTGTGTGTGTACCTCGTTGACATGTGTTTTGGGGGCTCAACCTCAACTTCCTGTGCAGAGAAGAAGAAAAAAAGAGTGGGTTTCTGTGTGTGTGTGTGTGTGTGTGTGTGTGTGTGTGTGTCTGATAAACACTAACCACGGGGCCCGCCTCCTCTTCTCGGATCTCAGATGGTAATCGGGGCCCCTGAGTTGCAGGAATCTCCATTTCCTGTTAAAAAGAGATGAGGAAGTACCCAGATACTTTACATCTCTACACATTAGTCCGGCATCCAAAATATTTTCATTACATTCAGGTGAACATGTTATGGGTCGGTTTTACTCACAGTTTGTTGCTTCTGCGTCCGGATCTCACTCTGGGAGCTCGAACGAGAAACCCCGTCAAAGAAAGGCCTGATGGTCAGAAATCAGATAGATTAACATCATTATCCATGAAACATCGGAGACTTTATCATCAGAGACGTCCTGTTTATTTAAGCTCGCCGGTTGAGATTAAGTGCTGCAGACTTTGGTTTCTGGTCATTCTTTTCAGCCTGGACAAAAACCAATACAACAGTGTAACAATTTAATACTGTTTCTACTGGATGCTACTTCACTTCCTTTTATAATACTGCTGCTTATTTTTTCCTATATTTCCACACCAAAGGCTAGAGGCACCAAACTGGGTAGTCGTCAAAGATGGGAGGACACCATAACACACACCAAATTGCATGACTCTAGCACTCACCGTTTTCATAACCCTAACCCTAGCTATTTTCAAAGGGCCCTTGGGCAGGAAACCTGAAAACAAATTACTCTCTTAGGTTTAATAAGTGTCATTAGGTGAACCTTCAGATAAATAATAAATAACATGTGGTGTTAAATGTTAAAACCAATCTAACACTCACTGTTCAGGAGTTGTAGGTGGATCACCCCTTTCTTTCTGTTTATCACCCTAACAACAACCCTCATTCAATTACAATGGAGGCCAATGGCAGCTATATCTAATGAAGTAGCTATAAAAGCCAAACTTGGTAGACATCAGCAATGGGAAGAGATAATAACGCACACTAAATTGTACTACCCTACCATTTCCCATTTTTGAGTTAAATGAGGGGCATACCCTTTTTGCTATAATGGATGTCAATGGCAGCTTCATCAAAGGAAGAGGCTAGAGGCACCAAACTTGGTAGTCATCAAAGATGGGAGGACACCATATCACACACCAAATTGCATGACTCTAGCACTCACCGTTCTCATAACCCTAACCCTAATCCTAGCTATTTTCAAAGTGTCCTTGGGCGGGATACCTGACCACAAATTAGTCTCTTAGGTTTAATAAGTCTGTTTAAATAGAGCATCAGATAAATAATAAATAACATGGTGTTAAATGTTAAAACCAATCTAACACTCACTCTTCGGGAGTTTTGGGCGGATCACCCCTTTTATACTGTTTATCACCCCTATACCCTGAGAAAAACCCTCATTCAATTACAATGGAGGCCAATGGCAGCAATATCTAATGAAGCAGCTATAAAAGCCAAACTTGGTAGACATCAGCAATGGGAAGAGACAATAACGCACAGTAAATTGTACAACTCTACCATTCCCCATTTTCGAGTTAAATGAGGGGCATACCCTTTTTGCTATAATGGATGTCAATGGCAGCTTCATCAAAGGAAGAGGCTAGAGGCACCAAACTTGGTAGTCATCAAAGATGGGAGGACACCATATCACACACCAAATTGCATGACTCTAGCACTCACCGTTCTCATAACCCTAACCCTAATCCTAGCTATTTTCAAAGTGTCCTTGGCCAGGATACCTGACCACAAATTAGTCTCTTAGGTTTAAGAAGTCTGTATAAATAGAGCATCAGATAAATAATAAATAACATGGTGTTAAATGTTAAAACCAATCTAACACTCACTCTTCGGGAGTTTTGGGCAGATCACCCCTTTTATACTGTTTATCACCCCTATATCCTGAGAAAAACCCTGATTCAATTACAATGGAGGCCAATGGCAGCAATATCTAATGAAGCAGCTATAAAAGCCAAACTTGGTAGACATCAGCAATGGGAAGAGACAATAACGCACACTAAATGGTACTACCCTACCATTTCCCATTTTTGAGTTAAATGAGGGGCATACCCTTTTTGCTATATTGGATGTCAATGGCAGCTTCATCAAAGGAAGAGGCTAGAGGCACCAAACTTGGTAGTCATCAAAGATGGGAGGACACCATATCACACACCAAATTGCATGACTCTAGCACTCACCGTTCTCATAACCCTAACCCTAATCCTAGCTATTTTCAAAGTGTCCTTGGGCAGGATACCTGACCACAAATTACTCTCTTAGGTTTAATAAGTGTCATTAGGTGAACCTTCAGATAAATAATAAATAACATGTGGTGTTAAATGTTAAAACCAATCTAACATTCACTGTTCGGGAGTTTTTGGAGGAGCACCCCTTTTTTCTGTTTATCACCCTTACGACAACCCTTATTTAATTACAATGGAGGTCAATGGCAGCTATAACAAAGAAAGCAGCTACGAAAGCAAAACTTGGTGCACATTAGCAATGGGAGGAGAAAATAATGCACACCATTACTCTATAATTGTACTACTCTACCATTAACCTATCTGGAGTTATATGAGGAATATACCCCTTTTTGCTATAATGGGAGTCAATGGCATGTAAATCAAAAGAAGAGGCTTGAGGCGCCAAACTCAGTACATATCAAAGAGGTGAAGACACCATCACACACACCAAATTTCAATACGCTAGCCCTCACCGTTTTCATAACCCTAACCCTAGCTATTTTCAAAGTGTCCTTGGGCAAAATACTTAACCCGAAATTGGATGGACCTTCAGATAAATAATGAAACGTTAAATGTTAAATAGCGTCTGCAGAAGGACCTGAGTTTGGGTTTTGGCGAGATCATGATGATGTCGCTGTCGTCGAACTCCGGCCCGCTGTCACTCGGGTCGCAACCCTGCAGACTGTCGTACAGCAGGTCCAGGTCTTCTGCCGCCTCCGGACCCCCCCCCACCGGGTCCGAGTCAAGAACCTGCAGCGGGTCAACAACATCGAGATTTAACATTGATATTCATATATTAACAGCCTTTTATTTAAAAAAACTCATGTGCAATGCCTTGTTTACTGCTGTGACAACAAATGTCCCAACAGAAAACGATATTTAGTTATAATCAAATAAGCCAATATTTCAGTACATAAATAGCTCAGTCGATTAATAAATTAACGTCTATAAACATTTAAGAAACGTTCACATTTATTTTAACTAATTTCGAGTCTTTTTAAAGTATTTGAAATTATTCTGCATTACGTAATTTTAAGATTAATACTATATAGTTTGATATCTCTCTATTGTTAATATATACTGTTCATTTGTATTGATTGGGTTTCAATCTTTTTCACTGAAGAAGTTCTTTTCAAATCTCTTAAAGGATTTTGGTTTCAGGAGGTGGAATATTTTGAATTGTTGTTATGTCTTTAGTGCTCAGTGCAAACCTCGTCGGGGACCTTGAATCTCCTCAGCAGAGACACAAACCTCTGTTTAAAGATCGATTGCTGAAAGAAAGGAAGCAGAAAAGTGAGACACAATGTTGCACGAGAACTAATTACATGTGGTAGTTTATAAAAATCCACCCATTCTGTTTCTCTGTGAATGATCAGCTCTGATTGGTCCACACCTGAGTCAGGGACGTTGTTCTGACCAGTTTCTTGCGAGACTTTTTCAACTTTCCCTGGAAGTCCTCATCATCATCATACAGGTCCTGAGGTTTGATAAGAAACAGAAAAACAGACAAGCTGAACATATTTCTGCGGGCTTGATGGCCTTTCCAGAAAGGGTTAGGCCTGAGGACGCACATTTTGAACATTTTGTTTACATGCTAAACATTCGTACGTTATTATTTCAAAATAAAGGAATCTCTTAAAGGTGAAGATTTGTATCGATGTTTCAACTTCAGCTGACAGGTGTGTTGAGCTGCCAATCACCTGAGGGGGGACTGCGTCGTCACTTCCTTCCTGTTCGGAGGAGAAGCTGTCGTCATCGTCCTCAGAGTAGTTCTCCATGTCCGGAGAGCGATCTGCAAAATAAGCGATAGCACACAATATCCAATCCAACTTTATTCATAAAGCACTTTAAAACCTCCAGACCAAAGTGCTGAACAGAGAGATACATACAATATACGATCACACAGCTCAGCTCAAAAAACATAAAAATAAGTATAAAATCACGTAAAAGATACGAAACACAAAACAAACCAGAATAAACGTAATGCTAAGGAGAAGAGGTGGGTTTTAAAACAGACCGTGTGGGAGCCTGTCTGATTAGCCATAACCTGTACAGTACACAATATCACAGTTCAAAGAGACCTTTTACTTCTTCACAAACACATGACTATTCTACTTTAAAGAGTCCTCTCCTGCTGGTGTTCAGGTGTATATCAGTATGTAGTGTCTCTACTTTAAAGAGTCCTCTCCTGCTGATGTTCAGGTGTATATCAGTATGTAGTGTCTCTACTTTAAAGAGTCCTCTCCTGCTGATGTTCAGGTGTATATCAGTATGTAGTGTCTCTACTTTAAAGAGTCCTCTCCTGCTGATGTTCAGGTGTATATCAGTATGTAGCGTCTCTACTTTAAAGAGTCCTCTCCTGCTGATGTTCAGGTGTATATCAGTATGTAGTGTCTCTACTTTAAAGAGTCCTCTCCTGCTGATGTTCAGGTGTATATCAGTATGTAGCTCTCTTTAAAGAGTCCTCTCCTGCTGATGTTCAGGTGTATATCAGTATGTAGTGTCTCTACTTTAAAGAGTCCTCTCCTGCTGATGTTCAGGTGTATATCAGTATGTAGTGTCTCTACTTTAAAGAGTCCTCTCCTGATGTTCAGTGTATATCATTATGAAGTGTCTCTACTTTAAAGAGTCCTCTCGTGCTGATGTTCAGGTGTATATCAGTATGTAGTGTCTCTACTTTAAAGAGTCCTCTCCTGCTGATGTTCAGGTGTATATCAGTATGTAGTGTCTCTACTTTAAAGAGTCCTCTCCTGCTGATGTTCAGGTGTATATCAGTATGTAGCGTCTCTACTTTAAAGAGTCCTCTCCTGCTGATGTTCAGGTGTATATCAGTATGTAGCGTCTACTTTAAAGAGTCCTCTCCTGCTGATGTTCAGGTGTATATCAGTATGTAGCGTCTCTACTTTAAAGAGTCCTCTCCTGCTGATGTTCAGGTGTATATCAGTATGTAGTGTCTCTACTTTAAAGAGTCCTCTCCTGCTGATGTTCAGGTGTATATCAGTATTTAGTGTTTCTACTTTAAAGAGTCCTCTCCTGCTGATGTTCAGGTGTATATCAGTATGTAGCGTCTCTACTTTAAAGAGTCCTCTCCTGCTGATGTTCAGGTGTATATCAGTATGTAGTGTCTCTACTTTAAAGAGTCTTCTCCTGCTGATGTTCAGGTGTATATCAGTATGTAGCGTCTCTACTTTAAAGAGTCCTCTCCTGCTGATGTTCAGGTGTATATCAGTATGTAGTGTCTCTACTTTAAAGAGTCTTCTCCTGCTGATGTTCAGGTGTATATCAGTATGTAGTGTCTCTACTTTAAAGAGTCCTCTCCTGCTGATGTTCAGGTGTATATCATTATGAAGTGTCTCTACTTTAAAGAGTCATCTCCTGCTGATGTTCAGGTGTATATCAGTATGTAGTGTCTCTACTTTAAAGAATCCTCTCCTGCTGATGTTCAGGTGTATATCAGTATGTAGTGTCTCTACTTTAAAGAGTCCTCTCCTGCTGATGTTCAGGTATATATCAGTATGTAGTGTCTCTACTTTAAAGAGTCCTCTCCTGCTGATGTTCAGTGTTATCAGTATGTTGTCTCTACTTTAAAGAATCCTCTCCTGCTGATGTTCAAGTGTATATCAGTATGTATGTCTCTACTTTAAAGAGTCCTCTCCTGCTGATGTTCAGGTGTATATCAGTATGTAGTGTCTCTACTTTAAAGAGTCCTCTGCTGCTGATGTTCAGGTGTATATCAGTATGTAGCGTCTCTACTTTAAAGAGTCCTCTCCTGCTGATGTTCAGGTGTATATCAGTATGTAGTGTCTCTACTTTAAAGAGTCCTCTCCTGCTGATGTTCAGGTATATATCAGTATGTAGTGTCTCTACTTTAAAGAGTCCTCTCCTGCTGATGTTCAGGTGTATATCAGTATGTAGTGTCTCTACTTTAAAGAGTCTCCTGCTGATGTTCAGGTGTATATCAGTATGTAGTGTCTCTACTTTAAAGAGTCCTCTCCTGCTGATGTTCAGGTGTATATCAGTATTGTCTCTACTGGGACATGTCTCCATGCTTTAATGTTCAAAAAGCTCTTTATTTTTCCTTTCTGTCCTGATTGAAAGTATTTGTGCACTCTCTCCTTTACCTGAGGCCTTGCTCTTGTTGCCGCGGTGACCGCCGATGTCCTCACGTCCGATTGGCTGGCTGCAGAGAGCGTGCACGCTGAGCGCCGCCCTCATTGGAGTGTCTTTCAGGTCATCGTGGAGAACGAGGATGTGGGCACCGTCCATCGGGTGCTGCATCACCTGCAGACACACACACACACACACACACACACACACACACACACACACACACACACACACACACACACACCACACACCATGTATACATCACTTCAGGGGACATTACATTGACTAACATGCATTTCCTGGAGACTTATCCTAACCTTAACCATAACCAACACATGCCTAACCTTAAACCTAACCAAGTCTTCACCCTAAAATTAATGATTCCCCTTATGGGGACCTCCATTTTGTCCCCATAAGGGAGGCGAGTCCCCACACGTGACTGTGTAAACAGATTTAGGTCCCACAAGTATAGTAAGCTAGGCCCACACACACCCACCCACCCCCCCACCCCCACCACACCCACACCCACACCCACACACCACACACACACAACACACACACACACACACACACACACACACACACAACACACACACCTCTGGATAGAAACTTTAAAGCTTTGATTTGTGGGTCGTGCAGCGGTGCATCATGGGAGTTGTAGTGTTCAGTATTGATGGTTCAGGAGGTTTTTATCGTCTACTCCTCACCTTTAAAGCGGTTTCCACAGTGAATAAAGTTTCAGTTTGACGTTCAATTCTGACTTTCTCCCTGCTGCCGCTAATGTTAGCTTAGCTTGTTTCTCTGATCACTTCCAGACGGTTATAACAAAGCACTTTTGATCTTAATCCTCCCAGTAGTTACTGCATGTTGCGACGTACCTCTGCCATGTTGATGACGCCCATGGCCAGCGTCTTGTAGCCCAGCAGGGTGCGGTTCTTGTACCTCTTCCTCCTCTGCAGCATCACATGCAGCCGGTTCACATCCCGCTTCAGAAAGTGAGGATACTGAAACACAAGAGGCATAAACACACACACCGTCCATCAGGGCAGAAATAAGAAGAGACACCAGGAGAGTCAACGCTCTGAACCCGAGACCAGCAGAGTCAGAGATTGCTGAAAATACAATTTGGACAGAAACGGTAGAAACAGGAATTATGGTTAGATTTCCAAATTTCCTTCTGTCTCAAAATGATATTGTGTTGCGGAAAACTTAAATTAGGAAAAATAACCACACTAATTTGTGATATCTAATCATGATCATGTGTCATTTAAAATGTCTCCAGAAATACAGTGTGTGCACGAGCAGATCCTGTAAAGCCAGGAATGAGTCTGCTGAGAGTCACGGGACAAAAACTCAGGAAATGCAGAGAGAAATGTGGGCTTTTTAAACAAGAGAGGAAACATGGACATATAATATCTCTCAAGTATGGAGAGCAGATTCCACTTGTGTTTCCATAAAGGTGCAAGACTTTTATACAGCAGTGGTGAATATAAATCCCCCGGAAGCTGATTGGAACTCATTAGGATTCATCCTCTGGGGAGCAGGAATGTCAAGTTTAATAGTAAAACTACCCAGTAGCTGTTGGGATACCTCCCTCTGGACTGAACCTGAGTGTTTTAATATAACGTAATGTTTAAACCTGCAGAGTGAAGGTGAGCTCCAGCTCCGCCTCCATCAGGCCGTCAGCAGGAAGCAGGAGATATTCCCCGGATCTCAGGGTCCGCTTCGAGCCCTGAGAGACAGAACCAGGATCAGGTCTTTGTGAGGTTTAACATAAAATGACTATATAATGATGATACAGAGGGGTAGAAGCTCAGGATGAAGGGGGATTTTCTAAATAAAATATACAAAACAAGAGGAGGGGGTGTTGGGAGAAAAAACTCAAGATATTCTCTGCGATTTGAAAAGAAAAATTCAGGTTTTTCTTCCAGTGAATGTGTGCCTTTAATCACATTTAAGTTTGGATTTATTTTCTCATAAATGTACAACATAAATCTAATGTTTAATTTCCCCAATCTTCAATAAATTGGAGTATTTCTGACCCTAATACCTTATCTGATACCTTGATTAGAGTTACACATTTCTCTGAAACTGCACAACTCAACTAAATGAACTGTATATCAGGTTAGTTATTTGTACACATGTTGATGCTTTTAAAGAAATAACTAAGACTGGGATCAGTTATTGGATCATCTGCAGAGAGAGCGTTATTTAAACCAGGTCAGACTCGTGAAGAAGGGTTCAGTGTTTGCACAGAATCTGATATCCACCTGGATCTTCACAGCGATGACGACGGAGCTCAGCTCTCTGTCCAACTCCTTCAACACCATCAGCCGGGTCACCGTCAGACTGCACAGCCTGAAGAGAGGAAACACCGTCAGACTGAAGAGAGGAAACAGCGTCAGACTGAAGAGAGGAAACAGCGTCAGACTGAAGAGAGGAAACACCGTCAGACTGAAGAGAGGAAACACCGTCAGACTGCACAGCCTGAAGAGAGGAAACACCGTCAGACTGCACAGCCTGAAGAGAGGAAACACCGTCAGACTAAAGAGAGGAAACACCGTCAGACTGCACAGCCTGAAGAGAGCTGTGCAGTCTTGGAAACACCGTCAGACTGAAGAGAGGAAACACCGTCAGACTGCACAGCCTGAAGAGAGGAAACACCGTCAGACTGAAGAGAGGAAACACCGTCAGACTGAAGAGAGGAAACACCGTCAGACTGCACAGCCTGAAGAAAGGAAACACCGTCAGACTGAAGAGAGGAAACACCGTCAGACTGCACAGCCTGAAGAGAGGAAACACCGTCAGACTGAAGAGAGGAAACACCGTCAGACTGCACAGCCTGAAGAGAGGAAACACCGTCAGACTGCACAACCTGAAGAGAGGAAACACCGTCAGACTGCACAGCCTGAAGAGAGGAAACACCGTCAGACTGAAGAGAGGAAACACCGTCAGACTGCACAGCCTGAAGAGAGGAAACACCGTCAGACTGAAGAGAGGAAACACCGTCAGACTGCACAGCCTGAAGAGAGGAAACACCGTCAGACTGCACAGCCTGAAGAGAGGAAACACCGTCAGACTGAAGAGAGGAAACACCGTCAGACTGCACAGCCTGAAGAGAGGAAACACCGTCAGACTGAAGAGAGGAAACACCGTCAGACTGCACAGCCTGACGGTGTTTCCTCTCTTCAGTCTGACGGTGTTTCCGAAACACCGTCAGACTGAAGAGAGGAAACAATAACACGACAGAAACCTCCATAAACACTGTTATACTCTCTCTCACACACACACTCACACACACTCTCTCACACACACACACACACACACACCTCTCTCTCTCTCTCTCTCTCACACACACACACACACACACACACACACACGGAGGGTCGATGTGCAGCAACAGAGCTGGAGAGAAACTGAGGAACCCTTATTGTGTTTTCTCTTTAATAGTTATAAAAAGTATTATAATCATGCAAAATGACAATAAAGACACAAACAATTACAAAGATATGCAACGAGGAGCAGGGGCAAATTGGACACAAGTCAAAAAGGATGCAAAGACAAATATTTGAGGTCTAAATACGTTTATGATAACTCTCTCACTGCCAGAAGGGGAGACCCAGGTCGATTTACAGGAAAAAACATTTTGAAATAAATACTGAATTCTGCGATTTTCAGAATCAAGCTAAAATGCTAAGTAAACTGCTTACATTAGCTTCCTTTCTTGGTTAGCTTAGTTTAAAGGGGACCTATCATGCAAAATGCACTTTTGTAGATCTTTTATACATGAATATGTGTCCCCGGTGTGTCCGGGAACTCACCAAGTGTCAGAAAACACAACCCTCTCTCTTTTCCTCCGTACCCAAATCTCTAAAAACGGGGCTGCAACGGAGCTGATCCAGACTGATACAGATTAGAAATTGTTCTGACGTCAGAAACGGGGAGCTCCGCCTATATGGCCAACTCTCCACCTATCAGGAGGAGACGGCCACGGCCATTGCCGCTCGAAAGCGCTGGAGACGCTGGAGTACATGCGCCAGGCCTGTAGGTGGCGCTGTAGTAAATATGCCAGGCCTGTAGGTGGCGCTGTAGTACATATGCCAGGCCTGTAGGTGGCGCTGTAGTACATGTGCCAGGCCTGTAGGTGGCGCTGTAGTACATGTGCCAGGCCTGTAGGTGGCGCTGTAGTAAATATGCCAGGCCTGTAGGTGGCGCTGTAGTACATGTGCCAGGCCTGTAGGTGGCGCTGTAGTACATGTGCCAGGCCTGTAGGTGGCGCTGTAGTACATGTGCCAGGCCTGTAGGTGGCGCTGTAGTCTGCCACAAAAGCAGCGAAGAAGACTTCTCAGAATCAGCCCTTGCAAAAACCGGGCTGAAAAAGAGCAAATAGAGCGAAATGAGGCGTGGCTAAAATGATCTGTTTGGTATTTTGAAAAACAAACTTCACAGACATGTTTTGTAAAGGTATGGCCCTACAATGTATTATTCAAATATAGCATGATAGGTCCATTTTAAGTTATATACCTACCTGGAAAGCTAGCTAGTGCATGTTAGCTATCTAGCCAATCTATATCCCCAAAGTGGTGGCTTGTGTTTTTTTCTCATAGCAGCTCCTCACGTCGCAATACAACACAAAATATGAGTTATTTGGACAAAGTAATCGCATATTGGTAATATGAATAGTTACTTTCTTCCCTGAAAAACTATTATAACGTAATCCCAGTTCATTTAAAAGCTTTAAAAGTGTTTATTTGGACAGAAAATGTTGACGAAGCTGGCGTGATAAGCAAAGTAAAAGCACTTCTGCTCCAAAATGGAAGTTTGAACACAGTTGAAGGCGAGGAGGAGTCGCTCTGGTTGAAAGGAGGTTAGAGACTGTTGAGCTGCTCCTCCTGAGATCTCATTAGCAGAGGATCAGAGAGAGGAGCTAATCCATGCTAACACCTGCTAATACATGCTAACACCTGCTCACCTGAGCGCAGCACGAGAGCCCTGCACTGTAATATCCTCTGGGAACAGGGTTTTAATACTGGGAACTAATGAGTATTATATATTCTAGAGAGTATTTCACACTTTGCCTCTTTCTACTTTTACTTCAGTCAAATATTTGAGTACTTCTTCATCCCCCTGTAGATATAAGATAATGAGATGTAGGTGCTTTTAAAGTGTATTGTCTTTCACAATTGGGTTTATTGTCTTTATATTTTATGACTTTGCTTTGGTGTATAAAAGCACATTTTAAAAAGAAGGGAAGAAATATAAATAGTATAAAAGAAAATATGTATTTGACATGTCTGACTGTAATTTAATTACTATTTCATTATTATGACCTTATAAAACAAGGTCCATGCATAACATAACATAATAACATAACATATTTATTTACTGGCTCCATCTGCAGTCCCTGAGGTACACAACTATCACAATAACAATTCTATTTAATTATGACTTTTGTCTTTAATTTCAAAACATTGTTTAATTGTTTTATAATGCTGCGACTCGCCTTTTTATATTTAAAACGTGTAATTATTTTTGTTTTAGACGTTTAATATGTGTGCTCACTAAATACAGTTTGTCTCTTAGCTAATATTTGTCCCCTCTGTGGGACTGATAAAGGAGATCTGATTCTGTGTACGATATATATGTCCAAATAAATAAACACGGAGCTCCCTGACCGGGCAGCAGCTCCTCCTCTCCCCGGGATCAGCGCCTCTCACCTGGGCACGCAGCTCGGGGAGCACCGCTCCATCTCCCAGGTCGCGAACAGGCTCATCGGCACCGGGGCGTTCGGTTCCCCGGGGACAGAAGAGGAGCCCGGGGAGAGCAGCGGGTCTGTCCCTGGGGGGAAAGCAGCGCTGCCCCGGACTCTGTCTCTGTCTGCAGCCGCTGCCATGAGTCTCTCTCCGAGCAGCAGGTCGCTGTGAAGCCGGGCAGCAGCGAGAGGGGCGGGGCTCACTGATCCAGAGTCAGAGGGTCAGAGAACCGGGAGTTAGAAGTACACAGAGGGGGAGAAGTACTCAGTGTTGTACTTCAGTAAACGTAGAAGTACTCAGATCTTGTACTTGAGTAAAAGTAGAAGTACTCAGATCTTGTACTTGAGTAAAAGTAGAAGTACTCAGGTCTTGTACTTGAGTAAAAGTAGAAGTACTCAGATCTTGTACTTGAGTAAAAGTAGAAGTACTGAGATCTTGTAGTAAAAGTAGAAGTACTCAGATTTTGTACTTGAGTAAAAGTAGAAGTACTCAGATCTTGTACTTGAGTAAAAGTAGAAGTACCAGAGTGTAGGAATACACTGTTACAGTAAAAGTCCTGCATTCAAAATGTTCCTCAAGTGAAAGTAGAAAAGTATTCTCATCAAAATATAGTGAAAGTAGCGACAGTAAAAGTAGTCATTGTGCAGATTGGTCCATTTCAGAATAATATATATGATATGTTTTATAATGATTGATCATGAAAGTGTTCTCAAAGCTGGTAAAGGTGCAGCTAGTTTGAATGACTTTGTATACTGCAGGGTAGCTTGTGGATTTACTCCAGGTGGAACTAAAGTCTGATTTAACACTTGGTTATATTTCACATCATTCATCCACATCTGGGAAGTAACTAAAGGTATTAAATACATGTAGTGGAGGAGAAGTACACCATTCACCTCTGAACTGTAGAGGAGTAGAAGTACACCATGTACCTCTGAACTGTAGTTGAGTAGAAGTACACAGTAGCATAAAATGTAAATACTCAAGTAAAGTACAACTACCTCAAAAGTGAAACTTTATATATGCATTCTCTGTTACTTCATAGGCTTCTACTCCACTATATTCCAGAAGCCAGTATTTTAAAGAGTATTTTACTTTTGATACTTTAAGTACATTTTGCACTTTTGTGCTTATTTGAATTAAATTATACATTTAGGATTTAGGACATTTACTTGTACTGGAGTTTTAACAATAATGTGGTACTTTTACTGAAGTAAAGGTTCTGAGTACTCTGACAGGTTGCTGTGATTTCTGCAGGTGTTACAGGTGAATGAAAAATGTAAAACAGAGCAAAGTCAAACTAATTCTAACACAACGCATGCAGTGTAAGCCAAGTCTCATTTGTCCAGTTCAAGTACATTTACTTCAACTTTGAGGAATTTGTACTTTACCCTAGTATTGTCATTTTACACTACTGCATACTTCTACTCCACTACTTTTCAGAAGCCAGTAGTGTACTTTTTACTGCTCTATTTTTTAGCTTTCAGTGTCAGATTCAGATGGTTTTTTTGGTTCGGGAAATATCAATGTGACAATAGGATTATTACCAAAAAGAAACAAGACCCTCCTTCTAAGTCCTAGGATCCCCTTACATTTTATATATATGTGTGTGATGGCTTACTTCATTTGGAAAGTTCTTGATTTGTATTTGACCAGACTGTTAATGTTCCCTGGGTCTAACAGGAATGGACCCCACAGGCAATACAAAAAAAAGGTAACTTCTAATCTTACCAACATCTACATGTGATGATATTGTACGTGGTTCACTGCAGTGTTGTATTGAGCAGTATCCATCAGTCAGAGTCAGCATGAGAACAGTAGAGTCTCCGGTCGTTGATAATTAGTGACCGAGTTGTTAGAAGTCGAGCACTGCTGTTCGGAGTTTTACTAGTTTTGGAATAAAAGAATAGAGGATTTAAACATCAGGAAAGCCAATACTCCACTCACTGTTCTTTAATATTTGAAGGAAACACACTGCATCATGTTGTCAGATAATATTCAACAGCTCTCGGGTTTACATCATCCAGTACAGAGCTGCCGGTCCTGTGTTGGACCCTGAAGGCAGCATCTCCCTGGTTCTGTGTTGGACCCTGAAGGCAGCATCTCCCTGGTTCTGTGTTGGACCCTGAAGGCAGCATCTCCCTGGTTCTGTGTTGGACCCTGAAGGCAGCATCTCCCTGGTTTTGTGTTGGACCCTGAAGGCAGCATCTCCCTGGTCCAATGGTATCTCTACATGTGATTTTGGATGATTTATGTCAGAAAATAATCTCAGTGTCAAACGTTTATGATACCAGTGGGGTATTAACTGATGTATTTTATGTCATAGAACAAACGGTTAAAATCTCTTCAGACCTTATTTCCGGACAACAACCAAAATCACATTCAGAAAACCATTGACCTCCAGACCAGCGGACAGGAAGTGAGGAGATACTGCTGCTGTTTCTAAACAACACATTACAGAACATCATGATTGACGTGTCTCTTCCTTTGAAGTGTACTCACATTCACACACACATACACACTTATATGTTCTCAAACATTTGGATCCACCGGCTCAGGTTGAAGAGTCTCTGTGTGAAAGAGTTCATGTTCTCGGTGCAGCGAAGACCTTAAAACGGCTTCAACGCCAAACTCTGGATCCTACTACGCTTCTAAACTTATGTTCTAAAACTAACTACATATCAAACTCAGTGCAGATATTCATTGAGGTGCAACACTCCAGCTTCAGTCGCTCAGAAAGTCCTGCAGTCTCAGACAGCATGACCTCCCTGCTGTGGCCGTGTAATACTTAAAGGTACAGATGAAGCATTCATGATACATGTTATTGTTCCAGAGGTATGTAAGGATGAAGATAGTCCCGTCTCTGAGGCTCTCAGCCGACAGAGAAAAGTCCAACAGAGACAACGGAGAAATTCACAGAGAGGTTTAGAGTCCTGAAGGAACCTTGGGGGCTTTGAAAACCCACTAAAGATGTTTGAAGCTCTAAAGGGAGACGACACTCAGTCAACTTTATCCAAACTGTGGTGTTGTTTGTTTGGCAGATCGCTTAGTCCTGTTGTTTATTCCAAGCGAAACTTACTGAAGCACAATATCAGCGAGTCAATCAGTCCATATCCAGGTTGTGGGCCTCCTGGATGTGCACGGAGTCGACTGACTTCTTCTTCTGGAGAAGTTTGAAGAGAGAACATACATAACATGCTAAGGGAAGCCCATCATGACGGAAACCACGCCAGATAGAAAGAAACCCTGAAGTATTAATATCACGTGTTTTGGACTGGCTCGTGAAAGTGGCCGCAAAGAAATATTCATTTATTTATTAAAGAAGAGTCCAAAGAGACGGATCTTCAACACAGCTGTACTTCGTAGAAACTTCAGAAATCTACTGTCAGAAACATGTCACTCACTTCTCTAAAGTACAAAAGTATTATCTACAAAATGATCTTAAAGTTTGACAAGTAAAATAACTCTTTCTGCAGTAAAATGGCCTCTATGATATATATTATATATATATCATATTATTAGATCGTGCACAGCATTTTACAGCTGTAGACAAAAACCGTTCTGACACACATGATTCATGTTTACGACTTTCTTTCTTTACTTGGTGGAATATATTGGATCATTTTCTTTTTGTCCCTGAGACTGAAAAAACTGCACTTGTATAATCTCCAGAGACACATTGTGTTGGACATTTATCCTATGTTTCTTTATTTTGAAGAGTAACTGAGGCTTTAGAAATAACGTAACGCATTCAAATACATTATTTTCATTTTAATTAACTTTTAAAATAGTATGAAAGGGAAATGCTCAGGTAAAGTACAAGTACCTCATAATTGTACAGTACTTAGTACAGTACTTATTAAATGTACTTAGTTGCTTTCCACCACAAGCAGAATCCAATTAGAACTCATTATAACCCATTGGAACGCCTTAGAACCTTTATAACCCTTAATAACCTTTAGAACCATTTGTAACCTATTGGAAACCTTTAGAACCTTTGGATCCCATTGGAAGCAATTAAACCCCTCTAGAATGCATTAATACCCATCATAAGCCATTGAAACACTGTGGAACCTATTGGACCCCAATGGAACCCTTTTAGACCCTTGGAACCCTCTAGAGCCTTTATAACCAATTGGAACTCTATATAACCCTTTGGAACCCATTGGAACCCTTTAGAAAACATAAGAACACGTTAAAAACCATTGATTCCCAATATAACCCATTGCAACCCATTAGAACCCTTTGGAACCCTTCGGAACCTTTCGGAACATTTATAACCAGTTGGAACCTATAGAACCCTTTGAACCCTTTAGAACCTATAGGACCCCAATGGAACACTTTAAAACCATTGGAACCTTTTAGAACCTTTGTAACCCAATGGAACTCTATAGAACCCTTTGGAACCCTTTAGAACCCCTTGGAACCCATAGGAAGCCTTTGGAACCTTTTAGAAAAAACATAAGAACACATTCAAAACCATTGAAACCCAATAGAACCCAATATAACCCATTAGAACCTTTGGAACCCATTGGGAGCTCCATCAGTTCATCAGGAACCGTTTTTGAGCCTCTGCAGCAGAACGTTAGAACCCCTTGACGTGGCAGTAGGCCTCCAGTGAGGAGAACACGATGTACAGGAGCCACAGGCTGAAGAACAGGCAGCTGGTCAGGATCTTTGGGACCCGCGGCCCGCCCAGCTCGCCCCCGATGGAGGGCCGGCGCCGGTACAGGAGCACGCCGATGCAGATGAAGGCGAAGATGCAGAAGAGCGTGACGGAGAACGCCAGGGTTCCCGGGTCCACGCGGAACTCCTCGCCGTGGATGGCGTGGTAGATGGCGGCGATGGACCAGGCCACGCCGATACCCAGGAACACGTTGACGGCGTTACTTCCTGTCACGTTGCCGATGGAGGCGTCAGCGTATTGGTCCTGGATGGCAGACACCTTACTGGCAAAGGTGTCTGAGGGAGAGAGAGGGAGGGGTTTGAGAGGAACTACAAAGCGAGATCCACAGACAGGGTTTCTTTGAGTTAGCTGACACAGCCTGAAACTCTAGTCAGAGATAACGGGTTCTACTATCTAAGTTAAGCTATCTTTTCTCCTCAGGCTCTGATCAGGTTCTCATGAAAGAACGAAACTAACTTGACTAGTTTTTCTGGAAGTCCCACACTTTTAAACGTCATACTCAATTGTTGCATTAGGGTCTTTACACCAATGTTCAGCGTTCAAACAGCATTAACACGGACTATGGCATTAAAACTAAGTGTGGACTTTAAGGCTTTAAATACTTTTACCACATTTTAAATGCAAGTAAACGTCACATTGATGAATGATATATTAACTATGAATATATGTCATGTGCCAGATTTATAGGATGCTTTTTTTTACTGCTCAGAAAAAAACATGTTTGTTTATCAGACGGGGGAGGAACTATACAGCACTTTAGAACAATGTGTACATTTCATTTTTAGGATTTATAATTGCAATAATAGTTTTAGATTTTCATCTATCCAATTTATTGTTTAACTTTTCAAATTCTGTCTAGTTTTGTCTTTATTTGGTTTGCTAGTTTTATAGTTTAGTTTATCAGAAGGGCCTTTTTCATATTTAGATTGATGTATTAACGTGAATAAAAAAGGCAAGTCTCAGACCTGGCACGGATGTTCCCAGAGCCACGAACACCACAGCGGTGACGGAGTCTTTGAGGCCCACGGTGCAGCCGAAGTGCGACGCCAGGTCTCCGATGACGGCGGTCAGCAGGCCGATGCCCGAGATGGAGACCACGAAGCAGGCCCAGCCGTTCAGGTAGTCCGTGGGGGGGACCAGCGCAAATAGAATCTTCCAGAAGACGGTGAGGAAGTGCATGACGTAGTCGAAGCAGGAGGGCAGCTTCTCCTCGCCACATCCATCTTCATCATCATCACCTGCATAGGAGGGAGGTGGGAGGCAACGCTTAAAGCCTGGGGGTAACTAAGTATTTACTCAACATTACATCACATTCAGCTGAACCTTTCATCCAAAGGGATTTACAAGAAGTGCAACCAACCATGAAGATACAAACCATCCAAACCATTTCAAGTGCTAACCTATCAGCTTAGAATAAACCAAACCATTTCAATGCTATACCTTTCCCTTCTGTGTGTTTACTGGCTCAGGTGCAGTGGACAGGTGTGTTCTTAGTGGAGGATGTGTAGACTGTCTGCTGTCCTGATATCAGTGGGGATCTCACCTCTACCTGTCCTCTACCTGCATTTCTAGCCCTGGAAGTGACAGCTGAATCGTTTCTAGAGTTCTCACCGGAGTTGACGGTGATGGCGTCCA
>CM062266.1:39984384-39999384 GCA_031216635.1 Dissostichus eleginoides | reverse complement strand
TACACAGGTTAACAGGTAAACAGGTACACAGGTACACAGGTAAACAGGTACACAGGTAAACAGGTTAACTGGTAAACAGGTACACAGGTACACAGGTACACAGGTTAACAGGTAAACAGGTACACAGGTACACAGGTAAACAGGTACACAGGTAAACAGGTTAACTGGTAAACAGGTACACAGGTACACAGGTACACAGGTACACAGGTAAACAGGTACACAGGTACACAGGTACACAGGTACACAGGTACACAGGTTAACCGGCTCACCGGTAAACAGGAAGTGAGAGATGGAGATACGAGGTTAACCGGGTCTTCAAAATGCTTCGTTAATCTACGTGTTATCACTTTAGGAGTACAAAACATCTGGAAGCTAACGTTGTGTGACAGTGTTTCTGCTCAAAAGCTCATTTATACAGTTTAACAGTAAATGATGATGAATAAATGAGTTTAAATCCTCAGAGTGCTCGGGTTCACACACCTGTTTTGACGAATCCACCTTAAAGGTTAGAACACAAAACAAGAAGTCAGAATTCATTCAGATTTTTCAGCTTTTAAATATTCAACATCCAGAAAATATGAGTTTTACAGAGTATTAGGGCCAGGCAGAAGGGAACAAGGGCCAAGAACAAACCTCTGCCATTCAAAAAGGAAATACACAAAGTCAAAAAAAGTTTTAAAAAAAATGCTACATTTCTAAAATAACGTTGAAAGGTTAGGATAAATTGAAAAGTTGAGAATAAAGTAAAATTCTGTTGAAATTAATCAAACATTTCCTGATCTTGCCTTGGGTCTTTACATGCTAAATACAACAATAGTCATTTGTTCCCCTCATGCCTGAACCTCATAGTCTGGAATGAATGAATGAAAGAGTGTGTGAAGGAATGAATGAGTGAATGAATGAGTGAAGGAATGAATGAGTGAATGAATGAGTGAAGGAATGAATGAGTGAGTGAGTGAATGAATCAGTGAGTGAGTGAATGAATGAGTGAATGAGTGAATGAGTGTGTGAAGGAATGAATGAGTGAATGAGTGAAGGAATGAATGAATTAATGAATGAGTGAGTGAATGAATGGTGAATGAATGAGTGAGTGAATGAATGAGTGTGTGAAGGAATTAATGAATGAATGAGTGAATGAATGAGTGAATGAATGAGTGAGTGAATGAATGAGTGTGTGAAGGAATTAATGAATGAGTGAATGAATGAATGAGTGAATGAGTGAGTGAGTGAATGAATGAATGAGTGAGTGAATGAGTGAATGAAATGAATGAATGATCGAATGAGTGAATGAAATGAATGAATGAGTGAGTGAGTGAATGAATGAGTGAATGAATGTGTGAGTGAATGAGTGAATGAATGAATGAGTGAGTAAGTGAGTGAGTGAATGAGTGAATGAATGAGTGAGTGAATGAGTGAATGAATGAGTGAGTGAATGAGTGAATGAATGAGTGAGTAAGTGAGTGAATGAATGAGTGAATGAGTGAGTGAATGAATGAGTGAATGAATGAGTGAGTGAGTGAATGAAATGAATGAGTGAATGAATGAGTGAGTGAGTGAATGAATGAGTGAGTGAATGAAATGAATGAATGAATGAGTGAGTGAGTGAATGAATGAGTGAGTGAGTGAATGAATGAGTGAGTGAATGAATGAGTGAATGAATGAATGAGTGAGTGAATGAATGAGTGAATGAATGAGTGAGTGAGTGAATGAAATGAATGAGTGAATGAATGAGTGAGTGAGTGAATGAATGAGTGAGTGAATGAAATGAATGAATGAGTGAGTGAGTGAATGAATGAGTGAGTGAGTGAATGAATGAGTGAGTGAATGAATGAGTGAATGAATGAATGAGTGAGTGAGTGAATGAGTGAATGAAATGAATGAATGATCGAATGAGTGAATGAAATGAATGAATGAGTGAGTGAATGAGTGAATGAATGAGTGAGTGAATGAATGAGTGAATGAATGAATGACAGATAGCAGGAGAGAGAAAGTAAAAGCGTTGAGCAGCTCACCGACTTCCTGAAGCAACACGGCTGAAGAGGAAACAGACGGAGAGTTTAGCAGAGAAACATTGTCCAATATCTTTCCAGAAACAAGTCTTTGTTGCTGGGGATAACGCTCGTACCAAATATCTAGATTTTGGGTGAACTGTCCCTTTAATGTTAAAGTTATGAATCCTATGATGTTTGGTGTTAGGGTTAAATTCAGTGAAACATCAACCAGAACTCAGTGAAATGAGAACATAGAGACAGGGACAAAAACAGTGATTTTCTGGGTTCTCTTTGGGTTTGTCTCTTTTCTAGGTTTGGACAAAGTTGGACGAATATAAAATGGATTCATAATCGATTGTGTTTGCAGTTTGAGTTTTCTTTCAGCTGTTTTACAGTCATGTCTTGTATCATGGTGTTCGACAGGGAAAATGCTTATTGTTCCGCTGCGATACCGGTAATGGCCACTGGCAAACATTGAAAATTGCGGTTTCCAGTTTTTAGAATCAAAATGTCTCTATAACTGACGATAATGCATTACGGTGTCCTTGTGTTAGACCTTTAAACTCTAACGAACCAATGAAATCACCAGAAGTAGTAATCTAGGGAGTTCGCTAACGTTTGAGGAAATGATCCCAACGCTCTGTCAGACGTTGGATTTACGTTAATGCTCTGTGTGACCAGATCCTAGGACTTGTTGCTGAGGTAAACAGATGATGAAATGGTCCAAGACAATGGTCAACGTTAATTCACTTGTGATTTGTTTGAGAACATTTTCTAAATTGTAATGTTCAATGTTTCCCAGTGGCCACTCCCGGTATCGCAGCGGAACAAAAAGTATTTTCCATATCGAACACCATGATAAAAGACATGACTGTAAAACAGCTGAAAGAAAACTCCAACTGCAAACACGGTCAATTATGAATCCGTTTTATTTTCGTCCAACTTCGTCCAAACCTAGAAAAGCAACAAACCCAAAGAGAACCCAGAAAAACTCAAAAACAGGTCCAATATCAACTTTATTGACTCTGGGACAAACGATTGGGTCAAAATCTGTGTTGACGTTCACTTCTCTCGGGGTTTATAGCCTCTGACCAATAGGAGGTCAGCTGAGCGTTATGAAGAGGAGGCGATAGAGCGACAGTAAACAGGAAGTGAGACAGGTGCTCAGAGGAGGTGAGACAGGTGCTCAGAGGAGGATGAGGCAGGTGCTCAGAGGTGAGACAGGTGCTCACAGGAGGTGAGACAGGTGCTCAGAGGAGGTGAGACAGGTGCTCAGAGGAGGTGAGACAGGTGCTCAGAGGAGGTGAGACAGGTGCTCAGAGGAGGTGAGACAGGTGCTCAGAGGAGGAGAGGCAGGAGCTCAGAGGAGGAGAGGCAGGTGCTCAGAGGAGGTGAGACAGGTGCTCAGAGAAGGAGGCAGGTGCTCACAGGAGGTGAGACAGGTGCTCAGAGGAGGTGAGACAGGTGCTCAGAGGAGGTGAGACAGGTACTCAGAGGAGGTGAGACAGGTGCTTAGAGGAGGTGAGACAGGTACTCAGAGGAGGTGAGACAGGTGCTCAGAGGAGGAGAGACAGATGCTCACAGGAGGTGAGACAGGTACCCAGAGGAGGTGAGACAGGTACTCAGAGGAGGTGAGACAGGTGCTCAGAGGAGGTGAGACAGGTGCTCAGAGGAGGAGAGACAGGTGCTCAGAGGAAGTGAGACAGATGCTCAGAGGAAGTGAGACAGGTGCTCACAGCAGGTGAGACAGGTGCTCAGAGGAGGAGAGACAGGTGCTCAGAGGAAGTGAGACAGGTGCTCACAGAGGTGAGACAGGTGCTCAGAGGAGGAGAGCAGGTGCTCAGAGGAGTGAGACAGGTGCTCAGAGAAGGAGACAGGTGCTCAGAGGAGGAGAGCAGGTGCTCAGAGGAAGTGAGACAGATGCTCAGGAGGTGAGACAGGTGCTCACAGAGGAGGAGAGACAGGTGCTCAGAGGAAGTGAGACAGGTGCTCAGAGGAGGTGAGACAGGTGCTCAGAGGAAGTGAGACAGATGCTCACAGGAGGTGAGACAGGTGCTCAGAGGAAGTCTGACAGGTGCTCAGAGGAGGAGAGACAGGTGCTCAGAGGAAGTGAGACAGATGCTCAGAGGAAGTGAGACAGGTGCTCACAGCAGGTGAGACAGGTGCTCAGAGGAGGAGAGACAGGTGCTCAGAGGAAGTGAGACAGGTGCTCACAGGAGGTGAGACAGGTGCTCAGAGGAGGAGAGACAGGTGCTCAGAGGAAGTGAGACAGGTGCTCAGAGAAGGAGAGACAGGTGCTCAGAGGAGGAGAGACAGGTGCTCAGAGGAAGTGAGACAGATGCTCACAGGAGGTGAGACAGGTGCTCACAGGAAGTGAGACAGGTGCTCAGAGGAAGTGAGACAGGTGCTCAGAGGAGGTGAGACAGGTGCTCAGAGGAAGTGAGACAGATGCTCACAGGAGGTGAGACAGGTGCTCAGAGGAAGTCTGACAGGTGCTCAGAGGAGGAGAGACAGGTGCTCAGAGGAAGTGAGACAGATGCTCACAGGAGGTGAGACAGGTGCTCAGAGGAAGTGAGACAGATGCTCACAGGAGGTGAGACAGGTGCTCAGAGGAAGTGAGACAGATGCTCACAGGAGGTGAGACAGATGCTCACAGGAGGTGAGACAGGTGCTCACAGGAAGTGAGACAGGTGCTCAGGTGGACACACACCTGTCCTCTGGTTCCAGCGGCTCCTGCAGCTCTAAGTGAAACCTGGCCTGCTTATCGTACTCCTCACGGTCGATTATTCTAACAGATATCATCTTCCTGTGGGGGGGGGGGGGGTCAGAGGTCATGCATCAGTAACACACAGTTAAACACACTCATACAGGATGGTCGGTATGGGGTCTCCTGCCCGGGCCTGCAGGGGCTGAGAGTCACAATGACAGAAAGGAGCCTCTTTAAAGTGTTCTGCCTCATAGAAGTTAATAAAAACTCATTTGATATTTAAAAAATATTTAATGACGTATCAAAATGTATTTTCTTTCCTTTTTCCTTTATTTCCTTTGTGTAATGTGTTGTTGCTTCGTGTTTCTGCCCCTGGACTTTGTTGCGTGCAGAATGATGTAATTAGTCAGGGGTGGATTTCTGTCTGCCTATAGGGCCGACTGATGGAGGGGCGAAACAGCAATTAAAAAAACAAAAAATTCAAAACTATTTTCTCTCTTACACCTCGTTCCTCTTCATTTCTCAGGTCTGACGAGAAAATCAATTGTGACATTTTGAAATATTTGGGGAGAAAAGGTTTTGGGATATTTTGAGCAAGAGAGGTTTGGAAAAAAATATGCTTGGAATTGTTTTACGAGAGAAAGGTGCAAAAATCAACATAGGAACAAATAAATTACAAGAAAGAATATTTTCTAATCTTTTTTATTGTTTTAGGAAAAAAGTCAAATATTTTGAGGGAAATAGTTTGTATGAGATAAAAGTTAAAACATTTAAGGATATTAAGAAAAAAAGGGGGGGGGAAAGTGTATATATTTTGGGAGAAAAGTCTGAATATGATGACTCCGACACTGTAGGCTGTTATGGGGGAAACTGCGCCCTCTGCTGGCGAGATATGGAACTGAAGAGGAGGAGGATCTGTCGTTGTGACTCTAACCTCTTGCAGGTGGACCGCTGATGGTCTCTGTGAGGCGTTCAGGTGCGTTCAGGTGCATTCAGGGGTTAAAGGTCATTAGTTTTGGGGGGGGGGTTACACGAAGGCGACGCCCCCACCTTTCCGCTCACTCATCTCCAGCAGCTGAGGCTCGCCCATCTGCAGGAAGAAGCTCTTGTTTTTCTCATACTCTTCATCGTCTATTATATTGATGCGGATAGTTTTACTGCAACAGAAAACACAGGAGGAGGAGGAGGAGGAGGAGGAGGAGGAGGAGGAGGAGGAGGAAGAGGAGGAGGAGGAAGAGGAGGAGGAAGAGGAGGAAGAGGAGGAGGAAGAGGAGGAAGAGGAGGAAGAGCGATGAAGAATAATCCAGAATAATCCAGATTCTGGGAGGAATGACAGAATACTTTGAGCAGATTAGAACAAGGTTTAAAACACAGGGAATTTTCAGAGAAACAAGAAACCTGTTCGAGAAAAACTTTGAATATTCAGAGCAAAAGGCGTGAAAACTTTAAATATAAATGAGAAAATGAGCGTTGAGGCGTGATGAACTGTGCGCTCGCTGTCAGACGCAGAATGAGGGTCTTGGTTCTGTTGTTGATGTAGTTTTTCTACTGATATTCTGTACAAACTGTGAAGTCCACTGAGACAAATGTAACATTTGTGATATTGGGCTATATAAATAAACATTGATTGATTGATTGATTGATTGATTGATTGATTGATGTTAGTCTCAGGTTTCTACAGAGGATATCTCTCTGTATCGCTCCATAAATCACTAATTGCTGCCATAAAAACAGATTGTCTGCATGTTTTTAGTGTAAAGTGTGTGTGAATGAGTGTGTAAAGTGTGTGTAAAGTGTGTGAATGAGTGTGTGAACAACTAGCCAACAATGAGCAGTGCCTTTAAAGACTGTTCTGTATTTTTCAAGAAGCTCATTTAATATTCTGCCTCCGAGTGTTGCAGGCTGTCACCGTCTGTGTGTGTGTGTGTGTGTGTGTGTGTGTGTGTGTGTGTGTGTGTGTGTGTGCCTGCAGCGTGGAAGCAGCCTTCATCTGTCTCCATGTTTATTTGATGTCAGCAGATTGATGGTTGGGGGCTTTCTCTCTGTGAGGTCAGACTCTCAGCTTCATGACACAGGATCATTTTCATACTTTAACAAAAACTGCTCAGAGGAAAACAAAAAGAGTCGTGATGAACTGAAGTTTAAAGAGTCCCTGTTCCTCTCTCTGTGCTGTGTTCTATAGGTTTTAGCGCATGTCAATGGTCTGCAGAGGCTAAAATCCCTGTGTTCCTGTGTTTCTCTCCATGCTCTATCATCTTATGTTTGTGTTTAGCAACTTTCACGAAACACAGTTCATTTCCAGGATACATCAAATACTCAGACAGGTAAATACTGCTTGTACTGCAGTACTCTGACAGTTGTGTACTTGTTGTACTGCAGTACTCTGACAGTTGTGTACTTGTACTGCAGTACTCTGACAGTTGTGTACTTGTACTGCAGTACAGACTGTGAGTACAGGGAGGATCTGTCTGAGACACCGAGCAGGATCTCTGCAGGACACTCTGCCCGAATAAGGAAGAGAGACGCTGCTGTTTATCTGCAGCTGGAACACACACACACACACACACACACACACACACACACACACACACACACACACACACACACACACACACACACACACACACCACACACACCACACACACACACACACACACACACACACACACACACACACACACACACACACACACACACACACACACACACACACACACACACACACACGCGTCTGCAGCAGGTCAATAAACATCCAGCCAGTTTAAAGACACGTATAACGACACTCTGGGACATCACTTCTCCTCCAGAAGTCCCGCCCCTTGGCCTATCACGTACAATGTGTTGGAGCGCTGGCCAATAGGAGTGTTCCGTAGTGATGTCACATGGAATTTAGCTTTTTGCAGACCATTTACATACACTCAAACCTATAGAACACAGTACAGGAGAGGGAACACATGACAAGAAGAATAGGGACTCTTTAAACTATATATGATTCTACATAATGAGTACTCTTACTACGGAGTACTTTTACTTGTAACAGAGTACTTTTACCCTTTGGTATTTCTTCTTTAATTGAAGTAAAGTACTTCTTCCCTCTCTGGTGACTTGTCTCTTGACTCTGGCTTTAACACCAAACACCTGAGTGACAGGAGAGATTAGAAAGGAAGGTGTTCTTCTAAGATAAGAGCAGATGGAACTGTATTTCTCCCCTTGGGGACATTCAGGCGTTGATAGCAGCAACAGGTCAGAGTTAAAAACAGGATTCACTAACCCTAACCCTAAAGTGATGAAGTCACTTTTGAAACAAGATATCACAGTAGAACGTTGAGCATTTGAATGAACGTCCAGCCTCCTGAATACCACGAGGTTCCCATCATTGATAATGTCTCTCAGAGGAATCAGAGCTCTGAATGTCTGCAGATCTGAGGCTCTATATAAGGCTGTGAGCAGCGTCTCATTAATAAACTGAGAGCAGAAGAGAGCGTGCCCCTTTTCCATCTCACAGCCAGAGGGCCTGTTTATGCTCTGGAAATAAATCTGTTGTCACATCGTCCCGCTGCCCTCAGACGTGGAAACAGCCTCCGCTATGTGAGAGACCTGAGAGAGCTAACACACCTCATGACATCACTTCCTGTCCCCTGGAGGTCAATGGTTCTCTGGATGGGTTTTTGGTTGTTAGCCTGAAATAAGGCTGAAGAGACTTTAACGTTGCTGAAGTGTAATTATCATGAAATAAAGAGTTCAAAGAGTTTAAGGAACGTGTTGGGTGTCAATAATTGAGATTCAGATTTGAAGATACACGCCCACAGATAACAACATGAAAAATGATATTTGCAAAGTGACTGTGTGTAACATTAGACACTGGGTTGTAATTGAATAACGTTAGGACTCTCTGTCTAAATGTCAGTGCAGAAATTCATCAAATATAATGTAAATATAAAACTTATCGTCAGAAATGACTTTCAAAAACATAATTTGATTTACTTATCATGTAAACAGTTTTATATAATTGACATAATACTGTATAAAATGTGCAATTATTTAACTGTGTGATACTCATATAGGATTATTTCTGCATAGCTCTGCATTTCATATCTTTAATAATACTTATACACCACTGCAGGTATTGTAATATACACATGTTATTTTATAACCCTAACTGGAGAGTTTAGTGTTTATATAATTATTATAATTCAATTTCTTTCAATGTTATAATTTATCTTTTACTTTAACTTCTATTTTTAATATATTATCTTGTATGTATTTTGGTCTATATTTACTTGCACATGATATGTACTATAATATATATAACAAAAATATTCTGACCCTGATTTGTTGTTATTTATGAAACAACGGACATTCCAGCTTCTGGGTTTTGCCATAAAGACTCTATTACCCATAATGCCTTGCAGAAAAGTAAATCTCTTTTATCATCACACAGCACTTCATATTCTATAAAAAAGCGTACTCACAAGATCTCATCGTTGTCGAACTCCAGGACTCCGTGGGTATCTTCGAAGTCTTCGCCGCCACCCTTCGCCGTGCCCTCCGTGGTTTTATACGGCACCATCACGACGCCGCGAGCCCCCGACGTCCGGATCACCTTCACCTTCACATACAGACAATTATTTATTAGGATTAGGAGCCGTTCAAAAGAGCTGTTCTTTTTTTAAGTGGCGGTGGAGATCATTTGTTGACTCTGCTTTAAATTATATTTCGGCTTTACAAATGTCGCACTCCGCTTTATCATTGCCTATGTTTTTGCTGAAGTGCATCCAAATGCTGCTGCGTTTTCACGTTTGGCTCATTTTCGTCTACCTGTACCACTTGTTATGACTTCTCTCTCTCATGTGTATTCCATTAAGACCCGCCCCTACTCTGCCTCTGATTGGCTAAGCCTAACCCACAACATCTCACTCTCACAAACCTAACCAATCAGAGGCCCTCCTGCCTAAACCTAACCAATCAGAGGCCCTCCTGCCTAAACCTAACCAATCAGAGTAGGGGCGGGTCTTCATGGAATAAACTTGGGGATCAAAATCAAGCTTTTTCCCTGCTCACGTAAAGGCGAGTGGATTTACGGCAGAGAGTGAACCAACGATCAAAAGAACGGCTCTCATCAAGTTTCACTCAGTTCCCTTGGTTCATACCAAAGAGCCGTTCAAAAGAATCGGATCGTTCGCTAACGTAACATCATTAATTAGGATAAACCCCTTGATATGCACCATCTCGTTTTCAAGGGGCTCCCGACAAAAGCAACGTCTTACGGACATATGACGGATAAATGAACAAAATAAAAGAAAGCAAAGCATGACAAACAAGTAAAGTCTGTTCAGTAAAATTCATGAAGTAATACAATCATTACAATCTGATAAAGTGTCTAAGAGATCAGTTTCACCAATAGCAAGAGCAGCTAAGTGAGATGATGAGGCTGAAACACACCCAATGATGACAGGGATCTGATAGCAGCAGGTAAAGTATTCACTAAAGTCAGCCTGAAGCATCCTCAGTGCTCCAGTCAGCCTGAAGCATCCTCTGTGCTCCAGTCAGCCTGAAGCATCCTCAGTGCTCCAGTCAGCCTGAAGCATCCTCTGTGCTCCAGTCAGCCTGAAGCATCCTCAGTGCTCCAGTCAGCCTGAAGCATCCTCAGTGCTCCAGTCAGCCTGAAGCATCCTCTGTGCTCCAGTCAGCCTGAAGCATCCTCAGTGCTCCAGTCAGCCTGAAGCATCCTCAGTCAGTCCTCTCAGTGAACACAGAGCTACAGATCAGATGCACGCTGAAGGCTCTTTGAGCATCTCTCACTGATCCTGCTGTGATGTTCCATGTTGTTTGTTTCTCATGAGTCTTGATGTGTGTCTGTTGATGTTCCACATGGAGCTGCTGTGATGTTCCACATGGAGCTGCTGTGATGTTCCACATGGAGCTGCTGTGTTGTTCCACATGGAGCTGCTGTGATGTTCCACATGGAGCTGCTGTGATGTTCCACATGGAGCTGCTGTGATGTTCCACATGGAGCTGCTGTGATGTTCCACATGGAGCTGCTGTGATGTTCCACATGGAGCTGCTGTGATGTTCCACATGGAGCTGCTGTGATGTTCCACATGGAGCTGCTGTGATGTTCCACATGGAGCTGCTGTGATGTTCCACATGGAGCTGCTGTGATGTTCCACATGGAGCTGCTTTGATGTTCCACATGCAGCTGCTGTGATGTTCCACATGGAGCTGCTGTGATGTTCCACATGGAGCTGCTGTGATGTTCCACATGGAGCTGCTGTGATGTTCCACATGGAGCTGCTGTGATGTTCCACATGGAGCTGCTGTGATGTTCCACATGGAGCTGCTGGGATGTTCCACATGGAGCTGCTGGGATGTTCCACATGGAGCTGCTGTGATGTTCCACATGGAGCTGCTGTGTTGTTCCACATGGAGCTGCTGTGATGTTCCGCATGGAGCTGCTGTGATGTTCCACATGGAGCTGCTGGGATGTTCCACATGGAGCTGCTGTGATGTTTCACATGGAGCTGCTGTGATGTTCCACATGGAGCTGCTGTGATGTTTCACATGGAGCTGCTGTGATGTTCCACATGGAGCTGCTGTGATGTTCCACATGGAGCTGCTGTGATGTTCCACATGGAGCTGCTGTGATGTTCCACATGGAGCTGCTGTGATGTTCCACATGCAGCTGCTGTGATGTTCCACATGGAGCTGCTGGGATGTTCCATGTTGTTTGTTTCTCATGAGTCTTGATGTGTGTCTGTTGATGTTCCACATGGAGCTGCTGTGATGTTCCACATGGAGCTGCTGTGATGTTCCACATGGAGCTGCTGTGATGTTCCACATGGAGCTGCTGTGATGTTCCACATGGAGCTGCTGTGTTGTTCCACATGGAGCTGCTGTGATGTTCCATGTTGTTTGTTTCTCATGAGTCTTGATGTGTGTCTGTTGATGTTCCACATGGAGCTGCTGTGATGTTCCACATGGAGCTGCTGTGATGTTCCACATGGAGCTGCTGTGATGTTCCACATGGAGCTGCTGTGATGTTCCACATGGAGCTGCTGTGATGTTCCACATGGAGCTGCTGTGATGTTACACATGGAGCTGCTGTGATGCAAGGAGCATTTCAGACTTGATCTGACCATTAAAGTGTTATCCTATCATATATATATATCCAGTCTGTTAGGGCTTTAAACATGAACGCTCTGCTGCCAATAGATTTTTTTGCAGAGATTTGTACTTACTTCCATCATGCCGACGCTCTCGCTGATGGTCACCTGCGGCTCCTCGAAGGTAAAGATGCCGGCGTGGTCGTCATCAAATATCGTGACGGTGGCCGAACATGGCAAACCTAACCCGGCGAGGGCGTCCACGTGGTTGTTCTCGCCCTCGTTGCCCTGTGATACCACCCTCACATTGCTGAGGTGAACCAAGAAGTGTTCGTCTTCCTCAAAGATGTCATCGTCGATTATCTCGATGCGGATCTCCCTCTCCGTCTCCCCGGGTTTGAACACGATAGTCCCTTCGGTGAATCTGTAATCTGACCCTGCGTTCGCGGTGCCGTCTTCTGTTCGGTAATCCACGCAGACGGTGTTCCCGGGATCTCCTCCGCGACGCACAACGTTCAGAGCGACGCTGCCGCAGTTCTCCAGACACCGGTAGGTGCCGGGGTCGAAGAACAGCTTGGAGGAGAAGTCGTTGGCGGCGATTTCGGAGCAGATGTCGTGTTGATTCACCCTCTTGGCCTAAGATAAGATAAGATAAGATAAGATAAGATAAGATATACAGAGATGGCAAGAGTTCACACATCCTTTACTCAAGTAGAAGTACAGATACTCGAGTTTAGAAATACTCTGGTGAAAGTAGAAGTACTGACTAAACTTCTTTACTCAAGTAAAAGTAAAGAGGCTTTGAAATGTACTTCAGTAAAAAGTACCCATAACTAGCAGCTGTTTTAAAGAGTACCTGACCTCCCTTTATATTAATAGAACAATAATGTCATTGTTAGCTAATGAATGTTTCCATGCTGAACAACGGCAACATGACAACGTTTTCATTGGTCCCTCTTCTTTAGAGAAGACCAGGAAATGATGGATACACGGATCGTGTTCAAATCAATAGGCACGCAATGACTCTAAATAATAATGATCACGCCACCAAACACACATTCAGACTAAAGGAACCAGCCTGTTTGGAAAATGGAAGAAGTAGAAAGTTCAGGTATTTGGGTTCAACATGGAAGAAGTAGAAAGTACAGGTATTTGTGTTCAAAGTGTAAGAAGTAGAAAGTACAGGTATTTGGGTTCAAAATGTAAGAAGTAGAAAGTACAGGTATTTGGGTTCAACATGTAAGAAGTAGAAAGTTCAGGTATTTGTGTTCAAAGTGTAAGAAGTCAAAGTAAAAAGTTGTCAGAAAAAATAAGTAGTGGAGTAAAGTACTGATACCAGAAAGATGTGCTTAAGTGCAGTAACGAAGTATTTGTACTCCATTACTTCCCACCTCTGCACAAATACAATAAACACAGCAGCACAATAATAATAAAACTGTATACTAACATCTGTAAAAAGAGCGATTGAATAACTACAGCACCTGTTCGGCGGCGTGTTTCTTCAGGATGTTCCCGGCGCCCGTCATGATCCTGGTGGCCTGGCAGCGGTAGAACGCTCTGCTCTTCTGCTGCTGGCTCAGAACCTGGTAGTTGGCGAGCTCCATCAGCTGCTCCATCTCCTTCTCGGGGGTGTTTCTGCTTCAGCTCCTTCAGGATCCGGGCCACCTCTCTGCGCGACTCCTCTTCGTCCAGCTCCTTGAACTCAAACTCTTCTCCTCCGTGGGAGAAGTTCAGCATCTTCCCGTCCATCTCCACGTCGATCTTTGACGGCAGCTCCAAAGGTTCTCCCTCCGTCTCGATGATCACTCCTTTCCTCTTCCCGGCCCGGTAGCGTTTGTACATGTACTTGTAGAAGAGGAGTCTGCGGTCGGCCACGTAGGCAAACCCGACGCATATCGGGAAGAAGGCGAGCGTGACGAGCCCCTCCCAGATCTGAACGACCCCCGGGGAGAAGACGGCGAGGATCAGGTAGAGCCAGATGTAGGCGAACACGCTCCAGGTGGCGGTGACGAAGAACACCCGGAGGTGCTTCACCTTCCTGGTTTCTCCGTCGGGAATCACGGACACGCAGAGGCCGATGATGACGAACATGTTGAAGGCGGCGCTGCCCACGATGGTGTTGGGTCCGAGCTCTCCGGCGTTGAACCCGTGACCGCAGACCTCCACCACCGAGAGCAGGATCTCCGGAGCAGAGGAGCCCAGAGCCATCAGCGTCAGGTTGGAAACCGTCTCGTTCCAGACGCGCACCTGAAATAGGAAAATATTATACTCACTTACTTACTTTAAGTCAGGGGGGTCTGGATACTTGAAAATGCTGTTAGAAAAAACATGAATACTGTGTAATATATTTGAACATATATATTTAAGCAGTACAATATAAGACAAGCAGAAGTTTATTATACTCAAGTCATTATACTTTTTGAATTTGCTGAGGGCCGATTCAAAATGGCCCCGGGCCGTAGTTTGGACACCCCTGCTTTAAAGGTCCCCTATTCTACTGTTTTTCATCAGTATATCACAGGTCTCAGATATATCCAGAGCTTGTCTCTGATTGGCTGAAACACCAAACAGATCATTGCAGCATCCCATAATCCCCTCTGTTTCAGCCCTGTTTCCAAAGTGCTGATTCTCTGTCTGTTACTTTAGATGAAAATAAGGAGCCCCTCCCCACGCCCCTCTGAGAGAGATTTGGTTACAAAGAACTCAATGGTGCTCTAGTAGGGCTTTCACACCAACGCGATTCCCGTTCTAGCTCCTCTAGAGCTTTTCTGGTTCGGAACCGGTTCTTATTTTCAGCTCCCGCTTTGTTCACACCGCTCAGAGCCCGACTGGTGCTGCCGCTGCTGCGTCATGACGTCACCGGTTACATCGCTGATTTTCTCCCCAACGGCGCTAACTACAACAACAATGGGGGACTGCGTCGGGTCGATGATCGTGTTGCTTTTAATCATACGAAGCCAGATTAAATTAAATAACGACTTCTCCAACCTTATACTTTCTCCAGAGTGCCGTGGTTCATTGTTTATTAATGTGTTTCAGCGGAATTTACCGACTGCTGCAGCGCTGCTCTTCCACCGGAGTGTATTCTCCCGTTAGCTCCGGGTTAGCTCACACGGCAGCGGCCGCTGTAAAGTATTCACTGTCCGACTGTCACACAAGCAGCTGATACATATCCCCACTTCCCCTTCAGTGAATGTGT
>CM062266.1:39976884-39979384 GCA_031216635.1 Dissostichus eleginoides | reverse complement strand
CACCAAAATCAATATGTATATTTAAAATAAAAGTCATGGCGCTTTTACGTCAAGAAGGTGAGTCGTGCCGCAAAAAAGAACTTTGATGCTTCCCCAACGACGGCCTCTGATTGGTCCACAGAGGTCATGCAATGCTTCATGGGATGCATCATCAGATCTATAATCTCTATCTCCTGGAACATCTCAGTCTACTTCCAGCATGGAGAAATGTTCCTAAAAGACATCCGTCACGTTCATACGCTTCGTGAAATGAAGAAAACAAACATCGGTTTCCTAGAACAGATTACAAATCGCCTGAAAACGGTGCGAAACCTCAGAGGGTTAAAATGCTGATGAGGCGTTATGTTATTCACTATGAGCTCGTTGTTGTTGTTGTTGGTCTCTTAGAGGGGGGGTTCTGTTATCTGCTGTGAGGAACATTCAGAAGCTGAAACTGAAGCTCAGTTTCTGACCCGCTGAAACTAATGCACGACATGTACCTGCAACACTGCAGTATTAGTACACAGTGGTGATGAAGTACATGTACTTACTTAGGATAAATATGAGATACTTGTACTGTACTTAAATTATTTTATTTCATTCTACTTTATACTTCTACTCCACTTGATTGATCTGACAGCTTTTCACAGATTCAGATTATTAAATATAAACCCACGGATAAATAAACACACATATTATTATATTTATATTGATGCCAATACTTTTGTACTTTTACTTTAGTGAGGTTTTAAATGCAGGACTTTTACTGTAAGGAGTATTTCTTTTTACCATGTTCTACTTTGACTTTTACTAAGATCTACTGCAAACATAACAATATTACTGCACAGTGTGTAACTTAGTATTCACTCAAGTATTATTTTGAGGTACTTTACATGAGTTTTTCCATGTTCTACTACTCTGTACTTATACAGCACTACAGTAGTGAGAGAAATATTTGACTGTTTACTACATTGTTCTGACACTTTATGTACATTTCCCTGATAGTTTTTTGACCTCAGGACGTATTGTAGTATTTGTCGTATTACTACTTTTACTGAAGGAAAATATCTGAGTTCCTCTACTCCTACAACATGATATTTTAGATGCAATACTACAGTATTCCTACAGAGTATTTTTACTGTGCTCAAGTATAATTTTGACGTACTTGTACTTTGCTTGAGTATTTCTATTGTGTGCAACTCTATTCTTCTGCTGCATTACATGTGTTTATATGATATTATACTATAATGACTGTCGTAATACTACTCTTACTGATTCAAATATCTGAGTACTTCTTCTACATTTCCTACAACATGACAATTTGATGCAATACGACAATATTACTACACAAAGTATAATGTTCTACTTTTTTCTGACACTCAACGTACATGTTCCTGATAATACTTCTGTACTTTAACATGAATAACACTTTGAACTCAGGTCTTGCTTGTAATGGAGTATTTTGAGACTCAGAATACCTTCATTAGTCCCACAGAGGGGACACTTACCAAATCTACTAAAGTAAAATTAAGAGTACTTCCTGTACCTCTGCTACAACATGACATTTTGATGAAATACTACAATATTATTGCACAGCGCTGGAAGTACTTTTACTATGCTCAAGTATAATTTTGAGTTACTTGAGTATTTCATTTTGTATACCACGTTATACTTGTACTCTACTACATCTCCGAGGTAAATATTGCACTTTTATAACCTTTTTCATACATTCAGAATGTCGTATTACTACTCTTAGTGATTTTAAATACCTGAGTACTTCCTCACAGCTGGAGGTCAACCTGCAGCTTTTTGGCCCCGCTGAGCTCCGGTACTCACCCTGTGGCAGCAGCAGAAAGAGTGTGTGAGTGTGTGTGAGTGTGTGAGAGTGTGTGTGAGGAGGATAACGCTCTAAATGTACCAGAAGCAGACGTGGTTCTAAACATGGCCGCCGCTTATCGCCCCGCGGCGCTCCGTCACCGTACAAGGCTCTCCGGGGCCCTCCGGAGACTCAGGAGATAACGGCTAACAGCTAGCAGAGGAATGCTGGGATAAGAAGTGTCACACAGACACGCACACACACACACACACACACACACACACACACACACACACACACACACACACACACACACACACACACAGAGACACACACAGAGACACACACACACACACCGCACACACACACACACACATGCACACACACACACACCACACACACACAGACACACACACAGACACACACACACACACCACACACACACACACACACGCACGCACACACACACACAGAGACACACACACACGCACACACACTTCAACAGAGGTGGAAGAAGTACAGTAGCAACACTAAACAGTACAAATACTTTGATAAAAGTCCTGCATTCAAAATGTTACTGACGTTAGATTACAGAACTGTCATCAGCTGAAATACTTAAAGTGAAGCATAAAATACTTAAAGTATCTAAAATAAAGGTACTGAGTCTGCAGAATGAGTAATAGTGTGGTTTTATTAGGGTATTAT
>CM062266.1:39939384-39974384 GCA_031216635.1 Dissostichus eleginoides | reverse complement strand
GGAGAGAGAGAGGAAAGAGGAGAGAGGAGAGAGGAGAGAGGAGCTCTCTGGAGGAGCTATAACCGAGGGGAGAGGAGAGAGGAGAGGAGAGAGAGAGAGAGATAGGAGAGAATAGGCTCTCTGGAGGAGCTATAACCGAGGAGAGAGGAGAGGGAGAGAGGAGTCTCTGGAGAGCTATAACCGAGGAGAGAGGAGAGAGAGAGGAGGAGGAAGAGCTCTCTGGAGGAGCTATAAACCGAGAGAGAGATAGAGGAGAGAGGAGGCTCTCTGGAGGAGCTATAACCGAGGAGAGAGGAGAGAGGAGAGAGGAGAGAGGAGAGAGGAGAGAGGAGAGAGGAGCTCTCTGGAGGAGCTATAACAGATCAGGAACAAAACCCTGCTCCACTAAACATTTTGTGGAGCAGGGTCTTGTTCCTGATCTGTTTGGGTTTGATTGGGGAAGAATCGATCTGTGTGCTGATGCTGAAACTGCATGGTCTCATTTTTATCTTGGTTTTATGGAGATCATAGATAGACATGCACCCCTGCGTACATTCAGAGTGAAGGGACGAGACAATCCTTGGTTTTCTGCTGAACTGTCTAGTCTCCTTCATGAGAGAAACAAGGCCTGGGCAAAGGCTAGGAAATCAGGCTCAGAGGTAGAATGGCTGCGCTTTAGGAAGCTGAGGAATAGCTTCACTTCATCACAGATAAAAAGTGCTAAGTATTATCTGTCAGTCACCACAAAGAACCTGAATAATCCTGGAACATTTTGAAAAGCCATAAAATCGCTATCCACCGGTGAGATCCGTAATGAGCTACCTCCGTGCCTCACCACAGCATCTGGCTCTATATCGGACAGGGCTACCATGTTAAATTGTTTTAATGAGCATGTTGTGTCCTGTGGCTCTCTGTTTGATTCTGTCACTAACTCTGCTTCTGTGAACACCTCAGTCCGTGACTCTGAACAACGTGGTCTGGAAAACCCTTTCAGTTTTACTCCTTTTACTATTGAAGTCGTTCATGAAGCCTTAACCAAGTTAGATCCTAAGAAACCGGCTGGCCCGGACAACGTAGAACCTTTCTTTTTAAAGATAGCTGCAGATCTTATTGCTCCACCTCTCACTAGTCTTTTTAACCTCTCCCTCAGCACGAACACAATTCCAAAAGTATGGAAGTCAGCTTCTGTCCTGCCTTTACTAAAAGGAGGGGAGGCCACCTTATTAAATAATTATAGGCCCATCTCTAAATGATCAGTTCTGGCCAAGGTTCTCGAACGCCTAGTGAGTGAACAAGTAAAGGTGTTTTTATGTACAAATGACCTCCTGTCTAAACATCAGTCAGGCTTCAGAAAGCAACATAGCACCATCACTGCCACAATGAAAGTGGTGAATGATATTGCTAATATCTTAGATAATAAGCAGAGTTGTGCAGCTCTGTTTTTGACCTGTCCAAAGCGTTTGATACCGTCGATCATCGCATCTTGAAGCAGAGGCTACTCAGTATTGGCATATCCAGCCATGCAGTGGGTGGTTGGTGAACTACCTCTCTGAAAGGTCCCAATGTGTTCACTTTGATGGGCTGTCTTCTGAGTGGTTAAACATTACTAATGGTGTTCCACAAGGTTCTGTTTTAGGTCCACTTTTATTCTCCATCTACATCAACAGCTTAGGTCAAAATGTCGATGGAGCTACTTTACATTTTGATGCGGACGACACCGTGATGTACTGTGCAGGTCCCTCCATTCAGGAGGCTGTTGTTGAATTGCAGGCTGTTTTTAACATTATTCAGACTCAGCTCTCTGAACTAAAGCTTCTTTTAAATGTTGATAAAACCAAAGTAATGCTCTTTTCAAAAGCTAAAAAGACACCAGAGCCTGTTTTAGATATTGTAACTACGCAAGGAATAAAACTTGAAGTGGTTACCTGTTACAAATACCTTGGTATCTGGCTTGATGACTGCCTCTCTTTTAAACTTCAGGTCAATAACCTGCTTAGAGAGCTGAGGGTGAGGCTAGGTTTCTTTCACAGGAACAAGTCCTGTTTCTCTCTGAGGCCAGGAAAAGGCTCTGTGACCTTTTGACCTGTGCTGGACTCTGGGGATCTGGTCTATATGAATGCACCGGCCCATCACCTGATCGAGTTAGATGCTGCGTGTCACAGTGTGCTGGACTCTGGGGATCTGGTCTATATGAATGCACCGGCCCATCACCTGATCAAGTTAGATGCTGCGTGTCACAGTGTGCTGGACTCTGGGGATCTGGTCTATATGAATGCACCTGCCCATCACCTGGTCGAGTTAGATGCTGCGTGTCACAGTGCGCTGAGATGTGTTACTAACTGTAAAGTATTAACCCATCACTGCACCCTGTATGCCAGGGCAGGTCTGCCTTCGCTCACTGTACGGAGGCTCAGTCACTGGTACATGTTCATCTACAAATCCATGTTAGGGAGACTTCCATCCTCCATCTGCTCCCTGATCTCACGGCGAATTGTAAGCGGCTACTGCCTGAGATCTGTGCTGTGGTTTCACTAAATGAGCCAGCTGCTAGGACTGTCTTAGGGAGATAGCTTTTAGACGCGCAGCTCCTCTGTCTTGGAACAGTCTGCAAATTAAATGGAAACTGAGCAATCTGGTGCCACTAAATGTTTTTAAAGCTCGGTTGGATGCTACTCAGTCGGATGCTGTTGGAACCTGTTCATGTGGATAGTTATTGTAAATTGTAATCCCTGTAATGATGCTGGATGATGTCCTTTTTGTTGTTCTGTTGTTTTATGTTTTTATGTTTCATGTGGAACCTACTTGAGCAGGTCTCCCTCGAAAAAGAGATCAATGATCTCAATGGGATTCACCTGGATAAATAAAGGCTTGAAATGAAATGAAAAAATCGAGGAGAGAGGAGAGAGGATAGAGGAGAGAGGAGAGAGGAGAGGAGAGAGGAGAGAGGAGAGAGGAGAGAGGAGAGAGGAGAGAGGAGAGAGGATAGAGGAGAGAGGAGAGAGGAGAGGAGAGAGGAGAGAGGAGAGAGGAGAGAGGAGAGAGGAGGCTCTCTGGAGGAGCTATAACCGAGGAGCGAGGAGAGAGGAGAGAGGAGGCTCTCTGGAGGAGCTATAATCGAGGATAGAGGATAGAGGAGAGAGGAGAGAGGAGAGAGGAGAGAGGAGAGGAGAGAGGAGAGAGGAGAGAGGAGAGAGGAGGCTCTCTGGAGGAGCTATAACCGAGGAGAGAGGAGAGAGGAGAGAGGAGAGAGGAGAGAGGTGTGTGTGTTGTACAGTGTATGTGTCTGGTACAGTGTGTAGGTGCGTGTGGTACAGTGTGTAGGTGTGTGTGGTACAGTGTGTAGGTGCGTAAGTGTGTAGGTGTGTGTGGTACAGTGTGTAGGTGTGTGTTGTACAGTATGTAGGTGTGTGTGGTACAGTGTGTAGGTGTGTATGTGTAGGTGCGTGTGGTACAGTGTGTAGGTGTGTAAGTGTGTAGGTGTGTGTGGTACAGTGTGTAGGTGTGTGTTGTACAGTGTGTAGGTGTGTGTGGTACAGTGTGTAGGTGCGTGTGTGTAGGTGTGTGTGGTACAGTGTGTAGGTGTGTGTTGTACAGTATGTAGGTGTGTGTGGTACAGTGTGTAGGTGTGTATGTGTAGGTGCGTGTGGTACAGTGTGTAGGTGTGTGTGGTACAATGTGTAGGTGTGTGTCTGTAGGTGCGTGTGGTACAGTGTGTAGGTGTGTGTGGTACAGTGTGTAGGTGTGTGTGGTACAATGTGTAGGTGTGTGTCTGTAGGTGCGTGTGGTACAGTGTGTAGGTGCGTGTGGTACAGTGTGTAGGTGCGTGTCTGTAGGTGCGTGTGGTACAGTGTGTAGGTGTGTGTGGTACAGTGTGTAGGTGTGTGTGGTACAATGTGTAGGTGTGTGTCTGTAGGTGCGTGTGGTACAGTGTGTAGGTGTGTGTGTGTAGGTGCGTGTGGTACAGTGTGTAGGTGCGTGTGGTACAGTACAGTGTGTAGGTGCGTGTTGTACAGTGTGTAGGTGCATGTTGTACAGTGTGTGTGTGTGTGTGTGTGTGTGTGTGTGTGTGTTACTAGTGATGTGTCAAAAAATACACTAGTCAACATGTATGACTTTGAAACAATTCACTAGTTTACTAGTTGCACGTACACGTCAACAAGTAATTCATTGTGTTGAACGAAAGAGAAGAAAAGCCCAACTAGTGGGCTCAAAATATCCACTAGTTTAGGAAAAAGCCATACATGTTGAATCAATATCTAACTAGTTGCATACAGTTGCTTGTTTGAATCTGAAATTGTATATATTTATATAAATATATAGTCTATATAAATAAATATGTGTGTGTGTATATATATCTCCGCATCTGTAGCCTGTTATTGTCTCATTATACCGCACTGTGAATGAATCAAAGTAAATATATAAGTCATCATGAACACATCTGTCCATCAGACAGAGGGCTGCTGTGCCTCCTGTCATCATGAACACATCTGTCCATCAGACAGAGGGCTGCTGTGCCTCCTGTCATCATGAACACATCTGTCCATCAGACAGAGGGCTGCTGTGCCTCCTGTCCTCATGAACACATCTGTCCATCAGACAGAGGGCTGCTGAGCCTCCTGTCATCATGAACACATCTGTCCATCAGACAGAGGGCTGCTGAGCCTCCTGTCATCATGAACACATCTGTCCATCAGACAGAGGGCTGCTGAGCCTCCTGTCATCATGAACACATCCGTCCATCAGACAGAGGGCTGCTGAGCCTCCTGTCATCATGAACACATCTGTCCATCAGACAGAGGGCTGCTGAGCCTCCTGTCATCATGAACACATCTGTCCATCAGACAGAGGGCTGCTGTGCCTCCTGTCATCATGAACACATCTGTCCATCAGACAGAGGGCTGCTGAGCCTCCTGTCATCATGAACACATCTGTCCATCAGACAGAGGGCTGCTGAGCCTCTGTCATCATTAATGGACGTCTCTTTAAAATGACTGCTCAGAGGAGAGGAGTTCTCATTTCTCTAACTGCCTGCTGCTTCCCCTCCTCTCTCCTCGGTTCCCCTCCTCGACTCCTCTCTCCTCGGTTCCCCTCCTCGACTCCTCTCCTCGGTTCCCCGCCTCGACTCCTCCGCTCGCATCTCCTGTGGGCGGGACTAAGACACGAGGATAGGAGTCGAGGAGGGGAGTCGAGGAGAGGAGTCGAGGAGGGGAATTTGAGAAATGAGAAAGGCCCAATGAGACGTGTTCTGGAAATAATATGGTCTGTGTTTACATTAGCATCGCTAACACTCAGAGCTAACCTGTACTGGAGAGAGTATGTGTAAAGAAGCAAGAAATAAAAAGGTCTGTCTCTATGGCCTCCGTCTTATTCCAACAACATCTTTAAATCTTTATCATCAAGTGTCCTCTTTATACATCCGTGCGTTTACTGCTAAAAACTCAAACTAGATAAATATTGCAGACGCTTTTCTGTTTACTGGTTTAAGAAAGAAGGTACACAGACTTTATTCACAGTAGAAAAAGAGATGTATCACTGGAGCATCTAAATAATACACAATATAAAGAAAATACTGAATACTCGGCAATAGAAAATCGCTAAGCAATAGAAATATATGGAAATATAACAGAAACATAGACAAGTCAAGTGTCTTTGAGTTTCTAGAAAAGCGCCCTATAAATAAAATGCATTATAGTTATTATTAAAGTAGCTGTTGTGCATATTTTCTGAGTTTTAATGGAGTATTTTAAGATGAATGTAGTGGTCCTTTCACTTAAGGCAGGGGGGTCCAAACTTTTTTCACGAGGGCCACACACAGAAAGATATAAGAAGGGCCGGGCCGCTCACTAGAGGTTTATCGCCTCATAAGTTCTGTTATCAGTTGGAAAGGTCAATCCAATGTAGGTAAATTACTCGATACTTGAAAATGCTGTAAGAAACAAACAGCTTTCCAGAGGGTTTACTTTATTCTGTAAGCAGCTCATTCCTTAAAACAGAAGCTTCAGATTGCTGATAATGAGAGGAAATATGAAGACTATATTTCAAGGTCCATCTGTTTCTTATCAACTTAGATTTGTTAGAACATATTTTCAACTTTAATTGACTGAATTTATTTGAAAATTGAGCTTATTAACACATGAATACTGTGTAATATATTTGAACATATCTATTTAAGAAGTAAGACAAGCAGAAGTTTATGATACTTAAGTCATTATAGTTTTTTTATTTGCTGAGTGAGGGCCGATTCAAAATGGTCCGCGGGCCGTAGTCTGGCCCCCGGGCCGTAGTTTGGACACCCCTGACTTAAGTAAAGACTCTGATTATGTGTTGCCTGCGCCTCTGTGCATTGTGCACTTTACTTCCACGTGTCCAAAATGTCAAACCGAGTCCATGCAGACCTGGCAACCCGAATAGCAGCTACGTGGAGTCACAAAGTGACCCACGTGACTAGTGACAAGTTAAAGGTGTAGTCCAATGCGGAAGTGGTAACACTGGACTACGTGCATGATACAATAACACACGGTTAAGGGTTGTGCACTTAAATGTATTTATAAATCAAGTACACAAATGTGTCTTAAACATATTTATAATGTGTCATAAACATACTTATAATGTGTTTGCACGTTATCGTGAAATCAAGTTAACCGGAAGTGACGCGTCTGTCTCTCTTCGCTGTTGTGTTTCTGCTCCAGGAAGCTGTTACCTTCCGCCATGAAACCACAAAAGAACCGGAAAACACAGCGTAAAGGTTTATAATCCGACCTTTAAACCACGTTATTAAAGAGCCCACAGAGTGTATTTAAGGATTAGCACTGCGTGTAGCCTCGTAAAGTGTTAGCACTGTGAGCTGTTTATCTAAAGGAGTGTGGCTAGCGTTAGCAGCTAACGGCTAACGGCTGTAGCTGGAGGTAGAATAAAGATATATATTAATAAAGATATATATGAATAAAGAGATGGCGCACAGAAGGGTCTGTTGTTCCGGGGGGATTCTGCTCCTCCTGCTGCTGTTTGGATCTGAAGCCAGGATCCACAAACTCACCCTGAATGTAAGTCTGACATCTTTAACTGTGGGATAAGATATGCTAGCAGAGGGGCTAAGATATGCTAGCAGAGCGGCTAGGTAGAGTAGCAGGTTATTAGCTAGTATGCTATTCAGTGATGCTATTTATCAGAGGAAGAAGTACTCAGATCTTGTACTTGAGTAAAACTAGAAGTACTCAGATCTTGTACTTGAGAAAAAGGAGAAGTACTCGGATCTTGTACTTGACTAAAAGTAGAAGTACTCGGATCTTGTACTTGACTAAAAGTAGAAGTACTCAGGTCTTGTACTTGAGTAAAAGTAGAAGTACTCAGATCTTGTCCTTGAGTAAAAGGAGAAGTACTCAGATCTTGTACTTGACTAAAAGTAGAAGTACTCAGATCTTGTACTTGACTAAAAGTAGAAGTACTCAGATCTTGTACTTGAATAAAAGGAGAAGTACTCAGATCTTGTACTTGAGTAAAAGGAGAAGTACTCAGATCTTGTACTTGACTAAAAGTAGAAGTACTCGGATCTTGTACTTGACTAAAAGTAGAAGTACTCAGATCTTGTACTTGAGTAAAAGGAGAAGTACTCAGATCTTGTACTTGAGTAAAAGTAGAAGTACTCAGATCTTGTACTTGAATAAAAGTAGAAGTACTCAGATATTGTACTTGAGTAAAAGTAGAAGTACTCAGATATTGTACTTGAGTAAAAGTAGAAGTACTCAGATCTTGTACTTGAATAAAAGTAGAAGTACTCAGATATTGTACTTGAGTAAAAGTAGAAGTACTCAGATATTGTACTTGAGTAAAAGTAGAAGTACTCAGATCTTATACTTGAGTAAAGTAGAAGTACTCAGATCTTGTACTTCAGTAGACGTACTTGAGTAAAAGTAGAAGTACTCAGATATTGTACTTGAGTAAAGTAGAAGTACTCAGATCTTGTACTTGTATTATGTTATTATGTATTTGAGTCACTATTTACTATTTTACTTTACTTATTATATCAAGAAGCTCCTGTCCTGAATGTGCTCCATAAACAAACTGACTTCAATTATTTGTTGAATTATGTTGTATTTCTCTTTGCTCCCAGAATGAAACCCGGTCCTCCGTCGATCTCAACAACTTTGGTTTCTACGCCAACGGGACTCTGGACGTGAAGCTGGTGTCTCTGCGTCTGCCTGAGATCAACTACACCATGTACCCGGTGAGAAACACTGCTTTGAAGAGTTCCTACCACGCTTTCTGGGGGTTCCTGGCCTCTGGTTTCAGACAGAGGGTGAAAAGAGGTGGTTTGAGAAAAATAAAGAGCTTTTTGAACATTAAAGCATGGACATGTAGAGAGACTACATACTGATATACACCTGAACATCAGCAGGAGAGGACTCTTTAAAGTAGAGACACTACACACTGATATACACCTGAACATCAGCAGGAGAGGATCTTTAAAGTAGAGACACTACACACTGATATACACCTGAACATCAGCAGGAGAGGACTCTTTAAAGTAGAGACACTACACACTGATATACACCTGAACATCAGCAGGAGAGGACTCTTTAAAGTAGAGACACTACACACTGATATACACCTGAACATCAGCAGGAGAGGACTCTTTAAAGTAGAGACACTACACACTGATATACACCTGAACATCAGCAGGAGAGGACTCTTTAAAGTAGAGACACTACACACTGATATACCTGAACATCAGCAGGAGAGGACTCTTTAAAGTAGAGACACTACACACTATAACACCTGAACATCAGCAGGAGAGGACTCTTTAAAGTAGAGACACTACACACTGATATACACCTGAACATCAACAGGAGAGGACTCTTTAAAGTAGAGACACTACATACTGATATACCTGAACATCAGCAGGAGAGGACTCTTTAAAGTAGAGGACATACATACTGATATACACCTGAACATCAGCAGGAGAGGACGCTTAAAGTAGAGACACTACATACTGATATACCTGAACATCAGCAGGAGAGGACTCTTAAAGTAGAGACACTACATATGATATACACCTGAACATCAGCAGGAGAGGACTCTTAAAGTAGAGACACTACATACTGATATACACCTGAACATCAGCAGGAGAGGACTCTTTAAAGTAGAGACACTACATACTGATATACACCTGAACATCAGCAGGAGAGGACTCTTTAAAGTAGAGACATACATACTGATATACACCTGAACATCAGCAGGAGCGGACTCTTTAAAGTAGAGACACACATACTGATATACACCTGAACATCAGCAGGAGAGGATCTTTAAAATAGAGACACTATATACTGATAATACACCTGAACATCAGCAGGAGAGGACTCTTTAAAGTAGAGGACACTTCATAATGATATACCCTAACATCAGCAGGAGATGACTCTTTAAAGTAGAGACACTTCATAATGATATACACCTGAACATCAGCAGGAGATGGACTTTAAAGTAGATACACTACATACTGATATACACCTGAACATCAGCAGGAGATGACTCTTTAAAAGTAGAGAGACTACATACTGATACACACCTGAACATCAGCAGGAGAGGCCTTTAAAGTAGAGACACTACATACTGATATACACCTGAACATCAGCAGGAGAGGACTCTTTAAAGTAGAGACACTACATACTGATATACACCTGACACATCAGCAGGAGAGGACTCTTTAAAGTAGAGACACTACATACTGATATACACCTGAACTCAGCAGGAGAGGACTCTTTAAAGTAGAGACACTACATACTGATATACACCTGAACATCAGCAGGAGAGGACTCTTTAAAGTAGAGACACTACATACTGATATACACCTGAACATCAGCAGGAGAGGACTCTTTAAAGTAGAGACACTACATACTGATATACACCTGAACATCAGCAGGAGAGGACTCTTTAAAGTAGAGGACACTACATACTGATTACACCTGAACATCAGCAGGAGAGGACTCTTTAAAGTAGAGACACTACACACTGATATACACCTGAACATCAGCAGGAGAGGACTCTTTAAAGTAGAGACACTACATACTGATATACACCTGAACATCAGCAGGAGAGGACTCTTTAAAGTAGAGACACTACATACTGATATATGGCCTCTTCAAAAAAGCAGGAATATCAATTTTGTTCTATATTAATTTGCAAGAACTGGGCGTTCTGGTGAAGAGTGAAGTATGTATTGAATAACCACCTCTCTCTCTTCCTCTTTGCAGCTCGGGTTCACCCTCTCCAGGTCCAGAGTCAATGGAGTCTTATCCTACACAGTGAGTACATCAGCATAACTATCAGGGTAACAGGGTCTCTGCGCCCTCTCACTCTCAGCGTGCACCCTCATACCTAAATGCAGATTAAGAAAGTGATGCCAGAAAACAACATGTCTGTTCCTCAAAAACTGTATAATAACTCCAGAAATCTGAGCATCAAACAGAGCGTCAGACGCAGAGACAGCTCTGGTGACAGCTCCGACACCACCTTGTGTTTACGTCAGGAGACATGTTGTATACGTCAGGAGACATGTTGTTTACGTCAGGAGACATCTTGTATACGTCAGGAGATATGTTGTTTACGTCAGGAGACATCTTGTATACGTCAGGAGATATGTTGTTTACGTCAGGAGACATGTTGTTTACGTCAGGAGACATCTTGTATACGTCAGGAGACATCTTGTATACGTCAGGAGATATGTTGTTTACGTCAGGAGACGTGTTGTTTACGTCAGGAGACATCTTGTATACGTCAGGAGACATCTTGTATACGTCAGGAGACATCTTGTATACGTCAGGAGATATGTTGTTTACGTCAGGAGACGTGTTGTTTACGTCAGGAGACATCTTGTATACGTCAGGAGACATCTTGTATACGTCAGGAGACATGTTGTTTACGTCAGGAGACGTCTTGTATACGTCAGGAGACATCTTGTATACGTCAGGAGACATCTTGTTTACGTCAGGAGACATCTTGTATACGTCAGGAGACATCTTGTATACGTCAGGAGACATGTTGTTTACGTCAGGAGACATCTTGTATACGTCAGGAGACATGTTGTTTACGTCAGGAGACATGTTGTTTACGTCAGGAGACATCTTGTATACGTCAGGAGACATGTTGTTTACGTCAGGAGACATGTTGTTTACGTCAGGAGACATCTTGTATACGCCAGGAGACATCTTGTATACGTCAGGAGACATCTTGTATACGTCAGGAGACATCTTGTTTACGTCAGGAGACATGTTGTATACGTCAGGAGACATGTTGTATACGTCAGGAGACATCTTGTATACGTCAGGAGACATCTTGTATACGTCAGGAGACATGTTGTATACGTCAGGAGACATCTTGTATACGTCAGGAGACATCTTGTATACGTCAGGAGACATCTTGTTTACGTCAGGAGACATGTTGTTTACGTCAGGAGACATCTTGTATACGTCAGGAGACATCTTGTATACGTCAGGAGACATCTTGTTTACGTCAGGAGACATGTTGTTTACGTCAGGAGACATCTTGTATACGTCAGGAGACATCTTGTTTACGTCAGGAGACATGTTGTATACGTCAGGAGACATCTTGTATACGTCAGGAGACATCTTGTATACGCCAGGAGACATCTTGTATACGTCAGGAGACATGTTGTTTACGTCAGGAGACATGTTGTATACGTCAGGAGACATCTTGTATACGTCAGGAGACATCTTGTATACGCCAGGAGACATCTTGTATACGTCAGGAGACATCTTGTATACGTCAGGAGACATGTTGTATACGTCAGGAGACATGTTGTTTACGTCAGGAGACATGTTGTTTACGTCAGGAGACATGTTGTTTACGTCAGGAGACATGTTGTTTACGTCAGGAGACATGTTGTTTACGTCAGGAGACATGTTGTTTACGTCAGGAGACATGTTGTTTACGTCAGGAGACATGTTGTTTACGTCAGGAGACATGTTGTTTACGTCAGGAGACATCTTGTATACGTCAGGAGACATGTTGTTTACGTCAGGAGACATCTTGTATACGTCAGGAGACATCTTGTATACGCCAGGAGACATGTTGTATACGTCAGGAGACATGTTGTTTACGTCAGGAGACATGTTGTTTACGTCAGGAGACATCTTGTATACGTCAGGAGACATGTTGTTTACGTCAGGAGACATCTTGTATACGTCAGGAGACATGTTGTTTACGTCAGGAGACATGTTGTTTACGTCAGGAGACATCTTGTATACGTCAGGAGACATGTTGTTTACATCAGGAGACATGTTGTTTACGTCAGGAGACATGTTGTTTACGTCAGGAGACATGTTGTTTACGTCAGGAGACATGTTGTTTACGTCAGGAGACACATCTCTCGTGTTTCCATCAGAGGACGACAGATCGGGCGTTTGCGCATTCAGATTGTTTTATCGTGTTTTGTGTTTCTTTATAATTTCCTCTGCAGGCGGAGGAGACGGACACGTGTCCTCTCACTGTCCCCAAGACCAGCAACAGCGAGCCTCTCCTCCTGTTCCTCATCGACATCAACAAGCTAAGGTGTGTGTGTGTGTGTGTGTGTGTGTGTGTGTGTGTGTGTGTGTGTGTGTGTGTGTGTGTGTGTGTGTGTGTGTGTGTGTGTGTGTGTGTGTGTGTGTGTGTGTGTGTGTGTGTGTGGTGTGGTGTGTGTGTGTGTGTGTGTGTGTGTGTGTGTGTGTGTGTGTGTGTGTGTGTGTGTGTGTGTGTGTGTTCCTGAACTGTGTATCACTGCCTGATGTGAAACTGACTTTATTGTGTGTGTGTAGCGTCACGGTGAAAGTGATGGGGGACCAGGACAACCTGCTGATAGCAAAGCCTAAAGGTGAGTCCCTTTTACTAAATCTAAAGCGTGTAACATGTAATCCCATCCAAGCAGAAGGATCATTTATGGGCTTTAATATAATATCTCATTATTTTGAGGATATGTCTAATTATTTTCTATTACTGATTTAGAGATTTGATGCGTATAATCATACCGGCGCTATTTTTCTGACCTGAACTCAGTGGCGGTTCTAGACCAATTTGACTGGGGGGGCCAGGCTGGGGCCAGTTATTTTCTGAGGGGGGCACAATAAATGCAGGACGAAAAAGACAAAGACAGTATGAAGTAATTGCGCATAAGAAAACAATGCAATATAGTTATTGGTATTTGTTTCATTACACATTATTATATGCTTACCTTTAACCTTTGTGTGCTGTTTGGGTCTGTGGGACCCGTTTTCAGTGTTTACTAAAATAAATTGTATGCAATTAAATTATTTGAACCTGCTGTATTTGGGGTTGGACCTCACATCCTTTAGGGGGGAAGATTTTTTTTTAAATGTTGAAGTTAAATGCATCAATCGGGTGCACTTTGAGCACAAAATGAATTTATGGATACAGCTCTCAACCCTCAGATGAAAGGGAGCTGTATACTTTTCAATAATCCAAACATCTTTAGAATATGATCACAACCAATAACAAATCATTTAAACTTGTTTATTCTTATCTTATGTTACCTAGTTAGCATTCTTTCTTTTTATTTATGCATATTTGACTAATCACTCCCCTTTTAAACAGTTTTTTTTTTTTTTACTGTCCTATAGTACACATTGGAATGATTCTTACTTAATTTTTACAACTATATTAATAGATAAAGGTGTGCTCGCTCACAGAGGCTGTGTGCTCCTCCGTGGCGATGACGGCTTGCGTTAAAAAAATTAAAAAAACATATTTGTAAAGTGGGGGCTATTGAGGGTTTGCGAGCTACCGGTAGCTCGCGATCGACGTGTTGGAGACCCCTGCTCTAATGGGTCCGACTACAATGAAAAATATCGTTAGTTTCGCTTATTCCGTCAGCCAAGAAATCGTTTAATCATAAAACTATTTCTTTTCTTTTTCATTTTCAGGGGGGCCACAGGGGGGTCCAAAGTCAGTGTTAGGGGGGCACTGGCCCCCCCTGGCCCCCCCTTAGAACCGCCCCTGCCTGAACTTAGAAGGAAACACAGTTTTAATTTGACATCTTCTAGTGCTTTTATTTTGAAAACCACACCAATCATAGTCGCACTCTGAGGTTCGGCTTTTATTTTTGAAATGACATTGGTCTGTGGAAACAGGAAGTCCCCTCATTTAAAGTCAGATTGGTCTTAAAAACATAAACACTTGTATACTCTTATTTATATTTTGTTTTAAATGATTAATTATTCGAACAAATGAATATTCTTTAATTCGACTTTTAGATTTCTTTTATACTTAATGACCCACTGACTAACACGTTCACTGAAAGGTCGCTTTTATTTAAAGTCAGTTTGCATTTATTTGAAGGAACATTGTGGTGACCTTTATTTTTGAAGGAACATTGTGGCCACTTTCTTTTTTAAGTCAGTCTTCGGAAACTTTATTTTGAAGGAACATTTTATTTTGGTGCCTTTTTTATTTGAAATCAATTCCTGGTCAGATTTTTGAAGCCCAATGAACATGAGGGAGTTTTTGTTTCCTGCAGTTGTGAGGGAAAAGAGGGAGGCTGCTCCTGCAGCTCCTGGAGCTCCTGCAGCTCCTGCAGCTCCTGGAGCTCCTGCTGCTCCTGCAGCTCCTGGAGCTCCTTGCTCCTGCAGCTCCTGAAGCTCCTGCAGCTCCTGGAGCTCCTGCTGCTCCTGCAGCTCCTGGAGCTCCTGCAGCTCCTGGAGCTCCTGCTGCTCCTGCAGCTCCTGAAGCTCCTGCAGCTCCTGGAGCTCCTGCTGCTCCTGCAGCTCCTGGAGCTCCTGCAGCTCCTGGAGCTCCTGCAGCTCCTGCAGCTCCTGCTGCTCCTGCAGCTCCTGGGGCTCCTGCAGCTCCTGGAGCTCCTGCAGTAGGGGATGAAGACAAAGGGATCCCTCCACCAGAAATAAATTCTGTGGATCCGGTTCAAGAAGTTCAGAAAGAAGGAGAAGGAGGAGAGGAACAAAGATTCCAGGTAACGGGTGTTTGTGTGTCTGTTCTATTTAAAACATGTTTACATTTATCATTTTCACAGTGGACACAAAGAGCCTTTATATCGTAGAGTATGCTATTGACCTTATACTGTATTTACCTTATACTGTATTGACCTTATACTCTATTTACCTTATACTGTATTGACCTTATACTCTATTGACCTTATACTCTATTGACCTTATACTCTATTGACCTCATACTCTATTGACCTTATACTCTATTGACCTTGTACTCTATTGACCTTATACTCTATTGACCTTGTACTCTATTGACCTTGTACTCTATTGACCTTGTACTCTATTGAACTTATACTGTATTGACCTTATACTGTATTTCATCCTATCTTCTCGTATCATATTTGATCAGACTGTATTCCATCTTATGGTTGTGTGATTTGTGTGGGAATAGTGTCGTGGTGGGATAAGGGTTTGTAGTAACATCCTGTGTGGTTGCAGTGAACACACTCTCAGTTTCTAACGGCTTCTGATTTGTGCTTTCAGCTGGACAAAATGAATCCGATGACGCTCGCTCTGGACAAAGTGAACGGCTCCTACAGCTTCAGCGTACGCTCCCCCCCCCCCCCCCCCTCTTCTCTGAGAATTGAAAATGTTTGGTTTTGTTTCCTGTTGCGTGAAACTCTTCCTCGTCTCTCCTCAGTTCCACATCGTGTTCAGCCTGCTGGCCGAGGGGCCCTACACCCTGAAGTTCCACTACTGCCACAACAAGGGGCCCGTCAAAAAACTGCCCTACTTCTTCTCTGTGAGTTAGCGTGTTCCTTAGCATGTTCCTGAGCGTGTTCCTGAGCGTGTTCCTGAGCGTGTTCCTGAGCGTGTTCCTTAGCGTGTTCCTGAGCGTGTTCCTGAGCGTGTTCCTGAGCGTGTTCCTTAGCGTGTTCCTGAGTATTTTCCTGATTATGTTCCTGAGCGTGTTCCTTAGCGTGTTCCTGAGCGTGTTCCTGAGCGTGTTCCTGAGCGTGTTCCTTAGCGTGTTCCTGAGTATGTTCCTGAGCGTGTTCCTTAGCGTGTTCCTTAGCGTGTTCCTGAGCGTGTTCCTTAGCGTGTTCCTGAGCGTGTTCCTTAGCGTGTTCCTGAGCGTGTTCCTTAGCGTGTTCCTGAGCGTCTCCCTGAGCGTCTCCCTGAGCGTCTCCCTTAGCGTGTCCCTGAGCGTGTCCCTGAGCGTGTCCCTTAGCGTGTCCCTGAGCGTGTTCCTGAGCGTGTCCCTTAGCGTGTCCCTGAGCGTGTTCCTGAGCGTGTTCCTGATTCCTGAGCATGTCCCTGAGCGTGTTCCCGAGCGTGTTCCTCAGCGTGTCCCTGAGCGTGTTCCTGATTCCTGAGCGTGTCCCTGAGCGTGTCCCTGAGCGTGTCCCTGAGCGTGTCCCTGAGTCCCTGAGCGTGTCCCTGAGCGTGTTCCTGAGCTTGTTCCTTAGCATGTTCCTTTGCGTGTTCCTGAGCGTGTTCCTGAGCGTGTTCCTGAGCGTGTTCCTTAGCGTGTTCCTTAGCATGTTCCTTTGCGTGTTCCTTAGCGTGTTCCTGAGCGTGTTCCTTAGCATGTTCCTTAGCGTGTTCCTTTGCGTGTTCCTGAGCGTGTTCCTTTGCGTGTTCCTTAGCGTGTTCCTTAGCGTGTTCCTGAGCGTGTTCCTGAGCGTTTTCCTTAGCATGTTCCTTAGCATGTGCATGCCTGTGTTGAACAGTACACTTACAAGTACTGTCCTTAATCAGAATCCCAAATGTGTGATTATTCCCACGGCGGGGAAATGGTTAAATGTAGAGACAAGCTCATGTTAATAACAAATAAGAACACATCCAGGGTAGACATTTTATTTGAGCCTTTTAAAAGGTAAGAGAACATACTATAGGTGAAGAATTAGAGGTACTAGTTCTTTAATTGAGTATTCTCCCATTAAGCTACTTGTATTCCTGCTGGGAAATCTGCCTTCATCACATCGGTACAATCACAAGCCGACCTCATCAGCTCTTTAAATAGTCTAGTTTAAAAGGAAATAGTTAATACTGCATTGTGATGTTGCTGCACCAGCTTTCACTCTGCATGCATCTGGGGTCCATTTGGCTTCAGAACTGTAGCAATCATTGAATTGATCTCCTCCCATGTTCTGCTTTATTGACACCAGACGACTGTAGTTCTGCTGCTTCCTCAGACTTCCTTGAGCTACTATACTATAGCTCCACTGCTTTGGTTCCCAGCTGTTTAGTGTATTGAAATGTCAGCATATATTAAGGTGAGTGTGTGCTGTGCAGGTGGAGGTGACGGAGAAGAACCCCGGAGGCTACCTGTCCGCAGCAGAGATCCCTCTCTCTCGCCTCTACATCGGGATGGCCGGAGTCTTCTTCACCGCCGCCATGGTCTGGGTGTACACGCTGATGAAGCACAGGTACACACTGACTCCTTATTTAGGAGGACCAATCAGGCTTTTTTATTAGCATTTCACAGTTTCAGCTGTTTTGTTTGTTATAAACCTTTGTGCCTTTTTATTGTTTCCAGGTACAGTGTGTTTAAGATCCACTGGCTGATGGCAGCGCTCGCATTCACCAAGGCCATCTCCCTGGTGTTCCACAGTGTAAGTACATATTGTAATGTATTATCTGCTTGTATTATATCAATGCATCTTTGAATGTGATGAATCTCTCTGTCCCTCAGATTAACTATCACTTCATCAACACTGAGGGCCATCCCATTGAAGGCTGGGCCGTCATGTATTACATCACTCACCTGTAAGTACCGTTTCTTAGTAAGTTAATACAATGTCTATTTCTTTGACCTGCTTTATTAGTTTTCCTTTCTAAATGTTTATCAGAACTCAACACACACGATGCTTACAGAACACATTCATGATGCCATGATATTACAAGAATGTAAAGTAGGCAGGGATTATAAACAGTAAGATTATCTAAATCCTGGGACTTGTATATTTAATGTTTCAGGCTGAAGGGGGCGCTCCTCTTCATCACCCTGGCTCTGATTGGCACTGGCTGGGCCTTCGTTAAATACATCCTGTCCGACAAGGAGAAGAAGATCTTCATGATAGTCATCCCTCTGCAGGTGAGAGTGTGAGGGGGGTCGCAAGAAGTACTCAAGGTCAAAGTAAACAATACATAACAAACATATTCAGGAAACGTGTGTGTGTGTACCTGTGTGTGTGTACCTGTACGTGTGTGTGTGTGTGTACCTGTGTGTGTACCTGTGTGTGTACCTGTGTGTGTGTGTGTACCTGTAAGTGTGTGTGTGTGTGTGAACCTGTAAGTGTGTGTGTGTGGGAACCTGTAAGTGTGTGTGTGTGTGTGAACCTGTAAGTGTGTGTGTGTGTGGGAACCTGTAAGTGTGTGTGTGTGTGTGTACCTGTAAATGTGTGTGTGTACCTGTAAATGTGTGTGTACCTGTAAATGTGTGTGTACCTGTAAATGTGTGTGTGTACCTGCAAGTGTGTGTGTACCTGCACGTGTGTGTGTACCTGCAAGTGTGTGGGAACCTGTAAGTGTGTGTGAGGGAACCTGTAAGTGTGTGTGGGAACCTGTAAGTGTGTGTGGGAACCTGTAAGTGTGTGTGTGTGGGAACCTGTAAGTGTGTGTGTGTGGGAACCTGTAATTGTGTGTGGGAGGGAACCTGTAAGTGTGTGTGAGTGAGGGAACCTGTGAGTGTGTGTGTGTGTGTGTGTGTGTGTGAGGGAACCTGTAAGTGTGTGTGTGAGGGAACCTGTAAGTGTATGTGGGGGGACCTGTAATTGTGTGTGGGAGGGAACCTGTAAGTGTGTGTGGGAGGGAACCTGTAAGTGTGAGTGAGGGAACCTGTGAGTGTGTGTGTGTGTGTGTGTGTGTGTGTGTGAGGGAACCTGTAAGTGTGTGTGTGAGGGAACCTGTAAGTGTGTGGGGGGACCTGTAAGTGTGTGTGTGGGAGGACCTGTAAGTGTGTGGGGGAACCTGTAAGTGTGTGTGGGGGGACCTGTAAGTGTGGGGGAACCTGTAAGTGTGTGGGGGAACCTGTAAGTGTGTGTGGGGGGACCTGTAAGTGTGTGGGGGGGAACCTGTAAGTGTGTGGGGGAACCTGTAAGTGTGTGTGGGGGAACCTGTAAGTGTGTGGGGGGACCTGTAAGTGTGTGTGGGGGGACCTGTAAGTGTGTGTGCAATGGAAACAGTATTACTGTGTGGGCCTGGGAAACAGCAGTTGTGTGTGTAGTTGTTTAACACCCATAGTGTGTGTTGCTGCAGGTCCTGGCTAACGTGGCGTACATCATCATCGAGTCGACGGAGGAGGGCTCCATCGAGTACTACCTCTGGAAGGAGATCCTGTTTCTGGTGGACCTCATCTGCTGCGGAGCCATCCTGTTCCCCGTCGTCTGGTCAGTGTTTCTATCTTTGTTTAAACATGCACAGCACGACAGTTGAAACTTAAAGACAATTCTAAACAGTGCATTCAAATCATGACACTCATTTGATTCTTGACTTCTTTGATTAGATAACCCCTAACAGCACATTCTCTGTGTGTGTGCAGGTGAGTTTCTAAATTGTTGTTGTGTTCTCAGGTCCATCCGTCACCTGCAGGAGGCGTCCAGCACCGACGGCAAAGGTGAGTCCTGATCAGATCCAGCCTGCAGCGTTCACTAAACCCAGTCATTTTGATTAACTCGGCTTTCATCTCTTTCAGCGGCCATGAATCTGGAGAAGCTCAAACTGTTCAGGCATTATTATGTGATGGTAAGAGCGGCTAAGCAGCATTCCCCCATGTACACCATGAAAACAACAGTAAAAGCTTTTCGTTTGGTGGTGGGGAAGCTCTGTTGCATCATGGGAGGTGTAGTCTACAGATTCTCCTGGAAAGTGGAGTACTCAGTCTGCATTCATTTGGTTTATCTTTTAATATTCTCCCTGTGATTTTCAGATTGTGTGTTACATCTACTTCACGAGGATTATCGCCATCCTGCTGAAGGTCACCATGCCGTTCCAGTGGCAGTGGTGCTACGAGGTGAGCCAACAACACACGTTATGTTCATGCCTACACATGTAGATTTGGGCAACATAGATACCACATTCTTAAATATCTTTTATTCTATATTTTTATTGAACATCCAGACTTTAATAATGTTCCTACTTCCTGTCAGTGAACTCTCGTGACTCTTCCTAATGTTCCTACTTCCTGTCAGTGAACTCTCGTGGCTCTTCCTAATGTTCCTACTTCCTGTCAGTGAACTCTCGTGGCTCTTCCTAATGTTCCTACTTCCTGTCAGTGAACTCTCGTGGCTCTTCCTAATGTTCCTACTTCCTGTCAGTTAACTCGTGGCTCTTCCTAATGTTCCTACTTCCTGTCAGTGAACTCTCGTGGCTCTTCCTAATGTTCCTACTTCCTGTCAGTTAACTCTCGTGGCTCTTCCTAATGTTCCTACTTCCTGTCAGTGAACTCTCGTGGCTCTTCCTAATGTTCCTACTTCCTGTCAGTGAACTCTCGTGGCTCTTCCTAATGTTTCTACTTCCTGTCAGTTAACTCTTGTGGCTCTTCCTAATGTTCCTACTTCCTGTCAGTTAACTCTCGTGGCTCTTCCTAATGTTCCTACTTCCTGTCAGTTAACTCTTGTGGCTCTTCCTAATGTTTCCACTTCCTGTCAGTTAACTCTCGTGGCTCTTCCTAATGTTCCTACTTCCTGTCAGTTAACTCTCGTGGCTCTTCCTAATGTTTCTACTTCCTGTCAGTTAACTCTCGTGGCTCTTCCTAATGTTTCTACTTCCTGTCAGTTAACTCGTGGCTCTTCCTAATGTTCCTACTTCCTGTCAGTTAACTCTCGTGGCTCTTCCTAATGTTCCTACTTCCTGTCAGTTAACTCTCGTGGCTCTTCCTAATGTTTCTACTTCCTGTCAGTGAACTCTCGTGGCTCTTCCTAATGTTTCTACTTCCTGTCAGTTAACTCGTGGCTCTTCCTAATGTTCCTACTTCCTGTCAGTTAACTCTCGTGGCTCTTCCTAATGTTCCTACTTCCTGTCAGTTAACTCTCGTGGCTCTTCCTAATGTTTCTACTTCCTGTCAGTTAACTCTCGTGGCTCTTCCTAATGTTCCTACTTCCTGTCAGTTAACTCTCGTGGCTCTTCCTAATGTTCCTACTTCCTGTCAGTTAACTCTCGTGGCTCTTCCTAATGTTTCTACTTCCTGTCAGTTAACTCTCGTGGCTCTTCCTAATGTTTCTACTTCCTGTCAGTTAACTCTTGTGGCTCTTCCTAATGTTCCTACTTCCTGTCAGTTAACTCTCGTGGCTCTTCCTATTGTTTCTACTTCCTGTCAGTTAACTCTCGTGGCTCTTCCTAATGTTCCTACTTCCTGTCAGTTACTCTCGTGGCTCTTCCTAATGTTCCTACTTCCTGTCAGTCAACTCTTGTGGCTCTTCCTAATGTTTCTACTTCCTGTCAGTTAACTCTCGTGGCTCTTCCTAATGTTCCTACTTACTGTCAGTTAACTCTCGTGGCTCTTCCTAATGTTTCTACTTCCTGTCAGTGAACTCTCGTGGCTCTTCCTAATGTTTCTACTTCCTGTCAGTTAACTCGTGGCTCTTCCTAATGTTCCTACTTCCTGTCAGTTAACTCTCGTGGCTCTTCCTAATGTTCCTACTTCCTGTCAGTGAACTCTCGTGGCTCTTCCTAATGTTTCTACTTCCTGTCAGTTAACTCTCGTGGCTCTTCCTAATGTTTCTACTTCCTGTCAGTTAACTCGTGGCTCTTCCTAATGTTCCTACTTCCTGTCAGTGAACTCTCGTGGCTCTTCCTAATGTTCCTACTTCCTGTCAGTTAACTCTCGTGGCTCTTCCTAATGTTCCTACTTCCTGTCAGTTAACTCTCGTGGCTCTTCCTAATGTTTCTACTTCCTGTCAGTTAACTCTCGTGGCTCTTCCTAATGTTCCTACTTCCTGTCAGTTAACTCTCGTGGCTCTTCCTAATGTTTCTACTTCCTGTCAGTGAACTCTCGTGGCTCTTCCTAATGTTTCTACTTCCTGTCAGTGAACTCTCGTGGCTCTTCCTAATGTTTCTACTTCCTGTCAGTTAACTCTCGTGGCTCTTCCTAATGTTCCTACTTCCTGTCAGTTAACTCTCGTGGCTCTTCCTAATGTTTCTACTTCCTGTCAGTTAACTCTCGTGGCTCTTCCTAATGTTCCTACTTCCTGTCAGTTAACTCGTGGCTCTTCCTAATGTTTCTACTTCCTGTCAGTGAACTCTCGTGGCTCTTCCTAATGTTTCTACTTCCTGTCAGTTAACTCTCGTGGCTCTTCCTAATGTTCCTACTTCCTGTCAGTTAACTCTCGTGGCTCTTCCTAATGTTCCTACTTCCTGTCAGTTAACTCTCGTGGCTCTTCCTAATGTTTCTACTTCCTGTCAGTTAACTCTCGTGGCTCTTCCTAATGTTCCTACTTCCTGTCAGTTAACTCTCGTGGCTCTTCCTAATGTTCCTACTTCCTGTCCCCTGTGTCTCTGCAGTTCCTGGTTGAGGTCTCCACTCTGATCTTCTTCGTGTTGACGGGCTATAAGTTCAGACCAGCGTCCAACAACCCGTACCTGCAGCTGCCCCTGGACGAGGAGGACGTGGAGATGGACGAAGTGTGAGCTCACCGTGACTTTAATGTGTTGTGAATGTGTTAACCATCGATGTCCACTCAACGAACAGTCATCGATACAAGTCTACCCACTCAACTGACATTGACTGATTGACCTGTTATCTGTTATTGGCTAATGGTGGCTCTTTTCATTTGACATGACTAATGTCCTCTCTATTCTATATGTCCTCTATGAACAGGTGAACTGAAGGCAGTAGCCGCTGTGTTTTGATTGGCTGTAATTGATGTCCTTCTTTGTCTCTGGTGCAGAGTGACTGAGTCCGGAGCTCTGGAGGGAATCTCCAAAGTGAAGAAGACGTGTAACGGACAACGCCCGAGAGAGTCCACCTTGTGAGCTGGAAGCTGCCTCCTTGGAGGGGGGGGGGGTACTCAACATGGACCAAGCTCCCCCCCCCCTCCCCACACACCAGATCCCCTGTTGAACTCTGGGAGAGGTTGCAGTGTCCTGTCCACTGTCTGGCTATGCAAAAACAAAAAGACAAACTTTGTTGGACGCTCTCCAATTCCTCGAAAACACTCCACCCAGAAACAGTGGAGGGGGGGTGGAGGTCTCTCCCCTCTCTCTCCCCTCTCTCTCCCCAAAGATCATTATCATTTTAGAGACTTGCTTTCGGGTGTGTTTATATCGGTGTGTTTATATCGGCTATTTAAACGGTACTGCTGCCAGTCGTACCTTCCTGTGCGATGTGTGTGTGAACGTAAGACGACGTGAAAACAACTGTAATGTTTTTTACCTTCTGGAGACAAAGCCCGGACTCAGGTGGCGGCTCGATCACTTTAGATTTAACTTTTAGGAATGTTAAAAGGAAGCTTTGGAAATTCTTCAACAGAGGGGATGTAGTGTTTCTGGGTTGGTCCCTGAAGGCAGCATCTCCTGGTCCCTGAAGGCAGCATCTCCTGGTCCAATGGGATAATCTGTGAGTCCAACAAACGTTTCTGATTCTTGGAACACAGATCCCTAAAAGATGAAAGCTTCCTTTCAACACGTTCTCCTCACAGGTGGTTTTATCGTTTCACATCAACACTGTACGGTTTATATGTTACTCTGTTTCCCATATATTGGAATATATGAAAGAGGTCGTATATTTCAATACATTTCCTTATTGCATATTGAAATGTTATATTTCAGTATTATTTCCAGGAGAGCGAGGAGTCGGGCCGCTGCTGTAATTTAATGCTTTAGTGGATGTTCAGCCCAGATCTTCATTTATAAATCTCTCATTTAGGGAGGGGGTCTTTTGGCGAGGAGAGACCGAACAGATGATCTCTGGCTTTTGGTTTTACTTTCGTGCTCTTGATGTGAAGCTTATTTTATTAATTATTGAAGACTTAACAGATGTAAATAAGACTGGAGAGGAAGGCACTTTGATGAAGAGGCTTTAGGACGCGTTCAGGTTCTGTTCTGATTGTTTTGAAGGACGCAGGAGACGAGGAGGCGTTCAGGTGTGACTGTTCACCTGAGAGGAAACAGGAAGTCACAGAGGAAGCTGTGATGTCTGCGTGAACTGTCACAATAAAGCTGATGTTCTGGAAATGTGTTCGTCTTGGAGTGATTACATGTTGAATTGAACAATGGGGGATAATGGAGCTGATGGAGGGGGGGGGGAGAAATAATGCATTCAATGTTCTCTGAGATTATAGTTAGAAATTCAAGAGAAAAACTCAAAAACATTTGAGAAAAAAGATTTAGAGAAAACTTTAAATATATAAAAAAGAATACCTTTTTTTATCGAGTTGAAATAATAAATTACAGAATATAAATGTAATATTCTATGAGACTATGAATACATTAATTTACGATATTATGTAATTTTCTGAGGTAACAATTGTAAATTTATCAGAAAGAAATCACAAATTAAGAGATTAAACAATTATAATTAACTTAGATGTTGTTTAAAGGTCACCTATCGTGCTATCTGTAGGCAACAGCATAGGTCTCAGATATATAAAAACATGTCTATGAAGTGTTTTGCTCCAAACACCAAACAGATCACCCATTCTAGCCACGCCTCATATCCCTCTATTTCACTTCCTGTTTCTAAAGTGCTGATTTGGTGTATAAAGCTTTAAAGAGGAGGGGGCTGAGCTCATGCGGGACCCGGCAGCTACTGTCTAAACTAAATACTGCCGTGATGAAACGCCATATCATGGATTATCAAGGATTCTTTCTGAAACAGTATGGAGCTCAAAGGCTTTCTCTCTTGCCGGTTATACCACAAGGTGAGTTCCTTTTGATTTCCTGCTTCTTCACACACATGCTCTCCAGTACAGGTTAGCTCTGAGTGTTAGCGATGCTAATGTAAACACCGACCATATTACGTCCAAAACAGTCGGGCATAGTTTCTGATAGCAACTTTCTGATAGTGCCGTGGGTCCACATTTCAGATATTACGTCATATCGGACGCAAATCTGGATCAGCTCCGTTGTTCCCCCGTTTTTAGAGATTTGGGTACGGAGGAAAAGAGAGAGGGTTTTATTTCCTGAAGCTGCGTGAGTTCCCTGACACACCGGGGACACACCGGGGACACACCGGGGACACATCTTTATGTAGAAAAGACATCAAAAAGTGACTTTTGCATGACAGGAGACCTGCAAATTCAAGTTATACAAATAATTAGGGATATTTTCTCATCAAAACAAATCACATATTAGCTAAATGAAAAGTCACACACTTTAAAGGTGGGGTAGGTAATTCTCTTCAGAAACACTTGTTATATTCCATGGAATGCTCTTAACATCCCGATAGCAATGAATATATCAAATGATTTGACAATAAATACATACAAATATTTCATCTGATAAACTCTGGATGTGGATTTATAATAATCCATTTCGTTTATGTAGCACACTTTAAAAACATCATCTCAAGGTGCTCAAGGCTACGAGGCGGGCCCGGCGCCACGAGGGGGCATTGCCCCCTCAGTTGTATTCTTTGCCCCCTCACCTTGAGCATCATTCATCCATCAAAAAATACAATAAATGTCACAATTATTAAATAATAACTTTAAATAATTATCTTCCCCAACACACGTTACTCCGTTTAGATCAGATATGTGGGCAGGAAGTCAAGAAACGTGTAAAAAAGCCTCAACCCCAGGTGAGCTTGTAGTCTTAATTAATGTCATCGTGTGTGCTTGGCTGTAAACACAGTCGGATGGGTGACCAAAACGTCCCCGTTTTCCGGGCAACGTCCCCGTTTCCGGTGGCCGGTACCCGGTTGAAACTCCCGAAAATGTTCCCGTTTTTGAATGTGCGTTAAAAAACTTAGAGCAAGGTGAAATAAAATGTTACATGTCAGTAAAAACAGAGTAACAGTGCTGTGCCTTTTTGTAGCGTTAGCGTATTTCTTCTACTACTTCTTCTTCTACCTACTTCTTCTTCTTCTTCTTCTACTTCTAATTCAATGTACCTGCCCGCGATATATTGGACAAAAGAAACTCGGCTAGTAGTGTCAACTAAATCCATAGTATTACAAAAACAGTGCCTTAAACGAGGTAAGTTACGAATTTATGTTCTCAATCGCCAAGTGTGGGATTGAATATTAAATTAGTTTCGATGTATTGTCCCCAGGGGGAAATTCATTTGCACAGCTCTGTGAAAACAATATGAAATCAACAAAAAATAAGACAGACAACTACAGATAGCACCACACATGATGGTTACTTGTTATTATTAAGGGCTGCCTGTATGGATCAGGTTTCTGCCAAAGCGAGCCCTTTTACTATAATAATAATAATCAGTGTTTCCCCTAGGTTTACTGCCTTGGCAGGGTGCTGGCCCCAACGGGGGGTACCCACATTTTTTTTGGGAAACATCTATTAATGTAATTTACGCACATGAAGCCGTCGTAATTCTATAAAGACCCGGGTCTGGCTTCCTCTCACAACCCCCTGTTTGTGTTGCCTACATATCCGGCAGAACATTCCTAAAACCAAAACAGAAAATTGTTATAATTCTGATTCATTCTTTATGTACTCTGCGTTTCATTTATTGGTATATTTGTTTACCTAATTCTGTCTTGTAGAGCCAGGAGGAGTATATTGAGTGATTCTACAATTTAGGGTACATTCCATGTCCATTGATGTCCATTGATGATAATTATATTTATTCTAACTATTTTCTTCAAAAATATCATATTTTGCCTATAATTGGAAAGCATGTTATAATATCACACACACATTATGTGCATCCTATGCTTCATTTAGCTTGAAATGTGTCATGATGTTCTTAAATTGTCAGTTTTTGCTATGTCCGTTTTTCAGTTGAGGGTGTCTTGGTTTCAAAATAATGAATAAAAACCATTAAAGTAAATTAAAAAAAGTATTCATTTATTTTAAAAGTCTAAATACTAAAGAATAATAACATTTTTTAAATTGATTTCCTCCTTTAAATAATTTAAATATCTTAATATATGAATGTCCGCAAAAGTTCTGTCAACTATGTTACTAACAGAACTCCCCCCTTTAACTCAAAAATGGTTTGTCCCAATACCATGTCACCAGCATCACATGATGCCATGTTCCTCTTTGGCAGACATTTTGAACACACTGTGGTGATTGTCCTCTAATGTTTTACAATATTTGATGTATAATAGCACATTGTCAATGAGTATATTAATTGACCGTCAACAATGTTACGTACATTGTTATGGTTTACAATTGTTTAATGATTTTAATTCAATTATATGTTCAAATGTGATGTTAACCTGTTCAAGAAAATGACATGTGGTCATCCAGGCAAGGCCTACCGTTGAAATGATGGGTCAAAATAGGGAAATTGTCAACTAAGTTACCCAGTAATGTAATAACTGTAGTAACTTAGTTGACAGGTAACCTAGTTGACAATTTGTATGACATGTAGACATCATTACACATCATTATCAATGGAATTGTGCACTTCTGCCTTGAAATGAACATAGTGCTGATGGTTAATAATGTGTCCAGTCAACTATGTTATTTGCATCAAATGTTTGAGTTTCATTGTCAACTATGTTGCACCTCATTTTTTCAAATTTTAAATATCTAAAATAGATAACATAAAAAAATGTTTAAGCTTTGCAACTAGTGGATATGTTACACTGAGGAATATACTAACTTGAACCACTGATTGTTTTATTGAGAAAGAACACTTTTTTTGTACTGTTTTGTTGATGTGAAATGCACCCTAAATTATAGAATCAGTTTACTCTTTGACAGCCAAGTTTGGTCGAATCCTGTCATCCTGTGAACGGACTTGTGCTGCTTGTCGCGATATTTGAAAATTATACTTAAGTACAGTAACAAAGTTCTTACATTAAAAAGTAATAAAGTACAGTGTTTTATTCAAACTGTATTCCCTTCTTATCATGTAGCCTACACTTCTTCCTTTCATTGAGACATTTAAATCAGCTGACTACAGCGTATAACATACCTGCTGCAACCCTGTGCTGCTGCTGCTTCTCTCTGCCTCATCCTCTATTGCTGGAGGCAGCTCCACCTCATCTGATCTCTGACATGAAAGCAATCGTGTTATGATCATATTGAGCTATTGGTGTGAGTCTAACATTAAACAAGCAGTCTGCTTGTCATACATTGCTGACGATACATTTTAAGAGGAAATGTGTTGAGTCACTGCCGCTAAATGCCGGTAGCAGCAAGCTAGCAAATCCTGCATTAGCCTCACATCAACAGGTGTAGACAGAACTAATTAACAGAGCTAATTTACTGAATAAACCAACTCACATCTCCTGTCTTTTTTTTCACCCAACTCATTAGACTCTTCTGCTGGCGTTTCATTGTTTTCTGTCAAATTAAATACTGTAGTTCTAAACCGCGGTACCTGCTCACCATCTGAGAGCTATTTTTAGAATGCGCACGCTACGTTCGCGTTCCTGTGTGTGTGTGTGTGGGGGGGGGGGGGGAGCGGAGCCCCGCCCTTCAGAAACAGAGCGGAGGGAGAATGTGAATACGCAAAGCAGTGGACACTGAAACATGCACATACATTGGATAAATAACATAGGCGTTTAGTTTATTTAATAAAAGAGCACATGTTCAATGTAAAAGTGACCGAAGAGAGATCACTTCAGTTGCAATTTGGTGCTTTTTTTTGTTTGTTTTTTTTAAATAAAAAAATAAAAAAACACCTTGAATTTCAGGCAGGGCGCGGGGCTCCGTGGGCAGGGCGCGGGGCTCCGTTGGCAGGGCGCGGGGCTCCGTGGGCAGGGCGCGGGGCTCCGTGGGCAGGGCGCGGGGCTCCGTGGGCAGGGCGCGGGGCTCCGTGGGCAGGGCGCGGGGCTCCGTGGGCAGGGCGCGGGGCTCCGTGGGCAGGGCGCGGGGCTCCGTGGGCAGGGCGCGGGGCCCGGCCAAGACAATGGTAGGGGAAACACTGATAATAATAATATGTTAAGCCTATGTATTATATAAACCGTATTGGTACAATGAGCGACATCTAGTGACGGATTTTGGAACATTGATTGGATTTTTTTTTCTTGGCAGTTAGACTCTAGAGACAAACCAGGGGACTTTATTTTTATTTTTAATCTGTGTCTGTCCATTTGGTGTAGTATTTTATCCAATATTACATTTGGTTTATGTATTAGTCACTTTCTTATAAATGCCAGGTTTTAAGCCTTGGTTTGAACATTCAATCCTGAAAATAATTGTTCTTTAATCCTGACATGACTAGAGTAGATAGTAAGTAAGTAAATCTGTATAGGAAGACGAGTTAAGGGATAGAGGAGAAAAGGTTATGGTATAATTACAGAGCCTGTCAATTTATAAATTGAGGAAATCAATGTTAGTCTGTTAACCAAAGCGCAGCCATCTAATAATGTACTATCTATTATTAAAGATCAGAGGAAAACAACAGAATGAGAGGGGTAAATCCGGAATAAAAATAAAGAAGCAAAGAGATTGTAGAGCAGTGAGAAGGAAAAAAGCTTGGTGTGTCAATTAATTACATTGCCAGTATTTTTCGTTGTTGTGAAAAAAAAATCGCCCCCTCGGATTTTTTAACAGCCCCCTCAGTCATTTCATCCTGGAGCCGGGCCTGCTACGAGGAGGAAATGCAAAGTGATCTAAGGAGCATCTTGAATTAAATATGCTAATATAAAACAGGTTAAGAGCATAAAAGGTTAGATTAAAATAAAGGACAGTCATATTTCAGAGGTTTCGATAAATATCCCAAAGTCCCTCTGGAGGAACACGGGGATTTTAGTGTTAGCAGACCATTAACATGCACTAACACCTCTAGAAGTGCAGGAGAGGAACAGGGACTCTTTAAAGTCTCCTTGATGACGGCAGACATCCTGCTGCAGCTGAAGGTGATCGTGTGTCCGGTGATCAGCCCCTCCTCCTCCTCCTCCTCCTCCCCCCTCCCGCCCTCCTCCTCCTCTCTGCAGTCAGAGTGCAGCAGACTGCAGTCTCTCCTCCTCTCTCCTCCCTGCAGGTGGACCAGCACGATGTGAGTAGCAGCTCTTTCCTTATCTCCAGTCGTTGTGTATCTCTAACGTCAGAAAAGGAGAGGTTTCTTTCTTTCTGCAGCGTCATGCGAAGCTACATATTTAAAGAGAGCTGCAGGACGATGTGAGCGGCTGAATGCATCCTGCCCTAAATACTCAGACCTTCCATAGTGTATAGATGAGGTGTTGGGTTTCTGGAGGTTCTGATGGAGGATGATCAGTTTGTGTTTGACCTCGAAACGCCTTTGATGGAGCCAGTGAGCGGATGATGCAGCAGTCTCTGTCCCGTCTCCTGCAGCGCAACTCAGACTACAGCACTGAATGCTTTTTAGTCATGCTGCAAATATATTCTGCCACATTTCATAATCCTTCAGACTATAGTTGTTTTTATTTATGTGTCCTTTATTATTAGAATTTAATATTTTTAATGTATTGTTTTTTTTCTTCAATTTTTTTAAAATATGTTATTATTTAAAACCTAATAAAGTTAGAGTGCATGTTAATCCTGAACCGCCCTCTGAATATTATTCACATTTCAGTTCAACACTACCTCGTCTGAATCTATTTCATTTGAGTGTTTTAGTCATTCTGCGGGGGGGGGGGGGGGGGGATGGTCAGTGGTTTAATGCAGTGTTGATCAGGTGGGTTTTGAGTGATGTTTTGAATGCGGTGAGGGAGGAAGAGTCTCTGATGGATTGGGGGAGTGAGTTCCAGAGGGTGGGTGCAGCAACGGAGAAGGCTCTGCCGCCCCAGGACTTGAGGTTGGTCCGGGTGGGGTGGGGGGACAGGAGGTTGGCAGAGCGGAGGGAGCGAGTGGGAGTGTGTCTGTGGAGGAGGTCAGTCAGGTGGGGGTGGGGGGAGGTTGGCAGAGCGGAGGGAGCGAGTGGGAGTGTCTGTGGAGGAGGTCAGTCAGGTGGGGGTGGGGGGGGGGGGACAGGAGGTTGGCAGAGCGGAGGGAGCGAGTGGGAGTGTGTCTGTGGAGGAGGTCAGTCAGGTGGGGGGGGGACAGGAGGTTGGCAGAGCGGAGGGAGCGAGTGGGAGTGTGTCTGTGGAGGAGGTCAGTCAGGTGGGGGGGGGGGGGACAGGAGGTTGGCAGAGCGGAGGGAGCGAGTGGGAGTGTGTCTGTGGAGGAGGTCAGTCAGGTATTATTATTAAAAACACAATAAAGTGTGTAGTTCATTTTAATCCTTAATTCCTGTAAATCCTGCCGTCTGAATATTTGTAATATTACCGTTCAACACGACCTCTTCTGAATCAATTTAAACTCATATTCATATTTGGACTCAACTTTTTTTTTGTGTATTTATATTTCGTGTAAATATTGTTTTTTATTTAACAGTTTTTATATTAGTTCTACTTTTGCCTCTTGTCTACAATTGTCTTTCTCTTTCTTTATTAAGTCAGAATTTAGAGAAAACAAAGACTTTCGAGAAAAAGTCAGTAACGTTTTGTATGTTTTGGATAAATGATGAATGCATGATAGATGGCCCAAGTTATTAAGTAGATGAAGTGCTTTAAAGAGTAAACAGTAGAAGTATAAAGTACTAACCCAAGTTATCCCAGTACTGTACGTCAGTCAAAGTATTTTAAGATGATTCTTCCTCCTTTCCTCCTCAGGGCCTTCGTCTCAGTTTTTGCGGTTCTGACGCTCGCCGTTGCGGCTGAAGGAAACGTCGGGTAAGTTGATCCCTTCAGGTTCATTTAGCACATCCAATAAACCACGGTGTAAACACACTAACCACGCACGCAGACAGATGGGGAGAATAAGTACTAAACTAGGAGGAGGCACCTTAACTGCATTTCATTCTGCGTAGTGATCAGGTAGTTCAGTTATTTAGTTGGTAGGGGTGGGAATCACCAGGCTCCCCACGATACGATACTATCGAGATACAAAGCAAAGACTTGACGGAGAAAAAGAACGGAGATAAAGTACAGATATTAACGGAGATATCAACATTTAAATATGGCGATATTAAAGGATAAAGATTACATTTAAGTGCTAGCAAGAGGCTCAAGGTTAGTGTTAACTGAAATATAAACATGTGCTTTGTGTCTTAATTCGTTTATATACTGTGTTATAACTTTATATGCTACAGTTTATATAAGAAAAAAGAAAGAAAAATGTATATAAGAAAATATCGATACTTGGCGTCCGTGTATCGATAGAATATCGCCACGCAAAGTATCGCGATAATATGCTGTATCGATTATTTCCCCCACCCCTATTTGTTTGGATGCCATTTTTTGTAGTTAATACAGAAACTACAAAACACTTTGGGGCCATGAGGAACCTCCATTGAAAGAGTTCAGGGACATTCTGGTTGTTATTTATCAATCAGGACCACTCATTTGTGTCCCATTATGAAACAGTGATGGGCAGACCCTATTTGACACAAGCATTTTGGATTGTTGTCTTTACATTTCAACCTGCGGCCAGATACCTGAGATTTGACAGTGACTTTTATTTTTAAAAGCAAAGTACAAACCTTGCTCAGTCATCAAGAAAGAGGTTGATATCTGTCTCTGTTGCAGACCGAGCAGCAACAGAAGCTTCTGCACCGAGTCCAAGGAGTGCCTGGAATATCAGCTGGTCTGCAAGACAGACGAATATGAGGTGTGTGTGTGTGTGTGTGTGTGTGTGTGTGTGTGTTTGTGTGTGTGTGTGTGTGTGTGTGTGTGTGTTTGTGTGTGTGTGTGTGTGTGTGTGTGTGTTTGTGTGTGTGTGTGTGTGTGTTGTTGTGTGTGTGTGTGTGTGTGTGTGTGTGTGTGTGTTTGTGTGTGCGATAAACATGATTAAAGTTACACATTTCTCTGAAACATTTGGGAAGAACACAACTCAACTAAATATAATCATAATGGCAGTGCACTGCTCCGAACATAAGGATGGGTCACATGCAGAGAAACCGTTTCGTTACTAGTACCTGTACTGACAATGAAGTTGAATAAATAAAACGTATGGCTATTCATTTTTACATATTGTAATGCGCAATGTTAGATATTATATCATGAATCAATGAAATATAATGTGTGTGTGTGTGTGTGTTTGTGTGTGTGTGTGTGTGTGTGTGTGTGTGTGTGTGTCTGTGTGTGTGTGTCCAGGTGCGACACTACAGTCCGACCCGCTGGGTGTCCACAGATGCAGAGGCGTATTTCATGGGAGTGGGAGCAGCGATGGCCTTCAGGAGACTCTTCCAGTTCATCACCGGGGCCAACGTGGGGGGTGAGACCTGCAGACTCACTCCAACAGACTGTAGTTCAAAAACATGTAAAAACCTTTGACTGAAATATGTCAGGAATATGAGCCTCCCTTTAACAAATGTTACATAATGCTGTGTTTGATCTCAGAATTCTGGGGGAAAGTCAGACTTTTGAAAATAATCAGAATTCTGAAAAATTTGAGAAGTTTGAGAAAAAAGTCCATATTTTTATAAAAGTTAGAATTTTTGAAGAAAAAGTCCGAAATTGTATTGAAAAAGTCATAATCTTTTGAAAAAAGTCATAATTTTGAAAAATATCAACCTTTCTGAAAGAAGTCAGAATTAAAGTTAAAGTTTTCACCTGCAGTACACCCTCTTAAATCCTGTAGTGTTAAATCAGTCTCTCAGAGTTTGTCCAGGGCTTTTATGTGTGTGTGTTCAGTGTCTCTGTGTGTGTGTTCAGTGTTTCTGTGTGTGTGTTCAGTGTTTCTGTGTGTGTGTTCAGTGTTTCTGTGTGTGTGTTCAGTGTTTCTGTGTGTGTTCAGTGTTTCTGTGTGTGTGTTCAGTGATTCTGTGTGTGTTCAGTGTCTCTGTGTGTGTTCAGTGTTTCTGTGTGTGTGTTCAGTGTTTCTGTGTGTGTGTTCAGTGATTCTGTGTGTGTTCAGTGTTTCTGTGTGTGTGTTCAGTGTTTCTGTGTGTGTTCAGTGTTTCTGTGTGTGTGTTCAGTGTCTCTGTGTGTGTTCAGTGTCTCTGTGTGTGTGTTCAGTGTTTCTGTGTGTGTTCAGTGTTTCTGTGTGTTGTTCAGTGTTTCTGTGTGTGTTCAGTGTTTCTGTGTGTGTTCAGTGTCTCTGTGTGTGTTCAGTGTTTCTGTGTGTGTTCAGTGTCTCTGTGTGTGTGTTCAGTGTTTATGTGTGTGTTCAGTGTCTCTGTGTGTGTTCAGTGTTTCTGTGTGTGTTCAGTGTTTCTGTGTGTGTTCAGTGTTTCTGTGTGTGTTCAGTGTTTCTGTGTGTGTGTTCAGTGTCTCTGTGTGTGTGTTCAGTGTTTATGTGTGTGTTCAGTGTCTCTGTGTGTGTTCAGTGTTTCTGTGTGTGTTCAGTGTTTCTGTGTGTGTGTTCAGTGTTTTTGTGTGTGTTCAGTGTTTCTGTGTGTGTGTTCAGTGTTTCTGTGTGTGTTCAGGGTTTTGATGTGTGTGTGTTCAGTCTCTCGGATTGTGTTCAGTGTTTCTGTGTGTGTGTTCAGTGTTCAGTGTTTTTCTGTGTGTGTGTTCAGTGTTTCTGTGTGTGTGTCCTCAGGAGTCCAGATGGAGATGACCGCCCCCGTCCTGGTGAAGATCCCGGAGGATACCAGGATGTGGGAACCAGCCGTCTACACCCTCAGCTTCCCGCTGCCGGCAGCCTATCAGGAAGAGCCGCCGGTGCCAACCAATGACAAGGTTCAGACATTCAGACACTCAAACTTATAGAGATGTGCAGGAACGAGTCCTAAACCCTGACATGAGTCAGCATTTCCTCACTTGTAGCTCCTTTAAAAGCCCAACATTAGCCGCCTTTAGCTTAGCGGTGGTGGCGTGAAGTCATGTGGCCGTGCTGTATTTCCATTATAGCCCAACATTAGCCTCCTTTAGCTTTGCGGTGGTGACGTGAAGTCATGTGACCGTGCTGTAGTTCCTTTATAGCCCAACGTTAGCCTCCTTTAGCTTAGCGGTGGTGACGTGAAGTCATGTGACCGTGCTGTAGTTCCTTTATAGCCCAGCATTAGCCACCTTTAGCTTAGCGGTGGTGACGTGAAGTC
>CM062266.1:39851884-39936884 GCA_031216635.1 Dissostichus eleginoides | reverse complement strand
ATGATAGACGGGCCTTATTGTGGGTGTTTATTACATTTCTCAGAATTTAAATATAAAGTTCCTAAAAATATGTAAAACCCGCCTGATTCGACAGGAGATAAGAGTATTATTCAGGAGGTGCTGGATTATGAGGCAGCTTTCCAGTATTAAAGGTTACCCCATTCATCAGGACTTTTCCCTTTTCTTTGGATTCACCGTTTGCTACGGAGACATTAGTTTTCTTCCAGAATTGAGACACACACGGGGAGTAACTGATGTATAAAGGATGATTTTGTGGTGAAGTTTAGCTTCAAGCAGCTGCATTAACACAATCAGAAGAGAGGCGGTGGAGGTGAGACTCACTCAGTGTTGAAATCATAGCTTTGCACCTGCAGCGTATCATATCCAGAATATCCATAGAGATGTATGTATTAGTTATCTAGAATCCAGGGCAGGGACACCCTAACATCCCTGAAAGTAAGAACTGAGATGTGTATTAAAGTGTTGTGGAGCAATATTCCCAGTATCAATCAGAGGAAGTGGTTTCAGTCTTCAGCCACGACTTCCTCCTCCTCTCTGTTTAGCTCTCTAAAGTCGCTCTTTATTATAAAGGTATTGGGATCTTTGGTGCAGACTTAAATTAACAAAATAGTGCACGGCTCTGTGTAAAAACATTATAGTATTAGTGCTGTAAATATGTTGGCCTTATGGATTATAAAACTGTCTCAAAATGTTCAATAATTACATCAATTAACGTATTTATTACTAACTAATCCGGGTCAATGACACCAGATTCATTTGACATTCATTTGTTTTAAATATAATAAACTACATAAATGTAAGGAAACGAGAAGAATACCCTGCATAACAGCAAACTGAAGAAAGAACAGAATCCCTGCAAGTTCTTTTTTCAATTAAATGTTTAATGTTTTATCAATAAATTCAATGTTGAATTTCAGTTTTCTCACTTTCGACCCCAGAGTGTTTTTATGTTGGATTTTACCCAAATATAACTGTTCAAAGCTCAGCAAATATATACATATTTGATCCTCTTTTAGTCTAATCCACATGAGGAAGAATGTTTAAAAATATATATTATGTCTTTAGGATTAAATGGGATTCAGATTGAACACAGAGGGAACGTCTGTTGACTTTTAATTAGGATAAAGATGATTATAACTGAAAGTGAATCTACTGTGTGAAAATCCCCGTTGTTAATGTCGTGCGCTCCACAGATCCCGTAAACCTGAGCGACTGATGCCGTCACCAATAATTCTTCATCTGCGTCTGAGCTCCATGCTGTGCTCTGAGGAAGGTGCAATACAAACCAAAACTTACTCTCGTCAGACTCAGGAGAATCATTTATTTATTATTCTGATTATTTTAGGGCTGGACAATTATTTTGGTGTCAGATGTCATGAGGACTGCCAAATAATCCCTGATACAGCGATATCAACGTGGAACAATCGGTCAGACGTGTTTGTTTTGTCTCTTCATTACACTAAAAACATGAGTTTTGATGAGTTTTGACCTTTCATGAGGTCTTTGAGTATATATATTAAGTATAATACAAATGTCACAGTATAGTATTATAAAAACGATGACAGTCAGAGTAGAGTATGTGGAAAACATTTGGAAAAAGTCTGAGTAAAGTAAGAGGAAAATTATGAAAAAAGCCGTATTGTAGTATGACGAAAAATGTTTTAAAAAAGTCAGTAAAGTTTGTCAAAAAGTAAAAAATGTAATTGTATAGTATGTCGAAAACATGTAAAAGTAGTATGTCAAAAATATGAAAACGTCATGGTAGATTATGTAGAAAAGATTTGAAAAAAGTCAAAGTATAACATGTCAACAAATTATGAAAAAAGTTAATAGTTTAGTTTGTAAGAAAAAGTCCATGTCTAGTTTGTCGCAACATTTGGAAAAATTCATAGTATAGTATTTTGAAAATATGAATAAAATCTAAATGTCCAAAATGGGGAAAAAAGTCACGGTAGATTATGTTAAAAAAAAACATGAAAAAGTCAAAGTATAATATGTCAAAAACATGTAAGAAGTAAAAGTGTAGTAATCCAGAAAGTGTAATGAAAGAAGTCATCGACTCAGCCCTTGAAAAGTGTGATGAAAAACATCATATTATAGTAGTATATAAGCAGTCAGTATTATGTAAGCAGTAAGCAGGAAGCAGCATTCATTGTAGCAGGGGATTTTAACACCGCTAACAGGAAGAAGGTCCTACCGAAGTACTACCAGCACATCAGCTGTCCGACACACGGGGAAAATATACTGGACCATGTTTATTCCCCTTTCAAACATGGTTATAGGGCTCTCCCTCGCCCTCCCTTCGGCAAATCAGATCACATCTCACTGCTACTGCTGCCTGCTGACAAGCAGAAACTTAAACGGCATAGACCGGAAACAAGGATTGTACAACGATGGAGTGAGGAGTCAGACTCAGCTCTGCAGCACTGCTTCGAATCTACGGAGTGGAGTGTGTTTGAGGAGAAGAACATCAACACACACACGGACACGGTCCTCTGCTACATTGGGAAATGCATCGATGACGTGGTACCGAAGGTTTCTGTACGAACATTCCCAAATCAAAAGCCCTGGATAAACGGCGAGGTTCGTACCAAGCTGAAAGCGCGCACTATCGCGCACAGAGCTGGAGATCTGGAGGAGTACAGGAAATCAAATATGATCTCCGGAGAGCAATCAGCATGCAAAGAGACAGTACAAAGAGAAGGTGGAGTCTGACTTCAGAGGCTGTAACACCCGGAACATGTGGGCGGGACTAAGAACAATGACAGACTACAAAGGAGCAGCGGGGGTGCTGCGGGAGTGTCTGCGTGCGCATCTCTCCCAGATGAGCTGAACAGTTTTTTGCACGTTTTGAGAGCAGCAGGCTGGGGGCACAGAAGGACCAGGAGCCCTGCCCTTTTGTTTTAAACAGGGCAGATGTGTGCAAATCCTTTAAAAGGGTTAACCCACACAAGGCTCCTGGACCTGATGGCATCCCTGGCCGTGTTCTCAGGGTGTGTGCAGTTCAGCTGGCAGAGGTGTTCACAGACATCTTCAACAGGTCCCTGCTGCAGTCTGTAGTCCCCACATGTTTCAAACACTCCACCATCGTTCCTGTCCCCAAAAAAAAAAATCACCAGCCTCAACGATACCGCCCAGTAGCACTCACCTCCATCATATGAAGTGCTTTGAGCGGTTAGTCAAAACCTTCATCACCTCCTCCCTCCCTGACTCTCTGGACCCCCTGCAGTTTGCCTACAGAGCAAACAGGTCCACAGACGACGCCATAGCCCTCACCATCCACACTGCCCTCTCACACCTGGACCAGAGGAACACATATGTGAGAATGCTGTTCATTGATTACAGTTCAGCTTCAACACATTGTGCCCTCCAAGCTGGTCATCAAGCTCAGAGACCTCGGGCTCAACAGCGCCCTCTGTGACTGGATCCTGAACTTCCTGACGGGCAGACCCCAGGCAGTGCGGGTGGGAAACATCACATCCTCCACCCTGATCCTCAACACCGGAGCCCCTCAAGGCTGCGTGCTCAGCCCTCTCCTCTACTCCCTGTTCACTCACGACTGCGTGGCCACACACAGCTCCAACACCATCGTGAAGTTTGCTGACGACACGACCGTCATCGGCCAGATCACACGGCGACGAGACGGCGTACAGAGAGGAGGTCGAAAACCTGACATCTTGGTGCCAGGATAACAACCTCCATCTCAACGTCAGCAAAACCAAGGAGCTGATTGTGGATTACAGGAAGCAGCAGGAGAGGGACACGCCCCCATCGCCATCAATGGGACTACGGTGGAGAGAGTCAGCAGCTTCAGGTTCCTTGGGTCCACATCACTGAGGACCTGACATGGACTCTTCACACCACCACACACATCACACAACCATCAGCTCGACAGCGGCTCTTCTTCCTCCGCAGGCTGAGGAGGTTCAAATGGACTCCAGGATACTCTGCAACTTCTACAGGTGCACCATAGAGAGTATCCTGACCTTCTACAGGTGCACCATAGAGAGCATCCTGACCTTCTACAGGTGCACCATAGAGAGATCCTGACCTTCTACAGGTGCACCATAGAGAGGATCCTGACCTTCTACAGGTGCACCATAGAGAGATCCTGACCTTCTACAGGTGCACCATAGAGAGATCCTGACCTTCTACAGGTGCACCATAGAGAGCATCCTGACCTTCTACAGGTGCACCATAGAGAGGATCCTGACCTTCTACAGGTGCACCATAGAGAGCATCCTGACCTTCTACAGGTGCACCATAGAGAGGATCCTGACCTTCTACAGGTGCACCATAGAGAGTATCCTGACTGGCTGCATCACGGCCTGGTACGGCAGCTGCACCGCCCTAAATCGTAAGGCTTTACAGAGGGTGGTGAAAACTGCACAGAACATCACCAGGACGGAGCTGCCATCCATGGAGGACCTTTACTCCCAGCGGCTCAGGAAGAAAGCCCTCAGGATTATCAAAGACCCCCATCCCCCCAGCCACAAACTGTTCAGTCTGCTGCCGTCTGGCAGGCGTTACCGCAGCTTCCTGACAAGAACAACCAGATTCAGAGACAGCTTCATCCCGCAGGCAATAAGACTGTTCAACAACTGAACTGCTGAAACAATTTCATAACATTCATCTGCTACTTAGTAATATCTATCTATTATCTAATATATCATTCCAATAACTTGTATATAGACTCGTATTGCACTATTCCACTTTTTTTTCTCACTTTTAAAAAAAACTATTTTTCTTTTTTGTATTACTTTTAATAATACTTTAATATTGTTTTAATATTGTCTGCTTATCTTATTGTGTTGCATTGTTGGAGAAGCCTGTGACCTAAGATTTTCAACGACATAATTACTCTGTAGCTATGTTAGTTTGACAATAAAGAACCTTGAACCTTGGATTCATTCCAAATTCCAAAATACATTTTGCTATTGAAAAGCACATTGGGATATTAGAGAGGAACATGCGTTTGTTGATGTAGTTGCGGATGCCGAAATGTTTCTGTTTTACATGTTTTGCAATAGTATGATGAAAAATATGAACCAACAAACCATAGTGTAGTATTTTGATAAATATTTATAAATGCATGTTGAAAAGAACAAGAGAAACTACAGTATGGTGTGTTCTTGGAAATGTTTAATCTGTGAAAGTAAAGGAGACGCAGAAACCGTTGAAAGACTTTAATCCAGTTGATTTCACACGTGAATGCTGGGCTGAAGCACCGCTCATTAACACTCTGCTGCTGGGACGGGGGTCAACCAGGGGTCAACAGGGTCTCTTATCAACTCTAAAAATAATTCTGTATTTCCATTAAATATCGTTCTAACATTGACGTTGAATATGTTCTGCTTTATAAAAATATGAGCTGTTTCCTTGTTAACATTGACGGACACAACCGATCCTTAACTTAACACCTTTCGTTTCCTGGAAATAACGTTAATTATTCTGCGCAAATCCATGAATTGACCATCTCTCTACATGCATGTCTCCTTCATGATACCTTTGTGAATGAACCTTTAAGCAGAGGCCTGTGGTGCCAGACAGAGGCTAAAGAGAAAGGTGTTTGTTTCAAAGTGGGGGTGTTTCTCCTCCGTCAGTGTATTACTACAGAGCCAGGAGAAGCCATATACGTCTGTGGGCAATATCAGATTTAATGTACACTATATTGAGAATAATGTAAGCCTTATTCTATATTTCTGACAGGAACTAAAGCTGTTAACTAGCTCTCCTTAAAGCCACCAGACTCCATTGAAAGAATAAGCTATTTCACGCCCACAGGACAGAGGAGTTGCTGCTCGGTCGCTGGCTAGTTTGGTTAGTTAGTTTTTGATATTATGTGACCTTGGTGGATGCAAACCAACCCATCTTAACACCGAAGCTCACACAATAAACCAAAGTAACCAACATGCAGCAGAAACTCCTCCTGTGTTCTGTAGAATGAGTGTTTTTATGAATGGAGTTTGGTGGCAGCACAGGGCAGGAAGGTAAAGCAGGGAATCTGTACAAATACACACAAACTATCCCTTTAACATTCAGAGAACTGGACTGATTTGTTTTGAGACCCCATCCCAACGGAGAGTGCAACGACGCAGGTGAAGTATTATCACATCTTTAACATTATATCAGTTCAGTGTTTAATTGGCATCTGACGCTCGTACCCACAGCTTAATCAAACATTAAACCGTGCAGAAGCATCACACATCTCTTCTGCATCAGACGCTTATGGCTATCTCTCATCTTGCAGAACATAATGTGCTTTGATCCGACAAATAAAAGTCCTGACACCAGAAGGCATTTCCTGTTGTTTGGCTGGATGTATAAAACTCAGGAGACAGACAGGGGTCATGTGATCAGTACCATCAGGGTCATGTGATCAGTACCATCAGGGTCATGTGATCAGTACCATCAGGGTGCTTCTTCTTGTGCGACCTCTCAAATATTACAAACATTCCTCTGCACTCTGGTGTGAGTGTTGCTTTAATTTAACAACAGAAAAGTGTGCTGTCCACATTTCATACACATTAATACGGGGGCGTAGAAATGATTTTTATAGTGTTTTGTATTTCTAGGAAATCCACAATCAGTGGGGAATTGTCCAATGTGCAACTGATCCTAGTGAGAGCGGTATTTGGTAAAGGCTCAATACGTAACATATCAGAAGTATCCTGGAGCAGATTATTCTACAGACTTAATAAAAAAATCCTTTACAAAGAAGCCACACCATGATCATTCAGCATACAGAAGAGCATTAGGGCCACACGTTCTTCTGACATTACAAATGTTGACGTTCGTCCCAAAATTCAGATTTCTTTTTTCGTGAATTGTGCCATAACACATTTTGACTTTTTTCTCCAAATGTTGACATTTTTCTCCGAATTTTGTTTCAAGAACTTGAATTTCTTTCTCTCAAAATTCAGATTTATTTCCTCAGAATTCTGACTTTTTTCTCCGAACAAAAAATGAAATTGGCTTTTGGTCAGATCTCAACATCTTTTCACCTGTGGCCCTGATCCTCTCCTGTCAATATATTTCTCAATAATACTGGGAATAACATTTCAAAAATCATCAATCCATATTAGATCTAGAATCATATCGTCGTTGCACAAATATTTAAAATAATCAGAACTAGTCATCATCCCCAGATGGTGCAGCCCGGTCACATAACGTCTCACCTGCATATAAACGACATATTTAGAATCAGTTTTCTCTGAAACTTCGTGCACGTGTCTCACTTGGAGGTGACGGCCTCCTTGTTGGCCCTTCGACTTCCTGCGCCTCCTGCTGCTCCAAATCAGAACGTGGAGTATCGTGGAGCAGCGGAAACTAAAATCCTCTAAAAAAATCACACCATGATCATTCAGTATCCAGAAGAGTATTAGGGCCACAAGTGACATGGGGTCACATGACCAACAGTTCATCATTTTTGAGTATTGAGAAAAAAGTGAGAATTTTGACTTTTTTCTCAATTGTTTTTTTATTTTTCACCGATTTGTGTCCCAAAATTCGGATTATCTTTTTTAGTATTTTGACATAGCACATTTTAGATTTTTTTTTCTTCTGAATTAGAATTTTGATTTTCTTAACTGTCTGACTGTTTGCTCAGACCTGAAAATGTTTTAAAGATGATCAATCCATATTAGATCCAGAATCATATCGGAGTTGAACAATTATTTAAAATAGTCACGTGTAGTTATTAGTCACTAGTTATTGTCCCCAGATGGCGCAGCCGTCACATAACGTCTCATCTTCCTATAAAATGGAAACAGGTTTCTCTGAGTGTCTCACTTGGAGGTGACGGCCTTCTTGTTGACACTGGCCCTGCGACTTCCTGCTCCTCCTGCTCCTCCTGCTGCTCCTCCTCCTCCTCCATTCCACAGACTGCCAGGGATGGTGAAGGCGTCCACGCTCATGCCCATGGTCTTGGAAGGGATGGCGCTGAACTGCTTCCTGTCCGAGCTGTATTTGTAGATGTGCTCCACCTGTGCTGAGCTGACGGAGCGCGGGCCGACTCCCGTCAGACGAACCAGATCCTGAGAGTCCGGGTTCAGGGTGTAAACGCCCCGAAACTGACAGCTGGAGTCCCTGAAGAGGATCAGGAAGTGGTGAGCGGGACTCTTCTCCATCTCCTGAGGGCGGAGCAACAACATCATTATACCTTTATCTGCCTTTAGTGTTTAATTAGTGTGCAATATTTATTTTGTTATTTCTATCACAAGACATTTTTCTGGCATTTTGTTTTTCCACACACAGATGTAACACCCGAACTCCCTCCCTGTACATAAGATATAATAAAATACATAACAACAGTCACAGACTTTATTTAGCGAACCAAGTAAAGATAGTATACCCAGAAAACAATATTTCAGTTCCTCAAAAACTGTATAACGACTCCAGAAATCTGAGTATCGAACAGAGCGTCAGACGCAGAGACAGCTTTGTTTTTACGGAGCTCCGACGTCACGTTGTTGTTTACGTCCGCGGAGACATCTTGTTTACGGGCGACATGTTGATATATCTTATAAACAAGATCAGAGACACAGTACCACAGAAAACCCCCTGGTATTTATGAGTACATTTACACATTGAAACAACTGAAGTGAAACCTTTGAGCAGGATTTTTAATGCATGTTGGAAATCACATTAAGGTTTAAATATGCGTGTTTCTCTGAGAGTAAAATGAATGCCGTACCTCCACGATCTTCTTCTTCTGCGTCTCGTTGACCTTCCCTGCGAGGCAGCAGCGTGACAGGGCGTTGTGGATGATGAACTTGTTGGACTTGAAGCTCGGCTCTTTGAACAGTTTGGGACCTGAGACACAAACACAGGCTCCAACCTGAGTACTAACACAAGTACTTTGACAATATATATACTCAATAACAGGTATTAGTACACTACCTGTGTACTCCGGGGCCGCTGAGGTCTCACTGTCTTTGTCTCCGTTCTGATTCACCAGTTTACTCGGAGTCACACAAACTAAGGGCGAGTCAGGACGACTGGGGGAGGAAAAGCAAATCATTTCTGCTTTATATAAACGCACCAGAGCTAACAATACAACTATCTTTAACCTGGGACCGTTAACATAGCATCATGCTAATGTTAGCACAGGACATAACATGCATACATATGAGTGAAAAGTATCTATAATATATAAAATGATCATGCAAAGGGACTTCTTTCTTAATTCTTCATAGACACTACCTAGAAAGAATTGTATTTACATTTAGAAAAGTATTGTTATATGATGACATAGCATAGCATTTTAGCATTAGTATTAGATCATTCATTTACCATGCTATACACTCAGGTGCTACACAATGGTAATACAGGAGCTTTTGTACAAATATCATGGCAATCCATTCAATATTAGGAGAGATATTCCACTTAACAATTGAGCTATAAAGACACTCCCATCCCTCGCTTAGGCTGTGCTGCGGTGTTAATGGAAGTAAATAGGAATAAAGTATATATAAATCTCTGCAGCAGTTTACCTTGGGGCTTTCTTGGGAGGGGTTCTGTTCCCGGGCTCGTCCGTCGCGGTCAGGTTGAGGGAGGGGTTGGAGTGGACTTTGGTCAACTTAGCGCCTGGAGAAAAAGACATAATAAGAAATCAAAACATGGCTTACTGGAAAACTTGATTCTGATTGGTCGCTCAATTGTTTTTGAGGACGGAGAGGCCCTAATCATCTTTTTGGGTTTCCCCTTTCCTGAACTGCATTCATAAAAACGATGGTTTCAGTACCCGTGGTTCCCTTGGCCGGACTCAGAGACAGCTTGGTCTCCTCGCGGGTCATACTGCGGGGACGGGACCTGGTCTTCTTCCCGGAGGATCGGCCATGACTGCTCAGCTTCTCCTGGAGCATTTTGTCAAAGTTGTCCATGATCTTGAGCTGATGCCGCCGATCGTACTCCAGTCTCGTGAAGTTTCCCCGCCTGAAGGGTGTATCTGGAGGAGTGGGGGAGGGGGAGGTGTGGCCTGCAGGGGGGGTGGAGGAGGGTCTGAAACAAAGAGCAGTGGGGTTACTTTTACATAAGACTACTAAACACCTGAACTTTTTAAAGAACATCCATAAACATTCATCTGTTTGTATTTAGCAAATTATTTATCTAATATATCATTCCATTTACTTGGATATAGACTTTTATACACTATTTCTATTCTATTCTATGTTATTTGTATTAACCTGCACATCTGAAAACCTTCTCTTGCACTATTTGATCTGTTTTATCTGTTCTATGTCCTATATTCATGTTGCTCTGCTGGAGGAGACTCCAGTTTCTCCTCTCCAGTTTCTCCTCTCCAGTTTCTCCTCCCCAGTTTCTCCTCTCCAGTTTCTCCTCTCCAGTTTCTCCTCTCCAGTTTCTCCTCTCCAGTTTCTCCTCTCCAGTTTCTCCTCCCCAGTTTCTCCTCTCCAGTTTCTCCTCTCCAGTTTCTCCTCCCAGTTTCTCCTCTCCAGTTTCTCCTCTCCAGTTTCTCCTCTCCAGTTTCTCCTCTCCATCTCACTGCAGCTAATGTGCAGATGAAACTGGTAACTCTACCACTGCACCACATTAATCTACAGCGAGGATGGAGTTACCTGTTCTCCCTCTCCTGCTCGTTCTCCTGCCTCCTCTCCTCAGCTCCTCCGCTCTCCTCTGCTGTTTCTCCAGCAGCAGAGCTCTGCGCTGGGCCATCTCCTCCTCACTGTGCACATCTCCCTGCAGACACACAACCAGCATCATGAACACAACCACACAACGCACAGACACACAACGCACAGACACACAACCACACAGACACACAACCACACAACGCACAGACACACAACCACACAGACACACAACCAGCATCATGAGCACAACCACACAACGCACAGACACACAACGCACAGACACACAACCACACAGACACACAACCACACAACGCACAGACACACAACCACACAGACAAACAACCAGCATCATGAACACAACCACACAACGCACAGACACACAACGCACAGACACACAACCAGCATCATGAACACAACCACACAACGCACAGACACACAACGCACAGACACACAACCAGCATCATGAACACAACCACACAACGCACAGACACACAACGCACAGACACACAACCACACAGACACACAACCACACAACGCACAGACACACAACCACACAGACAAACAACCAGCATCATGAACACAACCACACAACGCACAGACACACAACGCACAGACACACAACCAGCATCATGAACACAACCACACAACGCACAGACACACAACCAGCATCATGAACACAACCACACAACGCACAGACACACAACGCACAGACACACAACCAGCATCATGAACACAACAACACAACGCACAGACACACAACCAGCATCATGAACACAACCACACAACGCACAGACACACAACCACACAGACACACAAACACACAACCACACAACCAGCATCATAAACACAACCACACAACGCACAGACACACAACCACACAGACACACAAACACACAACCACACAACCACACAACCAGCATCATGAACACAACCACACAACGCACAGACACACAACGCACAGACACACAACCACACAGACACACAACCACACAACGCACAGACACACAACCACACAGACACACAACCAGCATCATGAACACAACCACACAACGCACAGACACACAACGCACAGACACACAACCAGCATCATGAACACAACAACACAACGCACAGACACACAACCAGCATCATGAACACAACCACACAACGCACAGACACACAACCAGCATCATGAACACAACCACACAACGCACAGACACACAACGCACAGACACACAACCAGCATCATGAACACAACCACACAACGCACAGACACACAACCACACAGACACACAAACACACAACCACACAACCACACAACCAGCATCATAAACACAACCACACAACGCACAGACACACAACCACACAGACACACAAACACACAACCACACAACCACACAACCAGCATCATGAACACAACCACACAACGCACAGACACACAACCACACAGACACACAACCACACAGACACACAACCACACAACCACACAGACACACAACCACACAGACACACAACCACACATACACACAACCACACAGACACACAACCAGCATCATGAACACAACCACACAACGCACAGACACACAACCACACAGACACACAACCACACAACCACACAACCACACAACCACACAACCACACAACCACACAACCAGCATCATGAACACAACCACACAACGCACAGACACACAACCACACAGACACAAACACCAACCACACAACCACACAACCACACAACCACACAACCAGCATCATGAACACAACCACACAACCACACAGACACACAACCACACCACCAGCATCATAAACACAACCACACAACCACACAGACACACAACCACACAACCAGCATCATAAACACAACCACACAACCACACAACCAGCATCATAAACACAACCACACAACCACACAAACACACAACCACAGAACCACACAACCAGCATCATAAACACAACCACACAAACACACAACCACACAACCACACAACCACACAACCAGCATCATAAACACAACCACACAACCACACAGCCACACAACCACACAACCACACAACCAGCATCATAAACACAACCACACAACCACACAACCACACAACCAGCATCATAAACACAACCACACAACCACACAACCACACAACCACACAACCAGCATCATAAACACAACCACACAAACACACAACCACACAACCACACAACCACACAACCAGCATCATAAACACAACCACACAAACACACAACCACACACAACCACACAGACACACAACCACACAACCACACAACCACACAACCACACAACCACACAAACACACAACCACACAACCACACAACCACACAAACACACAAACACACAAACACACAACCACACAACCACACAAACACACAACCACACAACACACAACCACACAACCACACAACCACACAACCACACAAACACACAACCACACAACCACACAACCACACAACCACACAAACACACAACCACACAACCACACAACCACACAACCACACAAACACACAACCACACAACCACACAACCACACAACCACACAAACACACAACCACACAACCACACAACCACACAAACACACAAACACACAAACAGCATCATATATCGACTGTCATGGCAGTTATCTGATGTTATGAATATTCCTATATCCCTTCATTCCTACATCCCTTTATCCCTGCATCCTTTCACCCGTACATCCCGTCCCTACTACATCCCTCACTCCCATGATCCCTTCATCCCTACTTCCCTATATCCCTCCCTAGCTTCATCCCTTCGTCAATTATTGCCTTCATTCCTACATCCCCTCAGCACTACATTCATTCAGAACTACATCCCTTCATCCTTCCACCCGACTTTCCTTCCTCCATTTATCGATTCATCCCTACACCCCTTCACACATACATCCATACATCCCTTAATCCCTCACTTCCTACATCTCCTCATACATTTATCCCTCCTTCCCTAAATATCTTGATACCTATATCCCTTAAACCCTAGCTACATGAATGCATGCCTTCATTCCAACATCCCCTCATCGCTACATGAATTCATACCTACATCCCTTCATTTTTCCATCCCTTCCTCCCTCCGTCCGTACATCCCTTGATACCTTTAGCCCTTCGTTCTTCCCTTCCTTCATCCCTTGATCCCTTCACCCCTGCTGTAATTAAATCTTTGTTCACCTCTATGTTGTTTCGCCATCACTCACCTGAAAGAAGAATCCAATCCCTCCTCTTGGCCCGGGCTCATTCTGCTCAATACTTTCTTCCAAAGTTTCCGTCGGTTCTGCTTCAGTTTCAGCTTCCTGTTCAGGCAAACAACCACCTCCTGCTGCCAGGTCCAGCTGCTGTTCTACGGGGTCCAGAGGTTCAGCAGCGAGTCCTCCAGCAGGTTCCACCCCAGACTCCGTGTGGTCGCTCATAGAATCAGAAGAAAACTCCTGCCCTTCATCGGTCGGCACGTCGCTGCCCCCCTCCGGCCCTCCAAGAGAGGACTGCGACACCTCAATCATGCTGCATCTTTTCCCTGCACATACTGCGCCTAAAGCAGCAGATAGAGACAAGGACTCGCTCTCAAACGAGCACTCGGAGGGTGCTCCGGAGCTGCTTCTACCTGTCTGCCGGTCGTGTCGAGGTAAGATGGCAGCCCTCCGACAGCCTCCATGTCTTCCAGCTCCATGCTGAACTGAGTCGGGGTCTCACTGCAGGCCGTGTCCGAGGTGTTTCCGTCGTGTTGCGGCTGCTGGACACCCTGCAGAGAGTCTTCAGGCATCCGAGGCCCGCCGATTCGGAAGGAAGAGGACGACTGATCCTGATACTTGCTGGGGGATACCCGCCTCAAATGGGGGAGGGTGTCCACGTTGTGTGTCGGTGCCAAGGCCCGGTTGTATGTGGGAAACTTTAGTTCGGAGGGTCTTGGGTGAGGCGGATTTTGGGCACGAGGGTGGTCCTTCGGGCTGCGGTGAGACGATGAGGACTGGATCTTTGTGCGGGGAGTCGGGCAGGAGGACGACATGATAGTCTTTGGGGAGGCGGAGAGGGGAAGAAGGTGAGAGCGCCGGGGCGGGGAGTCGGCAGCACCGGGATCAGGGATCACCCAGGCCTTGCTGATGCTCCTCGAAGAAGACTTGGTTGGGGTTCTTGGAGGTGTCTTTGTCGGGGTGTGAGGGGGTGTTTTGGCGGTACTTCTAGGTGTAGATTTGGACGCGGTTCTGGATGTGTTTGTGGGTCTTTGGTTGCTCATGAGCTGCTGCTGCTGTTCTGTGAGTTTCTGCATGTCCTTCTGTAGAGACTGCAGAGCTTCACTCAGTTTCTGCACCACCTCGTTGCACTCCACGAAAGCAGCTTCTCCGACCTTCTCTGGAACCTTCTTACTCTCAATGGAGAATGTGACCTGCTTCTCTAACCGAGGAGGGTTGGACACAGACGGCTTCTCTTTCTCCTTCTCTTCCCTCTCCTCCTCCTGTTTCAGTTGCGCCTCCATACAAGTGAGGCTCTCCTCCAGGGTGAGACTAGCCTCCTCGGCTCCCGCCCCTCCCCCCTCTCCTTGCTCTCTTTTCAGTTGCAAAAAGGCAGTTTTTCCGAGCCTCTGTCTGTGCTTGGCAAAGATGGCTTCGATGCGTCTTTTTTGGGCTTCGATGCTTTTGCGTTTTTCCTCCAGACGAGCGCCTAACTCCCAGGCCTCAGAGCCCGGTTCAGGGCCTCTGGAACCGGGGCTGTCCTGGTGTCCCGGTGCCCCTGCTGGGGTGGAGGGTGTTTGTGGAGTCCCTGGTGTTGTTGGAGCAGAGGCCGACTCCTCCCCAGCAGCAGCAGGCTGTCTTCTTCTGTGATCCCGGCGCTCTGCAAAGCTTGTCATGCGTGGACTGTTGCTGTTGCTGTTGTTTCCCTGCCGTCCACTGCCTGGTCGCATGTTCCCCGGGGCGTTTCTGGGCGTCATCCGACGCTTCAGAGGAGTCAACGCTGCCATCTCGCAGAACAGAGTCGTCATCACGGGACATATCGGAGGTCCGTCCTGACCTCTCCTTCCTCTCTCCTCTTCCTCGCCTTTCATTGCCTCCCGCTTCCCCACCAACCGGCTGATGGAGGACTACGGAGCGACAGGGAGCGGAGCTGCTGAGCTGATCCTCCTCGGGGGAGTGCAGGAAGAAACCAGCCGGGGCTCCTTCAGGACGTAACCTTGGCTCAGGTCTCGATCCCAACACTCCTTTTCCACTTTTCTCTGGTGTCCTTCCCTTCTTGGGGGTCTGCACCACCTGCAGGGCCTCCTCGATGGTGGGCAGTTCTCCCAGGGGCGTTGTGTGGGCGTAAGGGCCCCAGGACGAGCGCTGTGATGGGGCTGAAGCGCTGACCAGGTGGCTCAGTTCCTCTGGAGGACCGTACGGGACACAAGGCTTCCCCGTCACAGAGGTGGTCATCGCTGGGATGCCGGTGGAGAGGCTGTCGTTGCTGACAGAGCGAAAGACAGCATCTATGGGGTTTCCCATCACAATGTCTACATCACTGTCCAGCCCGAATGGGATGCTGAATGTCACGGCGGACAGAGGACGACTGCAAGGACGAACGGATGGGTTGTGAAAACAAGAAAAGCAGAGACAATGAAAGCCAAAGTAAGAATTAAAGAAATTAAGATAAAATATGAACGTACAACATTTACTGTACAAACTGCATGGAGATCTAAAGTAGGGCTGGGCGATATATTAATACCGTATTAAGGTAGTTATATATGAGACTAGATTTTGTCTTACATATTGGATTTTTTAACATCGTATTCATGTCAGTTTCTGATCTTTTATTGCAAATGTTTATGTTTCTATGAATAAGTATTTATTTTATACTTATATGGTGCAACTGTCACTAAACCTTACCCCCCGCTGGGATAAATAAAGTATTTTGATGGAGTGATTGGTTGATTTATTGATTGATCGATTGGTTGGTTGATTGATTGGTTGATCGATTGATTGTCTTCTATCTGTTTCTACCAATAATTAGCTTTCACCCCCTTCTTCATTTATCTACGGATAATCCAAATAATAATTATTTCATCCCAATTTTGAGGTACTTGATCAGAAATATTGTGATATTTGATTTTTTTCTCCATATCGCCCAGCCTCACTTTGAAGAATAACTACCTGATTTGTTTCTTTGTCCAACTTTTATTTTCTGGAAAGACACAAAAACAAAATATCTCAAGTTAAAAAAGTCTATTAAAGAATATGTTGCTTACATTAATGATAGAGATTAACTAAGAACATTGTCCGAGGTACTTCTCTTGAGAACTTCTACTCCACTACTAGGTATTTATTACCTGGTGACACTGGGGAGCTGATGGGTACAAAGGGTTGTTTGAAGATGAAGGCAGGAGAACCACTGAAACAGAGAAACACAGTAAAGTTATGTTTATTTACAACTCTCCAAAAAAAAAACCCGTCCTGTCCGCTGGTCTGGAGGTCAATGGTTGTCTGAATGTGTTTTTGGTCCAACACTGAAATACGTCATCACGGCATCACTTTATTCCAGAGAGTCTGTAACCTTTGCGGCAGATTTCCATCAGACTGTATGCTGTCTCTTTAATTCAATTCAGTTTGAAGCCACCCATAGTTTATCAAATAATTAAAACGAGACACTGAACCTGAAACTAGTTCCCCTTCATTTCTCAAGTTCCTTTAGATTTGTATCTGGTTTCGGCTAAATGAATACTGCAGTAGTAAAGGTCAGGATTGATTTAGGATCTACATCCCATCAGAGAGCGCTCCTGCCTGATTTAGGGTGTGTTGGTGGGATGATCTACCTGTTTCTGTTCCCGCCCATAGGACTGGTGCAGTCCAGTAACCCGGAGACATCTGAAAGACAGAAACTGCAGTTTTAGAGGACGGTGATATTTATCGTTGGAGAAATAGAAGTGTTTTACCGCTGCACAGACCTGTGAGGTCGATGGGTGTCACCGGCTGCACAAACTCAGGCTTCTTCACCTCGAACCAGTCGAGCAGCTCAGCTATGAAGCTCATGATGTTCAGCTGAGGAACAGGAGACACCAGGTGGAGGTATTATAAAGGACACACACAAAAAAACATGACTGTGGGCTCGTTACAAAGAGAGTCGCAAAAATATTAGATAAGATTTCAAATGAGTTCTTACGGATACGCAATTAAAAAAAAAATAGTGACTAATTGAGATTATTTTGACACGTCAACAGTTTTGCATGCCTTCCTTTCATACTGCTTCCCACACACTGTACTAATGCATCTACAGTATATGAAGTATATCAGTGTGCAGTATATTAATATCAGGTTACAGTATATTAAAGGTCACCTAATCTAAATTCACTTCATCATGTCTCTTCCACATAAACATGTGTCCCCTCTGTGTTCAGAGACTCTTTCAGGAACAAAGACCCTCTATTTTTGTCCTGATCCATCTTTATAAAAACCTGTCTGAAAATCAGCGGATCAGAATTTGGTCTTTTTGTGATGTCATTATGTTTTTAGGTTGTGTAACCATTAGCCAATCACCAACCAAGGTAACCCCCCCCCCCCCCCCCCCCCCCCCCACACCTTATCACCTGAATCTCCTCCTAGAGCAGTGGTTCCCAACCGGGGGTAAGGGAACCCCTAGGGGTATTTGAGAGGGTTGCAGGGGGTACGTAGAAAGATTAGGGATTGCAATATATTTTCACACAGAACATTTTTTTAAATCAATTTTCATAAGCCTGGTGTCCCGCCCCCAGAACTATCAAAGCTTATGAAAGACAAGCGTGTCATTAAAAGCTCTAGTCTTAACAAAAGTTGTTGAAACTGCTAGAAGTGAGTCTTAATATAATTATTTTCACTGACAATAAGTATCAATGTCAAGTTTAAATGCATTTGTATTAAGGGTGAGTTACTGTATGCAAGTGATTTTCATCTAAGGAGCAGTTGGGTTGAACATTATTACAAAGGGTTTAAATACAAGAAGAAATGTTGGCAAATCCTCACATATGAGTGAGGGGGTTCTTATAGAATGGAGACCAGCTCAAGGGGTACACGAGACAAAAAAGGTTGGGAACCGCTAGAGCACCATTGTGTTTTTTTAAACCAATCATCTCTCGGAGGGGCGTGGCCAGCAGCAGCTCATTAGCATTTAAAGCTACAGACACAGAATCAGCACTTTAGGAACAGCGCTGAAACAGAGGGGATTATGGGATGCTGCAATGATCTGTTTGGTGTTTCAGCCAATCAGAGACAGGCTCTAGATATATCTGAGACCTGTAATATATTGATGAAGAAGAGGATAATAGGGGACCTTTAATATCAGGTTACAGTATATTAATGCAGTTGGAGAGTGTTGATGCGTACGTGCAGGGTGGGGGGGGCGTAGAGCAGGTCCTCCACAGCCAGGGGGCAGCAGCTCTGCAGACTGCTCTCACTGAACTCCCTGATCAGCTGCAGGTTGTAGAGACTGTCGGCCAGCGACATGGTGTCCTTCAGACACACATCTGGAGACACAACAAACACACATTAATATGCATTTAGTGTTTTTCAAACACTTTACTGAGTTATTTGGAGAGATCAGCAAATTAAACGTGAAATACTTTGAAAATTAAAGTTTGGTAAAGGGAACAGCAGAAGAAGACGGACAGGAAACAGAGATGCTCTCCCACCGTAATGGAAACCTTTTACAGACATCAGCTAAAGATACATATTTAATCGTGTGATGTGCACGTTCATGCATGTGTGTATGTGTGTGTGTGTGTGTGTGTGTGTGTGTGTGTGTGTGTACCCTCTAGAGGCAGCAGCTGGGGGCAGTAGTAGTGCAGCGCTGCAGCGATGGCGCAGCCGTTGGACAGGTCTTTGACTCCGGTCACTACCGGGAAGGTGGGCGTCAGCTTGGACTGAACCCGGTCCTTCCTGTAGCGGATCTGAGGGAGAGAAGAGGGGGAGGGGGGAGAAAGAGGAGGGTGAGAGGAGGGAGAGTTGTGCCAGGAAACAGAAACAACAAATGGACGAGTGAGGGGAAGAGAGGGGGATAATAAGAAATTAAAATAAAGATTAAAACCATCGAGTCTGAACTATGACAGCAGCCAAACTCCAGGAAAACTGCAGATAGAAAGAAAACCCACAGAAACAAAGCGCAAGACCAGTGATGCTACTATAAACACACACACACACACACACACACACACACACACACACACACACACACACCACACACACCACACACACACACACACACACACACACACACACACACACACACACACACACACACACACACACACACACACACACACACACACACACACACACACACACACACACACACACACACACACACACCAGAAGGTGCAGTGCAAAGGTGTCAAACAGAAAATGAAGTGAGGTTAATGTGATGAGGCCTCGGCCCTCCGGAGTCCATGCAGCAGAGCTCTGATCACGTCAGAAATCAGAACATAAACAGAGACGTTTATCCAAAGGAAACGAACACTGTGTCACTGAGACAGAAACACACTGCAGGATTACACAGCCAATCAGAGGAGGACCATCTCACTGTGAGGACTCAATGCTTTATCACTGCATTTATGTCCACAGTGTTGACAATTATAAAAATAAATCTATATATTTATCAATTAATGAAGTTGGCTAAAGATGCTATCTACCCATACAGCAAGCTAGCTAGTGAATGTTAGCTATCTAGCTAGCTATTTCATTGTGATTAATGATCATTTTTGAAATCATTAATCACAATTAATTAGTTTATTTCAATGTTTTTAATGCAAAAAGTATGAAAATGTTAATAACTGCCGAAATGTGGCTAATTACTATTATTTTGATTATTTTTTTATTTTCACTCATTGAATATAAAACAACATGTACACTTTAAGCAGTTTATATGCCAATTTTGAAAGGTTAACAACCTGAAAAGTATTCTAAATCTCAAGTCCATAGCTGTTAGACTTGGAAAGGAATTACATTTTCTAAATTCAGGCTGCCTTTATTCCTCCTGAGACTCGGCTGTGTAACGCTCTTTAAAGCAGAGCAGTACAATGTGGATAAGTTCTGTTAATATCTAATAAAACATCCAGCCTCGGGGTTGGACGAGAGATTAGTGAGCCGCTCAGTCATTGGTTGACGGCGGGGGTACAGGCGTGGCGATTGGTCAATCACACGTGGGGGGGAGTGGGGTAAAGAGCGAGGGGTTATACGTTACCACTGGAGGCTTATTCCCCGACTCCTTCAAACAAAAAGCGATAGCATGCTGGACGGGGGAGGCAGATAGAGGGAGATAAATGAGAGGGGGCGTCATCTGGAGACCACAAAGGCGCCGCTAAGGGGGGAGAGGGGGAGAAACTGGGGGGTTTAAAGGTGCAATGTGTAAGAACATGACTTCACGTCACCACCGCTAAGCTAAAGGAGGCTAATGTTGGGCTATAAAGGAACTACAGCACGGTCACATGACTTCACCTCACCACCGCTAAGCTAAAGGCGGCTAATGTTGGGCTATAAAGGAACTACAGCACGGTCACATGACTTCACCTCCCACCCTAAGCTAAGGTGGCTAATGTTGGGTATAAGGAACTACAGCACGGTCACATGACTTCACGTCACCACCGCTAAGCTAAAGGTGGCTAATGTTGGGCTATAAAGCAACTATAGCACGGTCACATGACTTCACGTCACCACCGCTAAGCTAAAGGAGGCTAATGTTGGGCTATAAAGGAACTACAGCACGGTCACATGACTTCACCTCACCACCGCTAAGCTAAAGGGCTAATGTTGGGCTGTAAAGGCTACAGCACTCACATGACTTCACGTCACCACCGCTAAGCTAAGGGCTAATGTTTCTATAAAGGAACTACAGCACGGTCACATGACTTCACCTCACCACCGCTAAGCTAAAGGTGGCTAATGTTGCGCTATAAAGGAACTACAGCACGGTCACATGACTTCACGTCTCCACCGCTAAGATACAGGCTGCTAATGTTGACGTTTATTCGTCTTATAATGCTGAGTCATGTCAGAGAGACTCATTCCTGCAGCTGAAGTTTACAAGATGGCAGAGCAGTTTTGTATTTTTTTGTTTGTGTCTCAGAGTTTCCGCAGTTAATTTGAGTTTTAGGTACCACACGTTGCATCTTTAATAATCAGCCGGGGATAAATGTCACCTCCCTCCCCTCTTTCCCCCCTGGCTCTGATACTCTGGGCAGATTGAGATTAAACTGATGACTGGATGTAAAAACTTCATTAACAACCCCCAGCATTAACATGATAAACAGTTGAGAAAAAGGTCAGCAGATATTTAACACACGGAGGTTACGTTCAAACGGCAAGTCTTCGTGCATAATTCAGATTTATAACTCAGATCTGTTTTGTTTTTTTAAACGTGACGAGTCCAGTGTGGACCCTCTGACCTAAGTCACATACATCAATTATAATTGAGCCACTTCCTGCCTGCAGTGTGAACGCAGCCTGAAGGCAGCACTTTAAATAATGGATGTGTTTGACTCAGAGAGGAAGAGACACTTACGGGGACAAGTTTCCAGTACCAACGGTTGGATTGACACTGCCCGAGAGCAAGGCATTAGTGGAGGGGGGGGGGGAGAAGCATTGTCGATGTTAGAAGCAACCAACACACAGAATGAAAGACGGCTACAAAACATGGTGTGTGTGTGTGTGTGTGTGTGTGTGTGTGTGTGTTGTGTGTGTGTGTGTGTGTGTGTTTACCGAGTCCTGAGCAGTCTGCAGGTCTGTGCATGTCTTGCTGGGCTCTTCTTCTTCTTCTGTGGTTTCTCTCAACTTCTGGTTCAGCTAAAAAAAATATATATATTCACTGTTTGTTTTTAGTTTTCTTGGCTGAAACGAACGTGTTTATGAATGTCGAAGATGAGAAACATGGTATTAAAGTGAACAACCAGCAAGAAATCACAATGCAAAGAAAAAGTATAACAATTTTTCTTAACCGTTGAAGACAAAATCAACAGCAAAAATGAATAGAATAAAAAAATAATATAAATATATTGATAATTAATTAGTAGAAAAAAGTAATTATATAAAGATATAAAGCTGTAATTTAATAAATACAAAATATATTTTTTAAATACCTAAAATTACGAAAATAAAGTTGTATTTTGATAGGAATACAATCACAATATTTACAAAAAATATGGTTAGAAAACAAATAAATTATATAAATATTATAGAATTAAAATATGAAATAATACAATATGAGATAGTGTTTCTGAGCGTGCGTCGCACCCTGTTGACCCAGAACAGCAGGGCGTTCTCCCACGGAGCGCCGGCGCCCGTTAGCTCCGCCTCCGCCGCCATCTTCACCCGACCCACCGCCTCGTTAGCAGCCAAAGACATCAGGCCATCAATCAGAGCCAGATGGGCCTTCTGCACCAATCACAGCAGGAGCACACATTGACACATCAGTACATTGTGATCAATCAGTACGGTAACAATGGGCTATAAAGGAACTACAGCACAGTCACATGACTTCACATCACCACCGCTAAGCTAAAGGAGGCTAACGTTGGGCTATAAGGGAACTACAGCATGGTCACATGACTTCACGTCACCACCGCTAAGCTAAAGGAGGCTAATGTTGGGCTATAAAGGAACTACACCACGGTCACATGACTTCACGTCACCACCGCTAAGCTAAAGGAGGCTAATGTTGGGCTATAAAGGAACTACAACACGGTCACATGACTTCACGTCACCACCGCTAAGCTAAAGGAGGCTAATGTTGGGCTATAAAGGAACTACAGCACGGTCACATGACTTCACGTCACCACCGCTAAGCTAAAGGAGGCTATTGTTGGGCTATAAAGGAACTACAGCACGGTCACATGACTTCACGTCACCACCGCTAAGCTAAAGGAGGCTAATGTTGGGCTATAAAGGAACTACAGCACGGTCACATGACTTCACTATTGGAAACAATAAGACAGAATGAACGGTAAAACTAATCACCGTGTTGATGGGCACGGCGCTGAGGTCGTCCTCTGTGACGTCTACATCCTGGACCTTTGGACCGAAGCCTTTCTTAACGAGCAGCTGCAGCAGGGCGCCGTTATCCGCCTGCCCCTGCGCCGCGGACTGGGAGACCCCGTGCTCCGCCTGCTGCAGCGCCCGGGCCCGGCAGTAGATCTCAGGAGAGACCAGCAGCTGGACCAGCGCCGGCTTCAGGTGCTGCTGCAGGTACTGGTCCCGGTAACACGGCTCCCGATACTCCACCGGAACATTCTCTGGAGAAAAGCAAAGGGAAACGAGAATATTATTAAAGATATAATGCAAGATGATGATGATTTAATTAACAACACGATTCAAAACGATTTGGAAATATACTCGGGGATTCAAAACGATTCGATCCGATATGAGAACATAAGAAAGGATACAAAACAATTCTATACTATACCACACAATGAGATACTATACTATACCACACAATGACATACTATACTATACCACACAATGAGATACTATACTATACCACACAATGAGATACAATACTATACCACACAATGAGATACTATACTATACCACACAATGAGATACTATACTATACCACACAATGAGATACTATACTATACCACACAATGAGATACTATACTATACCACACAATGAGATACTATACCACACAATGAGGTACTATACCACACAATTAGGTACTATAGGCCCCCTGCTATTCTCCCTCTATTTGCTCCCTCTTGGGTCCATACTTAGAAAGCACGGCATCACATTCCACTGCTATGCTGATGATAGCCAGATTTATGTCCCACTAACAAAGAAGGAGGGTTACTCAATTAGTCCACTGCTAAAGTGTCTAGAGGACATAAAGGCCTGGATGGGGTGCAATTTCCTAAAACTGAATGAAGGAAAAACAGAAGTAATGGTTTTTGGTAGCACCACTGGCACCACTTCTGTAGACCTGGGTTCCCTGGCTCAGTACACCAAGCCCACCATTACGAACCTTGGCATTAAAATGGACCGTGAACTAAAACTTGAGAGTCAGATTAAATCTGTGGTAAAAACAAGCTTTTATCACCTGAGGCAGCTAGCTAAAGTAAAACCTTTTCTCTCCAGACTGCAGTTTGAGACAGTAATCCACGCCTTTGTCACCACTCGGCTGGATTACTGTAACTCTCTTTACATGGGGGTCAGTGGGTCCTCCCTCGCTCGTCTGCAGCGGGTGCAAAATGCAGCAGCAAGGCTTTGAACTGGCACACGGAAATATGACCACATTTCCCCCATTTTGGCTTCGCTCCACTGGCTGCCAATACATTTTAGGATTCATTTCAAAATCCTTTTGTTTACTTTTAAATCCCTAAATGGCATGACCCCACCATATCTTTCTGAGCTGCTACACCCTTACACGCCCAACCGCCCTCTCAGGTCAGCAGATCAACTGCTCCTGAATGTGCCCAGAACCAAGTCAAAGCTCAGAGGGGGCCGTTGCTTCTCTGTAGCAGCTCCCACACTGTGAACGATCTGCCCCTGCTCATAGACAGGCTCCCACACTGTGGAACGATCTGCCCCTGCTCATCAGACAGGCTCCCACACTGTGGAACGATCTGCCCCTGCTCATCAGACAGGCTCCCACACTGTGGAACGATCTGCCCCTGCACATCAGACAGGCCTCCACACTGTGGAACGATCTGCCCCTGCTCATCAGACAGGCTCCCACACTGTGGAACGATCTGCCCCTGCACATCAGACAGGCCTCCACACTGTGGAACGATCTGCCCCTGCTCATCAGACAGGCTCCCACACTGCGGAACGATCTGCCCCTGCACATCAGACAGGCCGCCACACTGTGGAACGATCTGCCCCTGCACATCAGACAGGCTCCCACACTGTGGAACGATCTGCCCCTGCTCATCAGACAGGCCTCCACACTGTGGAACGATCTGCCCCTGCATCATCAGACAGGCCGCCACACTGTGGAACGATCTGCCCCTGCACATCAGACAGGCCTCCACATGTGGAACGATCTGCCCCTGCACATCAGACAGGCCTCCACACTGTGGAACGATCTGCCCCTGCTCATCAGACAGGTCCACACTGTGGAACGATCTGCCCCTGCTCATCAGACAGGTCCCACACTGTGGAACGATCTGCCCCTGCACATCAGACAGGCCGCCACACTGTGGAACGATCTGCCCCTGCACATCAGACAGGTCCCCACACTGTGGAACGATCTGCCCCTGCACATCAGACAGGTCCCCACACTGTGGAACGATCTGCCCCTGCACATCAGACAGGCCTCCACACTGTGGAACGATCTGCCCCTGCACATCAGACAGGCCCCCACACTGTGGAACGATCTGCCCCTGCACATCAGACAGGCCTCCACACTGTGGAACGATCTGCCCCTGCACATCAGACAGGCCTCCACACTGTGGAACGATCTGCCCCTGCTCATCAGACAGGCTCCCACACTGTGGAACGATCTGCCCCTGCACATCAGACAGGCCTCCACACTGTGGAACGATCTGCCCCTGCACATCAGACAGGTCTCCACACTGTTGAACGATCTGCCCCTGCTCATCAGACAGGCCTCCACACTGTGGAACGATCTGCCCCTGCTCATCAGACAGGCCTCCACACTGTTGAACGATCTGCCCCTGCTCATCAGACAGGTCTCCACACTGTTGAACGATCTGCCCCTGCTCATCAGACAGGTCTCCACACTGTGGAACGATCTGCCCCTGCTCATCAGACAGGTCTCCACACTGTTGAACGATCTGCCCCTGCACATCAGACAGGCCTCCACACTGTGGAACGATCTGCCCCTGCACATCAGACAGGCCTCCACACTGTGGAACGATCTGCCCCTGCACATCAGACAGGCCTCCACACTGTTGAACGATCTGCCCCTGCACATCAGACAGGCCTCCACACTGTGGAACGATCTGCCCCTGCACATCAGACAGGCCTCCACACTGTGAACGATCTGCCCTGCACATCAGACAGGCCTCCACACTGTGGAACGATCTGCCCCTGCACATCAGACAGGCCTCCACACTGTGGAACGATCTGCCCATGCACATCAGACAGGCCTCCACACTGTGGAACGATCTGCCCCTGCACATCAGACAGGCCTCCACACTGTGGAACGATCTGCCCCTGCACATCAGACAGGCCTCCACACTGTTGAACGATCTGCCCCTGCACATCAGACAGGCCTCCACACTGTGGAACGATCTGCCCCTGCACATCAGACAGGCCTCCACACTGTGGAACGATCTGCCCATGCACATCAGACAGGCCTCCACACTGTGGAACGATCTGCCCCTGCACATCAGACAGGCCTCCACACTGTGGAATGATCTGCCCCTGCTCATCAGACAGGCCTCCACACTGTGGAACGATCTGCCCCTGCACATCAGACAGGCCTCCACACTGTGGAACGATCTGCCCCTGCTCATCAGACAGGCCTCCACACTGTGGAACGATCTGCCCCTGCTCATCAGACAGGCCTCCACACTGTGGAACGATCTGCCCCTGCACATCAGACAGGCTCCCACACTGCCTGCTTTTAAATCGCTTCTTAAAACCCACCTCTTCTCCTCAGCGTATTAACATCTTTTAGAGCGTTGCTTTTATTGCTTTTAAATTGTCTATTGTTTTTACCTGTACTTGTTTTATGGTGTGTGAGCTGTGTTACTTTTTGTATGTTTTGTTTTGTTTATTTGCCTGTACAGCACTTTGGTCTGGAGGTTTAAAGTGCTCTATAAATAAAGCTGTATTGTATTGTATTGTACTGTATACCACACAATGAGGTACTATACCACACAATGAGATACTATACTATACCACACAATGAGATACTATACCACACAATGAGATACTATACCACACAATGAGATACTCCTTTCTGCACATATTCTGTTTCACATTTCATAGTTTATATGCAAAAATTCATTCATAGCATTCTATTTATATGTAAATGACTGCTTTATTTCATTTTTCCTGCTATTTAACTGTATTTTATTACAGTGTAAAAGATTTTGTGTTTTTATATTAGATTTCTTGTTTTTTATATTTTATGTCTGCACCATGACATCAAGTCAAATTCCTAGTATGTGCGAACCTACCTGGCAATAAACCTGATTCTGATTCTGATTCTGAATGAGATAACATACCACACAATGAGGTACTATACCACACAATGAGGTACTATACCACACAATGAGGTACTATACCACACAATGAGGTACTATACCACACAATGAGGTACTATACCACACAATGAGATACTATACCACACAATGAGGTACTATACCACACAATGAGGTACTATACCACACAATGAGGTACTATACCACACAATGAGATACTATACCACACAATGAGGTACTATACCACACAATGAGATACTATACCACACAATGAGATACTATACCACACAATGAGGTACTATACCACACAATGAGATACTATACCACACAATGAGGTACTATACCACACAATGAGATAAAATACCACACAATGAGATACTATACCACACAATGAGATACTATACCACACAATGAGGTACTATACCACACAATGAGATACTATACCACACAATGAGGTACTATACCACACAATGAGGTACTATACCACACAATGAGGTACTATACCACACAATGAGATACTATACCACACAATGAGGTACTATACCACACAATGAGGTACTATACCACACAATGAGATACTATACCACACAATGAGGTACTATACCACACAATGAGGTACTATACCACACAATGAGGTACTATACCACACAATGAGATACTATACCACACAATGAGGTACTATACCACACAATGAGATACTATACCACACAATGAGATACTATACTATACAATGAGGTACTATACCACACAATGAGATACTATACTATACAATGAGGTACTATACCACACAATGAGGTACTATACCACACAATGAGATACTATACCACACAATGAGATACTATACCACATAATGAGATACTATACCACACAATGAGATAAAATACCACACAATGAGGTACTATACCACACAATGAGGTACTATACCACACAATGAGATAAATACCACACAATGAGATAATATACACACAATGAGGTAATATACTATACCACACAATGAGGTAATACTATACCACCAATGAGATAGTATACTATACCACACAATGAGATAATAACCACACAATGAGGTACTATACCACACAATGAGGTAATATACTATACCACACAATGAGGTAATATACTATACCACACAATGAGATAATATACTATACCACACAATGAGGTACTATACCACACAATGAGGTACTATACCACACAATGAGATACTATACCACACAATGAGGTACTATACACACAATGAGGTACTATACCACACAATGAGATACTATCCACACAATGAGGTACTATACCACACAATGAGGTACTATACCACACAATGAGGTACTATACCACACAATGAGATACTATACCACACAATGAGGTACTATACCACACAATGAGATACTATACCACACAATGAGATACTATACTATACAATGAGGTACTATACCACACAATGAGGTACTATACCACACAATGAGGTACTATACCACACAATGAGATACTATACCACACAATGAGGTACTATACCACACAATGAGATACTATACCACACAATGAGATACTATACTATACAATGAGGTACTATACCACACAATGAGATACTATACTATACAATGAGGTACTATACCACACAATGAGGTACTATACCACACAATGAGATACTATACCACACAATGAGATACTATACCACATAATGAGATACTATACCACACAATGAGATAAAATACCACACAATGAGGTACTATACCACACAATGAGGTACTATACCACACAATGAGATAAAATACCACACAATGAGATAATATACCACACAATGAGGTAATATACTATACCACACAATGAGGTAATATACTATACCACACAATGAGATAGTATACTATACCACACAATGAGATAATATACCACACAATGAGGTACTATACCACACAATGAGGTAATATACTATACCACACAATGAGGTACTATACTATACCACACAATGAGATAATATACTATACCACACAATGAGGTACTATACCACACAATGAGGTAATATACTATACCACACAATGAGGTACTATACCACACAATGAGATACTATACTATACCACACAATGAGATACTATACTATACCACACAATGAGGTACTATACCACACAATGAGATACTATACTATACCACACAATGAGGTACTATACCACACAATGAGGTACTATACCACACAATGAGATAAAATACCACACAATGAGGTACTATACCACACAATGAGGTACTATACCACACAATGAGAGACTATACCACACAATGAGATAAAATACCACACAATGAGGTACTATACCACACAATGAGATAAAATACCACACAATGAGGTACTATACCACACAATGAGGTACTATACCACACAATGAGATAAAATACCACACAATGAGATAATATACCACACAATGAGGTACTATACCACACAATGAGATACTATACCACACAATGAGGTAATATACTATACCACACAATGAGGTACTATACCACATAATGAGGTACTATACCACATAATGAGATACTATACCACACAATGAGATAATATACCACACAATGAGGTAATATACTATACCACACAATGAGGTAATATACTATACCACACAATGAGATAAAATACCACACAATGAGATACTATACCACACAATGAGGTACTATACCACACAATGAGATAATATACTATACCACACAATGAGATAATATACTATACCACACAATGAGATAATATACTATACCACACAATGAGGTACTATACTATACCACACAATGAGGTACTATACCACACAATGAGATAATATACTATACCACACAATGAGGTAATATACTATACCACACAATGAGGTAATATACTATACCACACAATGAGATAAAATACCACACAATGAGATACTATACCACACAATGAGGTACTATACCACACAATGAGGTAATATACTATACCACACAATGAGATACTATACCACACAATGAGATACTATACCACACAATGAGGTACTATACCACACAATGAGATACTATACCACACAATGAGATACTATACCACACAATGAGGTACTATACCACACAATGAGATAATATACTATACCACACAATGAGATAATATACTATACCACACAATGAGATAATATACTATACCACACAATGAGATAATATACTATACCACACAATGAGGTACTATACCACACAATGAGGTACTATACCACACAATGAGGTAATATACTATACCACACAATGAGATACTATACCACACAATGAGATACTATACCACACAATGAGGTACTATACTTTACGATTAGATACGATAACATATGAAACGAGAAGGATACAATACGACACCATACTATAGTACGATACAATCCACTTTGAGACTATAAGATAAGATAAGAAAGGATACAATTCTATACGATACAATACAGTACGATAGGATATGATACGATATGGTACAAAACGATACAAAAATATGATAGGATACAGTACACAACGCTGCGATACAAGACGATACAAAATGATACAAGACAATACGATACAGGACGATATATAACGTGATACAACATTGATACCATATGATACACTACAGTAGAATACAATTCAAGAAGAAACGATACAAAACTAAAGACAACGATATTAAACTAAACGATACTTTACGATAAAGGTAAGATACAGTGCGATACGATAAGATAACGTACGATACGATACGGTACGATACAGTACGGTATGATACGAAACGGTATGATACGAAACGGTGTGATACGAAACGGTGTGATACGAAACAGTATGATACGAAACGGTGTGATACGAAACGGTGTGATACGAAACGGTGTGATACGAAACGGTGTGATACGAAACGGTGTGATACGAAACGGGTGTGATACGAAACGGTGTGATACGAAACGGTGTGATACGAAACGGTGTGATACGAAACGGTGTGATACGAAACGGTGTGATACGAAACAGTATGATACGAAACGGTGTGATACGAAACGGTGTGATACGAAACGGTGTGATACGAAACAGTATGATACGAAACGGTGTGATACGAAACGGTGTGATACGAAACGGTATGATACGAAACGGTATGATACGAAACGGTGTGATACGAAACGGTGTGATACGAAACGGTGTGATACGAAACGGTATGATACAAAACGGTATGATACGAAACGGTGTGATACGAAACGGTGTGATACGAAACGGTGTGATACGAAACGGTGTGATACGAAACAGTATGATACGAAACGGTGTGATACGAAACGGTGTGATACGAAATGGTGTGATACGGTATGAAACTGACTGGAAGTTTTTTCCAACCGGGACACTCAGCTGTGTTGTTAGCGTGGATTTTACATAAAACAAAAAAAAATTGATGTTGATTTCTATCAGTTTTAATTGAGTGTATTGAATAAATGAATAAGACAGGGGAGACTCCTTCAGACTCTGGGGTGTCCACATTATCAACAGTAAACCTTTTTAAATCCTCGTCTCTTCAAACCAAGTCTCAGGTCATTATGGTCTGCAAGTCTAAAAAAGTCTCTGACAGGAAGTGACAGCAGAGAGCCTACAGGACGAGATAATGTCCTCTTCTGCATGAACAAGTGAGGGTGTGTGTGTGTGTGTGTGTGTGTGTGTGTGTGTGTGTGTGTGTGTGTGTGTGTGTGTGTGTGTGTGTGTGTGTGTGCGTGCGTGCGTGCTATGTGTGTGCATGCTATGTGTGTGTCTACATCTACTGTGGACACAGAAACACACACTCCATTGGCTGACCCATATTCCAGAGCTGGAGGATAATCCTGGAGATGTGGGAGGACTTCTCAGAGACCAGAGTCTGCAGTGGTTCTCTGGAGGTCTGAACGATTATCACATCTCACTGAGACTCTAATGACTTCTCTCTCTGTGACCCAGCGTGGTGAAAACACTGCACAAACGCTAACTGTTCTGATGATCAACAAACTGTACTCCCACAAACATCTCTAAAACACCTTAACTCAGGTCCTCTGACTCCCACTGTAGCGGCCAAAATCATACATATATAAATAAAACAGATAATTAACTTAAAGTAACACTGACGCTGAGGCACCAGTTAGCGAATCTTGCGCAGGGCAATGATCCAATATCATTTACAAAGAACAGGTTTCCTATATTTCTTTCCTTTAGCTTTCCTTCTTGTGGCTTGAAACACCCTGGTAAAAAGAACCATGTGCCTCCTAGTGCTCTACTCCCTCCTCCACCTGTCTCCAATGTATACAATTACACCAGGTGCCCAAACATGCCATCAAAATAAAAGCATAGAAACTATTTTAACTTGCAATAACAACAACAACTAAGAATACATTTACAATAAACGATAACAGAAAGAACATGATGTTTTAACTATTAAATACTATAAAGCAATATATAGCTCCAACACCCACATTAAACACACTCTCTGAGTCAGTGTAATAACACACACTCCTGCAGTAACACACACTGTTAGGGGCTAAACGCTCTGCAGCTCTGCAGGAAAAGGCTGTCGTCACCAGGGAGGATAATGGGAATCATGGGAATAATGGGAGAGTGGATGAGACTGGACTGCAGAGCAGGAACCAGCAGAGGGTTGAACTCCTCCATCAGGGGGAATGAGAACCACATTAGGAAGACATTAAAATGAAGTCAAAGGAATGTTGTTGGTTATCATAAAGAATTCAATCAATTAAAGGGTTGAAAACGATTAAAACAACGTAATAGTTATTATGATTTAGGTTAAAGTAGGAAGATTTAACTTGGTCAGCAGGAGAGGACTCTTTAAAGTAGAGACACTACATACTGATATACACCTGAACATCAGCAGGAGAGGACTCTTTAAAGTAGAGACACTACATACTGATATACAACTGAACATCAACAGGAGAGGACTCTTTAAAGTAGAGACGCTACATACTGATATACACCTGAACATCAGCAGGAGAGGACTCTTTAAAGTAGAGACACTACATACTGATTAACACCTGAACATCAGCAGGAGAGGACTCTTTAAAGTAGAGACGCTACATACTGATATACACCTGAACATCAGCAGGAGAGGACTCTTTAAAGTAGAGACACTACATACTGATATACACCTGAACATCAGCAGGAGAAGACTCTTTAAAGTAGAGACACTACATACTGATATACAACTGAACATCAACAGGAGAGGACTCTTTAAAGTAGAGACACTACATACTGATATACACCTGAACATCAGCAGGAGAGGACTCTTTAAAGTAGAGACACTACATACTGATATACACCTGAACATCAGCAGGAGAGGACTCTTTAAAGTAGAGACACTACATACTGATATACACCTGAACATCAGCACGAGAGGACTCTTTAAAGTAGAGACACTACATACTGATATACACCTGAACATCAGCAGGAGAGGACTCTTTAAAGTAGAGACACTACATACTGATACACACCTGAACATCAGCAGGAGAGGACTCTTTAAAGTTTAGACACTACATACTGATATACACCTGAACATCAGCAGGAGAGGACTCTTTAAAGTAGAGACACTTCATACTGATATACACCTGAACATCAGCAGGAGAGGACTCTTTAAAGTAGAGACACTACATACTGATATACACCTGAACATCAGCAGGAGAGGACTCTTTAAAGTAGAGACACTACATACTGATATACACCTGAACATCAGCAGGAGAGGACTCTTTAAAGTAGAGTCCTCCTCTGTCTGGAGGAATGCATCTGAATCAGAGGAGATTCTTTATTGAGACATTTTTCTTAAGGGCAAACATTCATATTAAATCAGGCACTGGGGGCTTTTTCCAGTGAAGCTGAGACACAAATATAACAGGAATCTGAATTATTACATAAACTAGGACACTTTTGTAGAACTGCAGAAAGTAACTGAGTACATTTACTCAAGTTCTGTACTTAATTAATTTTGAGGTACTTGTACTTTACTTGAGTATTTATATGTTATGCTTCGTTGTACTTCTAATCCACTACAGTTCAGAGGTAAATGGTGAACTTTTACTCCATTACGTTTATTTAATACCTTTAGTTATAGACTTTAATGAATGAAATATAATCAACAGAGTATTTTGAACATATAGAAATATTTGTATTATAGTTTTAAATGTATTTCATTTGTTTGTGCATACCCTTTAACATAATAATTTCTTAAAATGCAAAAATAAATAAATAAAATAAATAAATGGGGAGTAAAAATATAAAGTAAAATAAAATGGAAATAGTCCAGTAGCCTAAATAAAATAGCTCTTAATACTTCAGGTGTTTTCCCCCTCAGCTGACACACACTGAGACCCTTTACAGTCAATCCACATCCCATAATATCCATATTAATGTATATTTCAGGATGGGATCGGGCACCAGCTGCAGACGTTCGAGTCCACCTATCATTGAGATAGAATAAAGGCCAAATGGCTCAATATCTTTATATATTTCTGTGAATATGAAAGATGTTGTTCCGCTGCTGGAGGCTCCGCAGGCCGAACACACCCCCCCTCCTCCCCGACAAAATTCTTTGTTGCGCCGCAGCAATGACAGCGTGCAGGGGGGACGACGACGACAACACCCACATGCACCGTCACATTTATATGATTTTAAACACATTTTTGTTATCCTGCAGCCTGAAACCGCGGAAGGATCCGAGCGGTGCTGAGGCTGCAGGAGCTTCAGCGGGAGGATGCAGGACGGAGCCCCACCCAGAGGGGGGAGAGAGCGGAGGAAGAGGAGCCTGGAGGAGGAGGAAGAGGAGGAAGGTTACCTGCAGATCCGTACGCTTTGTTCAGCAGCCAGCGGACACTCGCGGAGGTTTTCGCCCGGCTGAGGTCGTACCGGTCCAGAGGCTGGAGCTCCGGAACCGGGAGGCTCTTCTTCATCGCACCGGGAGAATCCACCATGACCGGGGAGAGAAGAGGAGGAGAGGGGGGGGGGAGGAGGAGGAGGAGGAGAGAGAGACAGGGAGGAAGAGAGAGAGAGAGAGGAGGAGGAGGAGGACCCTGAGATGCAGAATCTGCAGGGGCGGATCTAGACTGATGTTACTGGGGGGCACATGTCATACAAAAATCTTTAAAAAAAATAAAATTCCAAAATAAAAATATTTAAAAAAATGTATGCACTCAAAGGGCCGGTCGTAATTTTAAGACTGGATAAATATACATATATAAATATATAATATATATAGAATTATGTATTATATTACATTATTGCCTCTGAATTGGATTATTATCAGATCGGGTAATAACTTCATAATTAACTACGTCTGAAAGCAGAAGTCCAGGGCAAATAATTGCAAGACTCTTGAGATGCATTGTGGGACATGCAGTTTATGGGCAACCTGCTCCTGTAAATCGGCATGTAACCATATAATAGACGCATTATATTCTTTGCAAACTCTTGTGGGGCCACAGAAAATGAAGTCGCGGGCCGGATTTGTTCAGCGGGCCTTGAGTTTGACACCCCTGTTTTAGGACATATATTTGAAGGCATACATTTTAAGTTGTACATTTTAGAGGGTACTTTCTTGAGCACTCTTTATAGGGTGGACTTTATTGGCATATTTTTCAGGGTATACTTTTTAGGGTATGCTGGGGCCAGTTATTAATGCGGGACAACAGAAACAAATAATATTTTTTACTTGCTTTATTTTATTTAAAAATGTTACAGCGTAATTCTTAGTCCATCGTTTTTAGGGTCTACTTTTGATGGCATCCTTTTTAGGGTTTAGGGCGTACTTTCATGACATTTTCATGTTGTATTTTTTATCACATACTTTTGAGGGCGTACTTTATAAGGTGTACTTTATAAGGTGTACTTTATAAGGTGTACTTTATAGGGCATTATTTTATGCCGTATTTTTTAGGGTTTACTTTTTGTGGTGCAATTTTCAGGGTGTACTTGTTGGGGCTTATTTTTTTATGGTTTACTTTTTGAGGGTGTATTTCTTAGGGTGTACTTTTGAGGGTGTACTTTTTAGGGTGTATTTTTTAGGGTGTACTTTTTGGGGTGCACTTTTTAGGGTGTACTTTTTGGGGGCGTATTATTTTAGGGTGTACTCTTTGGGACGTATATTTTAGGGTGTACTTGTTAGGGTGTACTTTTTGGGGGGTATTTTTTAGGGTGTACTGTTTTTTTTAATAGTTTCTAGGTCTTTTTTTTCAGACATCATTTTAGGCCGCATTCTTAGGCCATCATTTTTAAGGGGCTCTTTGTCCGGGCTTACTTTTTAGGACGTGTTTAGGACATACATTTCAAAGTTGTATTTTTGAGTGCATAATTTGAGGCGTGCCTGAGTCTTCAGACGCAGAGTCGGCCTCTCAGAAAGTGACTGAACCTGTTTAGAGAATCAGGAAGAGAGCAACGCTTCTGTCAGAGATGTTGAACAGGAAATCATTGATCATATAAAAGATGATAAAGAAGGACCCGGCTTCTGTTTCTGGACACACACTGAAGAGAGGAAATGAGGTGTGTGTATCTGTGTGTGTTGAGGACAAATTATGCAGTACTTTAACTCATATTTTTCTACACTTTGCTCAAACCTGCTGGTATTCAAACTTCATTTATCTTTAACATTTAAGGAGTTATTTTAGAGTAGTTTACTTTTTGAGTCTACTAACTATTTTGTGCCATTTATTTCAACAATGCTTCTCTACTGTTTCATGAAGTAAAGATATACGCCGGTTTAAAACAGAATTAGTTAAGACTGAAATGTTCAGATGTTTAAAACTAAAGAGTAAGACAACAGAAACATTTATTTTCTAAGAGATGCTAGTAAAACAAATGTTAAGATCGTATTTTATTGTGTTTAAAAATATGTTTTTTAGTTTTATCTGCCGTTCATGAAACCAAAGAAGAAGAAGCTGTCTCCGAACAAACTGAGTGTGAAGAAGGAGAAGAAGAAGTCCCTCAGCAGGGGGGAGGGGGGGGGGGGAAGAGAGAGAGAAGAGACCCTCTCTGTGGGTGAGCAAACACGAGAGTAAAGAGACTACAACAGGAAACAGGAAGTAGGGATGCACCATAATAAAGGCTTGCAAGATATGAGAGACGCCCCTTTCCCATTCTATCCCACAACGTTTTTTATTCTTTTCATTATATTTCTTTATATTACATTTTATTTTATTTATTATTTTATTGTATGCATTGCTTTGTTTACACTGATGTAAAAAAACAATTTCTCACTTTTAAATCAATAAATTACATCTGAACAAACACAGAATGAGAGGTGTGTGTGTGTGTGTGTGTGTGTGTGTGTGTGTGTGTGTGTGTGTGTGTGTGTGTGTGTGTGTGTGTGTGTGTGTGTGTGTGATGATGGCGTCCAAAGAGACTCAATGGGCCTGTTGATCTCAACAACAAACAAAATATCTGAATAAATCTGAAACCGTTTTCCGGCTGAAACAGCTCTGTCCTGCAGGTCGGTGCACAGCAGGGGGCGCCACCTTATCATTTAAACTCTTCTGCATCACAGGAACAACTTTAAAGCATCATTTGATCTGCAGGACGTTTTACATTTTCAAATCCTGTATCAGCCGACAGCATCGTGCATCATAAAAGTAGTCATTGTGCAGATTGGTCCATTTCAGAATAATATATCTGATATGTTTTATAATGATTGATCATGAAAGTGTTCTCAAAGCTGGTAAAGGAGCAGCTAGTTTGAATGACTTTGTATACTGCAGGGTAGCTTGAGGATTTACTCCAGGTGGAACTAAAGTCTGATTTAACACTTGATTAGATTTCACATCATTCATCCACATCTGTAGAGTAACTAAAGGGATTAAATACATGTAGTGGAGTTTTATTGACATCAAAATAAAAGTTATTATCATGCAGAATGGTTTTATATTATTATAGAATATTAAAGGATTCTGTTCGTCGAAAGATCCCTAATAAATCAAATGTAATGTATTTTTCCACCACTAGATGTCAGACTGTGATACGGTTCACTTCTGCTCACTGAGCCTTCTTTTTATCACAGGAGGTCATGTGGAAATATCACATGGTCAAAATACTCTGTTACAAGCAGTGGTGTAAAGTAACTAAGTACATTTACTCGAGTACTTTAGTACAATTTTGAGATACTTGTACTTTACCTGAGTATTTCAATGTTTTTAAACTTTGTACTTCTACTCCACTAGAGTTCAGAGGTACATGGTGTACTTCTACTCCACTACAGTTCAGAGGTACATGGAGTACTTCTACTCCTCTACAGTTCAGAGGTACATGGTGTACTTCTACTCCACTACAGTTCAGAGGTACATGGTGTACTTCTACTCCACTACAGTTCAGAGGTACATGGTGTACTTCTACTCCACTACAGTTCAGAGGTACATGGTGTACTTCTACTCCTCTACAGTTCAGAGGTACATGGAGTACTTCTACTCCACTACAGTTCAGAGGTACATGGAGTACTTCTACTCCACTACAGTTCAGAGGTACATGGAGTACTTCTACTCCTCTACAGTTCAGAGGTACATGGTGTACTTCTACTCCTCTACAGTTCAGAGGTACATGGTGTACTTCTACTCCACTACAGTTCAGAGGTACATGGTGCACTTCTACTCCACTACAGTTCAGAGGTACATGGTGTACTTCTACTCCTCTACAGTTCAGAGGTACATGGAGTACTTCTACTCCACTACAGTTCAGAGGTACATGGTGTACTTCTACTCCACTACAGTTCAGAGGTACATGGTGCACTTCTACTCCACTAGAGTTCAGAGGTACATGGTGTACTTTTTCTTTTTTAGGCATATAGACATCAATGTTCAACATATACATTCCAAAAAATAAACTGAGGGCATTTGAACAGAAAGAAGAAAGAAGTGGTCATTCAGAAATTAAAGTGCAGAGAAACTTGTACAATTCTTGGGCTTTTATACTTTTGCATCATTTCATACTTGTTTTGTATAGTCTTATTTCTTTGAGAAAGTCAACGTAGACTGGAGACATTTTGAAAAAGCGACATTAGTGAATAAAATATTTTGCTAAAATAATCAAATTATTGATTCCAAACTCAGTTTTCTTGTTTTCAGATTGAAAGCTCAATGTTATATTATCATAAGACCGTAAAGGTTTGCTCATAAGTTAACCAATACTGGGAAGCGTCCCAACATGTTTGAATTATAAGTTAACCAATACTGGGAAGCGTCCCAACATGTTTGAATTATAAGTTAACCAATACTGGGAAGCGTCCCAACATGTTTGAATGATAAGTTAACCAATACTGGGAAGCGTCCCAACATGTTTGAATTATAAGTTAACCAATACTGGGAAGCGTCCCAACATGTTTGAATGATAAGTTAACCAATACTGGGAAGCGTCCCAACATGTTTGAATTATAAGTTAAACAATACTGGGAAGCGTCCCAACATATTTGAATTATAAATTAACCAATACTGGGAAGCGTCCCAACATGTTTGAATTATAACCCCTAGATTCCACCGGGAGCGTCTGCGCTGCGTTACGGCTACGCCACGCCACGCTGCGGCGCTTTTAGCGATCGCGGCCACTCTAGTCAATGGGTGCTATTCCACCAGACCCGCTGCGCCGCGGCTCGAAGCATCCCAGAAGCGTCCCAGAAGCGCCTCGGCGCAAGGAATTTCTAAAATATAGGATGAATCCTATTTTTGACGCGGCGCAGCGCGGCGCAGCGCGGCGCAGCGCGGCGCAGCCGTAGCGTCCAGGAATGTCCAGGAAATATGCCCAAATCAACAACAACTGCGAGCCTGCACACACGACGCTCCGCTTCCGCAACGTTTTGAAACGCGCCCGGTGGGTTATGACGCAGGAGGAGGTCGCAGCGTGGCGTGGCGTAGCCGTAACGCAGCGCAGACGCTCCCGGTGGAATCTAGGGGTTAGTTAACCAATACTGGGAAGCATCCCAACATGTTTGAATTACGTTGCAAGAAAAGAAAAGGTGTTCTAATGTTTGTCACGATCTTAGTTTTATGCCAGGATTTTAGTTTGGTCTGTCTTGTCATGGTTTTATTTTGCGTTTCTGTTCTCCCTGTGTCTGGTCCTCCTTCCTGTGTCTGGTCTTCCTTCCTGTGTCTGGTCCTCCTTCCTGTGTCTGGTCTTCCTTCCTGTGTCTGGTCCTCCTTCCTGTGTCTGGTCCTCCTTCCTGTGTCTGGTCCTCCTTCCTGTGTCTGGTCTTCCTTCCTGTGTTTTCCCTCCTGGGTCTGATTGTCTGATTGTGTTCACCTGTTGCCCTTGTGTTTCTGCCTCCCCTGCCCAGCTGTATCTTGTCCTGTGATTACCCTTCTGTGTATTTAGTCTTTTCTTCCCCTGTGCTCATGTCGGTTCATTGTCTTTCCTGTCACCCTCTATGTTTGTCCCTGTCGCCTTTTGTCTGGATGCTACCTTGTGCTACCTATTTTTTGGATTCATGGTTTTTGTTTAGTTTTTTAATTTTCAACAGCTTTTGGTAAATTAAGCTCGCCTTATGTTACATTTTGAAACCCGCTTCCCTTTTTAAACTGCATTTGGGTCCTACATTTTCCCTAATCCTGACAGAATGAACCGACCAACTATGGACCCAGCGGTTTTTCATTTTGACTTGGAGCTGTTCGATCTAGATTGCACTCTTCGGTGTCTTCATGCTGAGTGGGGTAGAACCTCGGCTAGAAGGGACAAAGAGGCTGCCCTTAAAAAGGCACAAATGGAGGTGGCCAACAGGCCATGGTTGAGGAGCTCGTTGCCTGAATGGCTCAGAGTATTTTCACGCCGCCCTGAGTGCCAGGCTCCATTCTCGGGATCCCGCCTGGCATTTGGAGGTCCACGGATCCTCCAAAAGATCTCTAAGAAACGCAAGGCCAAGATTCCAGCACGTGCTCCAGCAGCTCCAGTTCTGGCACACATTACATTTGCACACATCTTGTGTCCATATCTTTCTGTTTTGGTGGTCATGCCACAACCGTGCACGTGCATGCATGCGCGAGTCATGTTAAGATATCTGGATTGAGAGGTTGCTTTTTCTTTGCACAGCATGAAAGAAAGGCCAAATGAATGGGCTGTGATTTTAGTTTTTTTAAGCAGAGGTCAATAATTTGTACGGCCCTCAGAGGATGTTGAAAAAATTGAAATGGCCCTTGAGTGGAAAAAGGTTCCCCCTCCCCTGGCTTAGACTGTCGGGGGACACCTTACTTCTTCCTTCTGTCTGTACCTGCGTACTCTCATGTTCCGAATAACCCAGCTTCCCCCAAATTTCTTTTTGGTGTCTGTCTACGCCGGGATCCTGAGTCGAGGCTGATCCTGAGTCGAGGCTGATCCTGAGTCGAGGCTGATCCTGTTGCTGCGGTCCTGTGTCCTGGATCCTCTATCCTGAGTTCTGGATTTGAGTCCTGGACTTCGAGTCGTGGCTGAACCTGTCTCTGCGGTCCTGCCTGACTCATCATACTACTTCCCTGATGGCTCCCACAGGATTATGGACATCCTCGTGGATTCATCTTCTTATCATAGACACATGCATTTCCAAACATTTGGTCTACCTACGCTGTAAAATGTATTATCTCTTCGATTTACACACGGCATCTATTGCACGTCTGTCCGTCCTGGGAGAGGGATCCCTCCTCTGTTGCTCTCCCTGAGGTTTCTCCCATGTTCCCCTTTAAACTGTGGGGTTTTTCTCTGGAAGTTTTTCCTTGTACGATGTGAGGGTCTCAGGACAGAGGGTGTCGTATTGTCTACTGATATTCTGTACAAACTGTGAAGTCCACTGAGACAAATGTAACATTTGTGATATTGGGCTATATAAATAAACATTGATTGATTGATCTGTCAAGTGGTGCTCACTGCAGAGCCATAACCTCTAGCTCCGCCTCTCTGGAGCTCTAGCTCCGCCTCTCTGGAGCTCTAGTGACGCTGGCAAAATGGCGGACTTTACAGGAAATTACGTTTCCCTAGCAACCACAAACAACTAGTTTAAAGACATCTTAATGCTAGAGTCTATTTAAATAGATTTTAGTTATTAACGAATGGAAATCACTTGGTTTCGATGCATTGGCATGAAGATACCAGCCAACAGTTTTTACAAATAAAATGACGTTATGACCAAACTGCTGAAGGGCTCTCCCCACTTACCTTTTTGGTGATGAACTATGGTTGTTGGGCCCTGCTGAGCATCACCCTAACCCTCACTGTCAACCCAACCCATCAACTCTCAGAACACATAACATTTATAGGAAAATATAATTGAATACATGAATAATATATTTCAGCATATGGCACGGGTGAGAGTGGGGTTGGTAAAGGATATATCCTCACGGTTGTGATTCGGCTGTAGGACGAGTGCCGCAGTACTACGACATTAGCATGAGTTGTATGTATTGTACTGTACTATTAGTATATATCATCCCAGTACTATGACATTAGCATGAGTTGTACGTATTGTACTATTAGTATATATCTTCCCAGTACTATGACATTATAATGACAGACTGATAGCAATACAAAGTGATGTGACTATATGCTGCAGAAGGTGACAGAATGATGAGTTGACATGCATTGTTTATATGTAGGGAAGGATAGGATATCTTTATTGTCATTGCAACAGTACAACGTGATTCAGTGTGCAGTACCAAGCTGATGATGGAGACTTGTGTCTCCATCCCCACTCAGACTTGTGCCTCCATCACCACTCGGACTTGTGCCTCCATCACCACTCGGAATTGTGTCTCCATCACCACTCAGACTTGTGCCTCCATCCCCACTCAGACTTGTGCCTCCATCACCACTCAGACTTGTGTCTCCATCCCCACTCAGACTTGTGCCTCCATCACCACTCGGACTTGTGTCTCCATCCCCACTCAGACTTGTGCCTCCATCAGCTCTCAGACTTATGTCTCCATCCCCACTCAGACTTATGTCTCCATCACCACTCGGACTTGTGTCTCCATCCCCACTCAGACTTATGTCTCCATCACCACTCGGACTTGTGTCTCCATCCCCGATCAGACTTGTGCCTCCATCCCCACTCAGACTTGTGCCTCCATCACCACTCAGACTTGTGCCTCCAACACCTCTCGGACTTGTGTCTCCATCACCACTCGGACTTGTGTCTCCATCCCCACTCGGACTTGTGTCTCCATCACCACTCGGACTTGTGTCTCCATCACCACTCGGACTTGTGTCTCCATCCCCACTCGGACTTGTGTCTCCATCACCACTCGGACTTGTGTCTCCATCACCACTCGGACTTGTGTCTCCATCCCCACTCGGACTTGTGTCTCCATCACCACTCGGACTTGTGTCTCCATCACCACTCGGACTTGTGTCTCCATCACCACTCGGACTTGTGTCTCCATCACCACTCAGACTTGTGCCTCCAACACCTCTCGGACTTGTGTCTCCATCACCACTCGGACTTGTGTCTCCATCCCCACTCGGACTTGTGTCTCCATCACCACTCGGACTTGTGTCTCCATCACCACTCGGACTTGTGTCTCCATCCCCACTCGGACTTGTGTCTCCATCACCACTCGGACTTGTGTCTCCATCACCACTCAGACTTGTGTCTCCATCACCACTCAGACTTGTGTCTCCATCACCACTCAGACTTGTGTCTCCATCACCACTCAGACTTGTGTCTCCATCCCCACTCAGACTTGTGTCTCCATCCCCACTCAGACTTGTGTCTCCATCACCACTCAGACTTGTGTCTCCATCACCACTCAGACTTGTGTCTCCATCCCCACTCAGACTTGTGTCTCCATCCCCACTCAGACTTGTGTCTCCATCCCCACTCAGACTTGTGTCTCCATCACCAGCTGTAGAACCCGGGGAAGTGGTCCTCGGAGTAGAAGCCCTGAAGGATTCCTCTTCGTCCTCTTCCTCGGTAGCCTGCACCAGTCTTCATGCAGACTGCTGCACTGTAGACTGCTGCACAATGACAAGTTGTAGGCCCTCCTGTATTTCCCTTTGTGCTCATCTGAAGTGTTTCTCCAGTTCACCACGCCTGCATTTAAGTGTCAAAAGACAAATATGATTCAGACAGAAAATGAACAAAACTTCAACTGAGCTGATCTTAGTCTTAGTCAATGACCTTTTTAGTGCACTAAGTCACTCCAAGGAGTATTATCTTGTCATACTTTTCACATTACGGGGGGAGGAGACACTTATTGAACTAACTGTCCAGCCAGCTGAAGTAGGCCTCCTCTTGAAAGGACTGCTGGCTCACAATGTCACTGATTTGTTTGCAGGTTAGGGCGAGCGTGCAGATGGCAGGATCCCCGTCCTCAAGCACAACGAGGATGAGGATCCTGCGTATAATGTCCTCAGGTAGCTGTACATATAAAACATGACTCAATATGAAGTCCTTTCAAGCTCAACACTGTTGTAGGTCTCTATTACCATCAGAACTAAAAACCTTTAATTACTGAGTGAATGGTTGTAGTATGTTGAGCATCTGCCGGGCTGTTCATTCGCTGGTTAGATCGGTGTGCTCTTCCTCCTGTGTCCTCGCTCTTCCCGTGACCTATGACCCCCTTTATTCACCCGGTGCAGCTAACCCCCGCCACCAAGTGTTCTAAATAATATTGCATTATAAATATAAATAAAGTAAACTGACATGCCAACAACACCCATGAAATGGCTCCTACGGGTGGCAATCCAAGTTAATTAAAAGAATGAGAGCGAGACGCTAGTACGAACTTTTCACTTCCTCACTTTCCTTAACTCTTCTTCCCAAACATTATGCAGAACATACATCATAACCACTCAGGGTCTACTCCGCCGTCTATTGGGTGAATTAGGTACTGCAACACAACATCCCTCTAACTGCGTCTACATGACGGAGTGGTTGGACTTCTGATGCTCCGACGCTCCGACTCTCTTTTCTCTGTGAGGAAATCTTCCGTTTGTTCCAGCGATCTGTGATCCACATTTATTTTCTATTTATCACAACGTTGAATAAAGCTGTGTGACTCGTGGTGTGTGTTTGTTGACCTCAGTGAATAAGGTTTATTTGTTTTAGCCTCCGTCAGGTGTCGAGGGAGCCAAAGTTTCTCAGTCTGAATCATTTAAATGTGGGAAATGAACAGATTAGAAACAATGCTGGGAAGCTACAGAACGAGATCAAAACCTAAACATCTACAGATATAAGAGCAGATGTTTCTGGAGAAACATGTCTTCTGAGACACAGGGAAGGATGCTTTCAACCAATCACAGCCCTCGTTAGTGTTTCCCAGCAGAGAGGATGATGTCACCTGCAGGAAGTCCCTGTGGAGCAAACACTACATTACCCATCAGCCCCAGCAGCTGTTAGTAATGTTATTATAACATCTTTAAAAATGAACTGTTGATAAATCAAGATAGTTAACTGCAGCCAACATCATCATCATCATCATCAATCTAATCCGGCCTTGCCTCTAAGATTTGGTCAGAGGTTTAAAACAGAGAAAGGATCTCCAGATCTGAGAGAAGCTTTAATAATTAATTGAATATAAAGATAGATTATCTGTTCTCTGATGATCAGGGACGGACACTGAAGCACGAGTCAAAAAACATCTTAAATTTTCAATATTAAAAACATCTTTAATTTTCAGTATTAAAATAAAACTGCTGCATTATTTCCCTTTAAAGTGAGAAAACCAGTTCTGGAAAAGAGAACGTTTTTATCCCCTTTGCTTTGAGTCGCACCATATACTGTACATTATAAATATCCTTTTATATCACAATTTACAAAAATATTCTTCATAAAGAGGCAAACAGCAACAAGAAAATAAAAAATAAAAGCTTAATTTCCAATTTTCAAAACAAATGTGCAAAAATAGAATTTACAGGAAACATTTTGGAGGAAACTTCAGAGCATTTTTGAAAAAATGATTATAAAAATAAAAGGTTAAGGTAAAAACTAATTATAAACACATCATCTAAAATGGTCTCATGAAGCAGCTTATTACAGTTTGACAGGAGGATAATTAAGGATTTTCAGATCAGCTGTTAATGAGAACGGGTTGCCAGGTTTGATTTGGTTTTTCAGAGTTTGGTTTTAGTCACAGGTTTAAAAAAATGAGAATTCACCCACAAATTGCTCATTTGTGTGTGAATAAAACACACATTTAAGCACATGTTATTAATGTTGGCAGGTGAAGAAACACTTTAATCTTTATCAATCTGTAATATGTCTTTAAATCAGAAAGTTAAACTACAATCCAAGACATGCAGGAAAATGATCGCACTATAAACAGGATGATGAGACAGATGCACAAAAGTGGTGGCAATTTAAAATAAAATAAAAACGTGTTAATTACAAAAAGGTAGAGACTGGATCCAAGCTTTAAACACTAAGGAAAGACTGGATGCAGCTCTGCAAAGAAAACAGAGCAGTTTGCACATCCTCCCAACCTGGCAACCCACAGGACGCCAGGTCCCTGTCTCCCTCATCCTCAGACTGTCCTCTGGACCAATCACAGGGTCTCCCTCATCCTCAGACTGTCCTCTGGACCAATCACAGGGTCTCCCTCATCCTCAGACTGTCCTCTGGACCAATCACAGGCTCTCCCTCATCCTCAGACTGATCTCTGGACCAATCACAGGGTCTCAGAGTTCAAAGATGTTCACTTTAATGTGGAATAAAACCCCTTTTAGAGACAGGAAACGGGACTAACAACTGATTCAAAATGCTTCTGTCTTCCTCTTCTTCCTCCTCCTCCTCCTCCTCTTCCTCCTCCTCTTCCTCTTCAGGTCTCTGAAGGGGGCGGGGCTTCCTGTCGATGGATCAGAGGCGTCCCATTGGTGCTGCTCAGTTTGGGGTCTGCAGTACGAGACTTATAGTTCTACAGACAGAGGAGACAGTGGGGGTTAACACCACAACAACAACAACAACAACAACAACAACAGGATGAGGTGAACCACAGGAGCAGGTGTCATATATACAGATACGAGTGGAGATTATAATGAATACTGTAATACACATTCAAAGCACATTTATTTTTAAGCATTGTACTGAGGTGTTATCGGCTGTACGATATTAAACGGGTTGAATGAATGCAAAACAACGGGTTTTAATGATGACACGTTCTGGCAAATAAAAACTTATCCGAGATACCTAAATGTAACGTGAAGTGCCTGAGTGAAGAGCCAATTAAAAGCCAGATTAATCTAATGTTTATTATCTGTTAGCATGGAGGAGAAATAGTGCGTTAACCCGAGCGTGTACTTCAGGTACGGGATAATATCAACCGGGCAGCAGCGTGGGCTAAATCTAAAATAATGCATCAGTAAAAACCCAAATAGACGCAGAATTATAATAACATCATGTGTTTAAATACGAAGTCAAGGAAACAATATTGTACTTAAATGCAAATGTGACATATTTGTACTACAGTATTTTCTTTTCATGCCACTTTCAACTTTAAATACTGGATTCACACTTTACCTCGTATTTAAACTTGTATAATGTACATCAAGGGGTCCAAAGTGTTCTCACTGAGGGCCACACAGAGAAACATCTGAAGGGCCGGACCCCCACTAGAGGTGAGGTATACCGCCTCATAAGGGAAGTTATAATTCAGCAAACCAATCAAATGTAGGTCAATGAGTCTTGAATAAGCTTTGAGAAACATCCCAGCTCTCCAGAGGGTCTACTTTCTCCTGTTGCAGCTCATCCTTACACAGACCCTCAGATTATCATGAGAGGAAATATGAAGGTTTATTTAAAGCTGGTTATGTGAATAAGTTATTGAGCTTTTTGAATCAACTAAGATCTGTTAGAAAGTGTTTTAATGACTGAATGTATTTAAAAAGTGGGCTCATTAACACATGAAAACTGCTGTGTCATATCTGTTTACATATAAGTACAAGAGAAGCACAGGCTTCCGGTGTGAGCTGAGGGACCGTTAGAAACGGGCCGTAGTTTGGGCACCCCGATGTTAATTATTATTTTTTAATTTGTATTTCTAGCCTTCAAAAATAAAACATGAAAAAAACCAAGAGTTATAAAATATATTTGGTTTTACATTTAGCAAAAACAGTGGACCGATTTATATTAGTATACACCCGGTGCAGCTAACCCCCGCCACCTAGTGGGAGGCGTGTGGTGCAGTGGGTTGAGCGTTGGTGTTGGGATCAGGGGAGCACAGGTTCAAACCCCACTGCAGTCAGCATGTCGTTGTGTCCCTGAGACACTTCACCCCAAAGTGCTCCTGGGGGGATTGTCCTCAGTATGTGAGTCGCTTTGGATAAAAGCGTCTAACAGGTGACGTGTGATGTGATGTAATGTAGTGTTCTAAATAATATTGCATTATAAATATAAATAAAGTAAAGTGACATGAAATGGCTCCTACAGGTGGCAATCCAAGCTATTCAAAAGCATGAGAGCGAGACGCTAATATATATAAAGTAAATATATAATGTAGTATGAGCGGTGTTGTACGAGTACTTGTACTGAAGTAAAGGACCTGAAAACACCTTAAAGACAAATTCAAATCAGAGGCCAGGAAGTGAGGAACACACACTACCAAAATAAAATGCAAATAAAAACACAGAAGGACAACAAAGCACACGGAGCGGACGCACGGCAGCAGGTTCAAACATTTATTCATCAAACTTTAAACAATCTTTGTACAAAAATAAACCCAAATTAAAAAAATAAATGTTTTGAAAAAGCAAACCTAGAATGTGAAAAACAAACAGCTGATCGAATGGAAGTCTGGAGGCATAATAATAAAGACTGAATATAAAGTCATCACTTTAAAACGCGCGCCTGTCCCTTTAAGAGTCCACATTGTCTCCGTTAAAATGTAACCCAAAAAACAAAAATGTAAAACCATGGTGATAACACACCGCACACACACACTTCCTGCTATAACAGGCTGCACGTGTGTGTGTGTGTGTGTGTGTGTGTGTGTGTGTGTGTGTGTGTGTGTGTGTGTGTGTGTGAGATAAAGCGCAACATACACACATACCAGAGTAACAAGTCAGAGGAAATGTGGGGAGGATCATGACCCAGTGTAACCACACGCATCTGGACTGCTTTAAGACTGCACCACACGCACACACACACCACACAGGCACACACGCACACACACACACCACACGCACACACACCCTGTAAAAGGTAGAGACAGCAGGGGACTTCCACACAGGAACGACTCGTGTTTAAAACCTCACGGAGACTTTCACATCCTGTCTTTCTCATGCAAACATATATGTGTCTGATCTCTGAGAGCGGATTGGACGAGTGTCACTTTTGGTTTTAACATATATTACATTGTGTTTCTGTGTTGTCCCTGAAGGCAGCATCAGGTAGTCAATGGGATTCCTCCGTGTGATTTGGGATTATGAAGTTTAGTATTTACGATATTTACACGTTTAGTAGCAGGATAATATAGAGTATTAACACCTGTATGATTTCTGAAGCACACCTGAACTGTTGAGCCCCCCCCCAATGCACCTGGATGAGTGCTTTAAACAGCCCTATGATAAAAGCATTAATAATGAGACGCTTTCACTCTTAAAAATGTGCACCTATTCTTTAACCTTTGTCTCACTTTAACACAATTGTGATTTAAAGTTTTTAGTGTGTTTAAAGGAAACCCCTATTCTTTATACACTGCATTGTTTATTTATATTTCTTGTGCTTTTTGATTCATTTATAGTTTTTATATTTGTTAATGTTTGCACCGTTTTACTGAGTGTTTGGTGAGTGGGAGCGCACGGCCACAGACAATGCATCGCACATTAAGCGTGCAGGAAACTGGAGTTACACTGAGCAAAACTGTGCAAGGATCAGATTTGGCACGAATAAAAATCAACATTTCAAGACAAAATTGTTTTTGTGTGCAAATGTTTAAAATGTCACATGCACTGCCCTGACACAAACCGCATGCAACACATTTGAAAGTAAAAACATTAAAAGCCACAAACGGTGAAAAGGTTTGCAGAATCTCAGTCTTCTCTCTGCAGAAGTCACAGGAAGTCCTCCTTAAAGCCCGTTCTAGTTTCAGGTTATAAACGACTGTGAGACAGGAAGTGAGCGTCTGTCGCACAGCATCCCATCGGCCGCAAACCTGCTCGCTAACGTCTCACCATCTCACGTTCAGGGGTCTTTTGGTTGATACATGAAACCCCAGATTTACAGCTATTCACAGCCGACAAAACTGACTGCAGTCCCGGAGCATGAAGGCATCGCAAAACCCTTAAAAGCACTATTAAAACAATTTGAAATGTATATATGTCCTGTCTGACACACAAGGCTCCTTGTTTTAGTTTCCTTAACCATTTATAGAAAAAGATTGTGCAGCTTAAACACATTTAGGTTTTGCACCACTGTGCGTCCGTCCTCTCAGACCATGTTGGTGCAGGGAGCTAGCAGCTAACGCTAGTGTTTAATTAGCATGAGCTAGCTGAGGGTAAAGCTTCCCGTCAATGTGAAACAGACGAGCCAGGACCCTAACATTGTGTAATAACACATTCATTGAGTAATGAAGCCTGAACGCAATATCTAAGAAACATTTCAGGGAGTAAAGATGTGAGGTACCGTCGGAGACTTGTGGCGTCTTTGGGACGATGGAAAGTGTTTCTGTGATGCAGGAAACTCACTATGAGATGCAGCCTCGTTATCTCCTGACATTATGAAACCAATCTGAGTTGAAATCTGCAGGGGAGCTAGCTAACGTTAGCCGGTAGCTTTTTATGATGCCTTCAAGGGGTTAAAATGTAATGTTATTAAAATGCAGTTCAGCTGAAAACTCTCTGGAGGTTCTTCTCTTTCAGCAAAACCTGTTTTATTGTGAAAATATAAATTACATTTCAAAAGTGAAGCGCGGATTTGTTTAGCCTCTTTATTTTTTCATCTGATTTTCACATAAAAAATGTTTGAGTGAAAAGTAAATGGGAAAATAACGATGAGCCCCATTGAAATGCATCCATTACTTTATCAGTGTGTAGAAACCGGTTTTATTTATATTCAACTATGCTTAAAGGAAACTAAGGAAAAACATATCAGATATTCTGCAGAGTGGTCGAGATGAACCCTGTGTGCACCCGGTTTCTAAATAACTAAACCTTTAGTTTGTCATTGTGAAAATATCAGCTATATGCTTTAAGGGTAGTTAGATTGAATGAACCCCGTTTTATCAGATTTGCACCTGGGTGTTTTTTGAATAACATATATTAAAAAAAAAAAAATCAACCATGATTTTCTTTAATACGAGTCCAATTGAAATGCTACATTTAGTGTGTGTAGCAGCGGACCTGTTTTATTGTGAAAATATCCCTATAAAAGCCTAAAAGGGGCAGAGTGGTAGAGTTTGACCCTGTTTTATCAGATTAGCACCGCAAGGTTTTAAACCGTGATTTTCTGGGGGTATTTCTTGTGATAGGTAAAGGTACAGAGTGGCCCTGAATGCAACCTCTAAGAGAGTTGCAGCGTCGGAGCAGATCATCTGTTTAGCGTGGTGGTGCGTTCAGGGGCGTGCGTGCTTTCTCCGTTACTCTCGGACAGTACCTCGTGCTCCAGTGTGTTAAAGTGCACCCCCGAGGAGGGGATCTTGTCTCCGTCTCCGTCTCCTCTGCGGCACAAGAAGCACAGGATCTCCTTGAAGGTCCTCCTCATGTCCTTGTCCCTGAAGGAGTAGATGATGGGGTTGACGAAGGAGTTGCACTCGGCCAGAACCAGGCAGTACTTCTCGTAGCGCAGAACTTTACATCTCTCGCAGCCCAGGCCGTCCAGAAGCAGAACCACCAGGGCCGGAGTCCAGCACATCACAAAGCACCCTGCGGAGACACAGAGGAACTGTTAGTGCTCAAAGTACAGGAGGACGCTTTAAACCGGGAAACAGAGGAACTGTTAGTGCTCAGGAGGTACAGGAGGACGCTTTAAACCGGGACACAGAGGAACTGTTAGTGCTCAGGAGGTACAGGAGGACGCTTTAAACCGGGACACAGAGGAACTGTTAGTGCTCAGGAGGTACAGGAGGACGCTTTAAACTGGGACACAGAGGAACTGTTAGTGCTCAGGAAGTACAGGAGGACGCTTTAAACCGGGACACAGAGGAACTGTTAGTGCTCAGGAGGTACAGGAGGACGCTTTAAACCAGGACACAGAGGAACTGTTAGTGCTCAGGAGGTACAGGAGGACGCTTTAAACCGGGACACAGAGCTGCAGAAAGTACGGTACAGATCAGCCACTGTTTAGCCATCGCTTAACCACGATTTATTCATGTTAAAGTCCCGGTCCAGTGGGGGTTAGGGTTATGGTAAGGTACGATAAAGTAAACTATACAGTACGATACGGTGAGGTACAGTTCAATACTCTACGGTACGATACAGTAAGGTAGATATGATTAGATACGGTACGTTAAGGTACGGTACGATACAGTAAGGTAGATATGATTAGATACGGTACGGTAAGGTACGGTACAGTAAGGTAGATATGATTAGATACGGTACGGTAAGGTACGGTACGATACAGTAAGGTTGATATGATTAGATACGGTACGGTAAGGTACGGTACGATACAGTAAGGTAGATATGATTAGATACGGTACGGTAAGGTACGGTACAGTAAGGTAGATATGATTAGATACGGTACGGGCAGATACGGTACAGTGAGGTAGGATATGATTAGATACGGTACGGTAAGGTACGGTACGATACAGTAAGGTAGGATATGATTAGATACGGTACGAGCAGATACAGTACATTATACGGTACGGTACAGTGAGGTAGGATATGATTAGATACGGTACGTTAAGGTACGGTACGATACAGTGAGGTAGGATTTGATTAGATACGGTACGTTAAGGTACGGTACGATACAGTAAGGTAGGATATGATTAGATACGGTACGGGCAGATACAGTACATTATACGGTACGGTACAGTGAGGTAGGATATGATTAGATACGGTACGTTAAGGTACGGTACGATACAGTAAGGTAGGATATGATTGGGAAAAATCTGATGATACATTTAATGTAAAAAGGTGCAACTTTTGGCAAACGAGCCGCCTGCAGACAGAGTGTAAAGAATGGGATGGACTGGAGGACGTACTGTAAATTCCTCTGTAGACAATAAAAACACACAGAACAGAGTGTGAGCGATCAGATTTCATTACCATAACACTCGATTAGGCAGCTCAGGAATTCATTATGTGCACACACACTCCGCTCTGACACATGTTCAGGAAATGTGGAGACTATGAGGAAACACTCACACACACACCATGTGCAACACATTCCTCAAACACTGTCACCATACACACACCTAACATATAACCATGAACCCCCCCACTGCATTACTCACATTAACACACTTATTTTTTTCCTATCTCTTGTAGTTTCTCTTAAAAACAAAGTCTCAAAAGTAATGTGTGCGTGTCCTCAGTGTGAAGGTCTCTCTCTCTCACACACACACACACACACACACACACTCCTCCCTGTGATGGTTTCCTGCCCCCCCACCTCTCTTCTTGTGCTCTCGTTTTCTGAACTTTCGATTAAATTTCTGAAGGTTGTAAAATGTTTCTCAGGCACGTGAGGGCGAGAAAACCCCGAGCGTGTCCTGACAGGCACTGCATGCCTGAAGAGCGTAACAAGACAGCTCCTTGTGTGTGTGTGTGTGTGTGTGTGTGTGTGTGTGTGTGTAACGTGTGTGTGTGTGTGTAACGTGTGTGTGTGTAACGTGTGTGTGTGTGGTGTGTGTGTGTGTGTGTGTGTGTGTGTGTGTGTGTGCAGACAGGCAGTGTAGTTGTTCAGAAGAGCTGCTCCCTGCACAATCATGAGTGAATATAATATGCAGTGGTTGAAGTATTCTGATACTTTACTCGAGTACTAATAGTACAAGAGTATTAAATATGAAAGTACTTAATGCAGAAACATCTTTAAAAAATATTTGTAATTGGTTAATTATTTACATTTTGATAGACGCTGCTCGTTGATGGATCAACTCATGTATTAGGTTCTTTAAAAAGAAGATACTGAAGTAAAATACATGTACCTCAGAATTGCACTTAAGGACAATACTATGATGTATGTAATATAAAAGTATGAGATATACAATAAAATAACACAAAATAGAATAAAATACTACAAAAAACATTTCCAGGTGAAAACATAATTAATGCAAAAAAAAATAATATTGTGTGAGTGTGTGTGTGTGTGTGTGTGTGTGTGTGTGTCTCTGTCTGTGTGTCTGTCTCTCTGCGTGTGTGTCTCTGTGTGTCTCTCTCGGTCTCCCTTACTCACCCAGGATCATGGAGACGGTCTTCATGAGGTTGAACACGGTCTCTGTGTGTGTGTGTGTGTGTGTGTGTGTGTGTGTGTGTGTCTCTGTGTGTGTGTGTGTCTCTCTCTGTGTCTCTCACTCACCCAGGATCATGGAGACGGTCTTCATGAGGTTGAACACGGTCTCTCGGTGTCTCATCTGGGACGTGTGTGTGTCTCTGTGTGTGTGTGTGTGTCTCTCTCTATGTGTGTGTGTGTGTCTCTCTCTGTCTCTGTGTGTGTGTCTCTCTCTGTGTCTCTGTGTGTCTGTGTGTGTGTCTCTGTGTGTGTCCCTCACTCACCCAGGATCATGGAGACGGTCTTCATGAGGTTGAACACGGTCTCTCTGTGCCTCATCTGGCTCGTGTGCTGGCTCATCTGCTGGCTCTTGTGCCTCACGTAGACGAAGATGCGTGTGTAGACGGCCAGCATGACGGAGAAGGTGAAGAGGTTCAGAGCGGCCCAGAACACCAGGTAGCTGCGGCTGTACATGGGCGCCATGGTGGAGCAGTTGGGCAGGTCACACAGGCAGTGCCATCCCATCGTGGGCACCAGCCCCATGACGATGGCCAGCAGCCAGATGAAGACGATGATGACGAAGACGCGCCTGGTGCTCATCTTGCTGTGCAGCTGCATTTTGAAGATGGTCTGGTGGCGCTCCACGGCCACGGCCAGCAGGTTGAGCACGGAGGCGGTGAGGCTGGTGTCGATGAGGCTCTGCCGGAGGAACCAGCGGTACTTAGAGAGCTTGATGGTCCACGGGCCGGTGTGGAACATCATGTGCAGGTACGACAATCCTGGGGGGAGGCAAGCACCTTAGATTAGCACTGAAGTAGAGTACTGTGATTTATGATGAATAATATAATAAAAAAATGTAAAAAGAGAAATTTGAGAAATACAATTAAATGAGAAATAAATCAAATAAAATAAAAATAAATACAAATAAAATAAGATCCCAGATCTGATGTACGTTAGAGGGTCTGGATCATGATGCATTAGTGGTCGTGATGGTGTGTTAAATGTCTGTCTCCTTGTCTCCTCTCCTAATATGTGTCCTTGTTGATAATGCACATGGTGCTGCTGTGATGCAGGAAACGTGTTATCCTATAAAAACTCAGAACAACATGAATCCTGCAGAGACGTTAATATCCGTTTGTTTCCACACGATTAAACTATTCAGAGAACAAGACGGGATGTAAACGTTCAGTTAGATAGAATATCGTATGGAAATATTAAAGAGTATGATCCATGGAGAGAAATAAGGATTTATCTCCTCCAGTGTTTCTGGGTTTCTGTGAACATGCGTCACTGCAGAGACTCCAGAAACAAACAAACAGACATTTGTTACCCAGATGTGACCGTGTGTGTGTGTGTGTGTGTGTGTGTGTGTGTGTGTGTGTCATAGAGATTCAGCTGAGTCAGGCTTATTAACTCAAAGTGCACGCAGAGACACAAAAACATTATTTTAAACAGGAAAAACAGAAAAAATAAATAAATAAACATGTAAATAAAATATGATAAAAAATGCAAAAATCAAATAAAGTGAACAAATAATAATAATACCAAAATAAAATGAAATGATACTAAATAATATAAAATCAAAATCCAGATAAAGTAAACAGTGAATAAAGCCCAGGTACCTGAGAACAGGTCGGCCACGGCCAGGTTCCCCAGCAGGTAGTAGATGGGGAAGTGGAAGCGGCGGTTCTTAAAGATGGCAGCCATCACCAGCAGGTTGGATAAGATGACGATGACACACACCGCCATGCCGAGCGTCACGATCACGTAGTCACGGTCACGCCAGTGGGTGCTGATGTTCTTCCCGCTCGCCTCGTAGAAGAACTTCACGCTTTGGTTGAAGTAACAGCCGGGCGTGTCGTCCCTATCCGTATCCATGGTTACTGCGAGGGAGGGGGGCAGGAAGTAGAGCAGGGGAGGGGAGGAGACAGAGGAGGGGGAGGGGTCAGAGGAAGGGGAGGAGTCAGATGAGGGGGAGGAGTCAGAGGAGCCCACTGCGAGGGGGGGGGGATCGGGGGGCCATCAGAGAGGGGGGGCGTCAACCTGCAGGTGGACAAAAGAGTAAAACATTTTTTAATAATAATACAAAATGTTTTTAAAATAAAATGATAATACTTAATATACTTAGATATCAATGTAGAGGTGCAGGAATGAGTCCTAAACCCTGACATGAGTCAGCATTATGAGTCCTAAACCCTGAGATGAGTCAGCATTATGAGTCCTGAACCCTGACATGAGTCAGCATTATGAGTCCTAAACCCTGACATGAGTCAGCATTATGAGTCCTGAACCCTGACATGAGTCAGCATTATGAGTCCTGAACCCTGACATGAGTCAGCATTATGAGTCCTAAACCCTGACATGAGTCAGCATTATGAGTCCTGAACCCTGACATGAGTCAGCATTATGAGTCCTGAACCCTGACATGAGTCAGCATTATGAGTCCTGAACCCTGACATGAGTCAGCATTATGAGTCCTGAACCCTGAGATGAGTCAGCATTATGAGTCCTGAACCCTGACATGAGTCAGCATTATGAGTCCTGAACCCTGAGATGAGTCAGCATTATGAGTCCTGAACCCTGACATGAGTCAGCATTATGAGTCCTGAACCCTGACATGAGTCAGCATTATGAGTCCTGAACCCTGACATGAGTCAGCATTATGAGTCCTAAACCCTGACATGAGTCAGCATTATGAGTCCTGACCCCTGACATGAGTCAGCATTATGAGTCCTGACCCCTGACATGAGTCAGCATTATGAGTCCTGATCCTGACATGAGTCAGCATTATGAGTCCTGAACCCTGACATGAGTCAGCATTATGAGTCCTGAACCCTGACATGAGTCAGCATTATGAGTCCTGAACCCTGAGATGAGTCAGCATTATGAGTCCTAAACCCTGACATGAGTCAGCATTATGAGTCCTAAACCCTGAGATGAGTCAGCATTATGAGTCCTAAACCCTGATATGAGTCAGCATTATCACTTTAGGACTCATTCCTCTGTATTTATTGTGTAATGTGTCTAAGATTTATTGCAGTTTAGTCATTTATGAAGCATTTTAATGATGAAAGACGTATTTCCTCTCTCTGGTACAGAAGAGCTTTACGATGCTTTAAGAAAGAAGCTTCACAGATTTGTTAATGAAATGCGTTTTAGGCAAAGAAGAATTTCCCATCAATAAAATCCATCCCAGCGTCTCAGAGCCAGAGCTGATCACACGTCCAAATATATTCACCTTAGGATCAACAGATAATTAGAGAGGAACACATTAGAGACATTTATTTTCCCTTTATGTTTTTTATATTAATATACACATATAACATATATATATATATATATATGTTAATATATATATATGTTATATATATCTCAGTGTCTCATATATATATGTTTATATATATGAGACACTGAGATATATATATATACATATATGTATGTATATATATATGTATTCCAAATAAAGAAAAAGCCGGATAAATGTGGAATTAAATATGAGAAACATATATATATTCACTGTTCGAAATGGGGGGGAGCCAGGGGGAGCTTGACTCCCCTAAAGAGGGGGGGAGCTCCCCTGAAGGCTGACTTTGAGATAAATAGGGGGAGCCGCATATTTGTGTCACACAGATTAGAAATGTTGAGTTTCTGTAAATAAAAGTTCTTGAAATAAATAATAGTCATTGTTCATCACAGTTTCTGAATATTTGTTTCATATTTCTGGGTGTTGCCATCTGTACGTGGCGGCGCTGGATTCTTTACGCTACTTACGTTGCTATGGTTACGGCGGCGATGCCGGCGCGGTATTTGAAATGTTCATAGGCCTATTGATATTTTTTTAACTCTGGCTTTGTAATAAAAAATATGGCGAAACGAAAACAGCCAAGCCTCGCAGCTTTTGGATTCACAAGCAAAGAAGCGAACAACGTGACAACGTGAACGGAACAACTTTTAGTTGGCCGGCTGTGAGCGGCGTTAGGGTCGAGTTGGACAGCTCCACACCGAGGGCTCTGAAAAAAAAAATAGGGCTCCCCCGAAAGCAAATGGGTAATTCAAACACTGTATATATTAGTGCAGAAATCTTCCTCATGAAGCTGACGTTTAGGAGGTTGAAGAACCAGAATATCTAGATTAGCATCAGTAGCATTATTAGCATCGGTAGCATGTTAGCATCAGTAGCATGTTAGCATCAGGAACATCATGAATGAAACAGCTCAGGGTCCACACAAGATAAAATCCTCATATTTACAGTAAACCTGAACTCAGTGTTTGAGGTCACAGTCCGTCCCTCACACACACACAGTCACACACACTCCCTCACACACACACACACACACTCCCATTCCTGCTAACACTCAACAATGGACACACCTCACAATTACACAATCAGCTATGTAACTCAATCTCTGCACGCACGCACACACGCAGAGAGATGCCAAATCAAAAACAGAAAAATGTGAGAGACTCGAGAACGAGACAAAGGAGACAACTGCAGGAAAAGAGTTTGACTGGAGGCGTGTGTGTGTGTGTGTAGAGAGGAAGTGAGAGGCACGAGCTGTCAATCAACACTGAACTACCACACACACACACACACACACACACACACACACACACACACACACACACACACACCACACACACACACACACACCACACACACACACACACACACACACACACACACACACACACACACACACACACACACACACACACACACACACACACACACACACACACACACACACACACACACACACACACACACACACACACACACACACACACACTTTCTTATTGTTTTCCAAGTGACCTTTCCTCTCCTCAAACTGATTTCCTTCCTTCACTAATCTGATGTTTGGGGACTGATCGGCTCCTTGTTCTATAATCATCACTGATTTCACAAAGGTCTGCTCACAGGCTCTGGGGATTCATAAACAGAATAGATCCAAAAATATATAATCTTAGTTTGAGTTCAAAGCCATTATCAATAAGAGCTGTGTTCAAACATGCAGCTTCTGATATAAATAACATTTATACCACTTTTTAATCAATGAAAAGTTTGCGTACAGATGCTTTAGTTTAGAGAATGTTCACCATTGAAATACTTTGGCATGTTTACTGGTTGTATTCATGGGCGATACAACAACTGTAGATATCATCCCAGAACATGTGCTTAAAAATAAGGAACCAAATGGAATCACTTTACCCGACATTTGCTTCCCATTAAACTGGGATTTATGACACATGTTTGCGGTTTATTGGTTGTTGTGAACGTTTTTAGTAAACATCCTTTTGAGAAAAACAAACAAAACATCTTGAAAATGGACCAACATGTCCACCTGCATGAATAAAGGATTCCAAATGAAGACCTGAATAATAAAAGCCTGTCTTACGTGATTACTCCTGTATTTTCCATGTTATGGGCATACTCACGGGAACCCCCCACCATGTTATGGGCATACTCACGGGAACCCCCCACCATGTTATGGGCATACTCCGAGGAACCCCCCACCATGTTATGGGCATACTCACGGGAACCCCCCACCATGTTATGGGCATACTCACGGGAACCCCCCACCATGTTATGGGCATACTCACGGGAACCCCCCACCATGTTATGGGCATACTCACGGGAACCCCCCACCATGTTATGGGAACAATAGCATGCTTATATAAAAGCAGGTGAATATAAATCTGTACAAAGTTCACCCAACAACCAGCTGGGTCCAAACTGTTCCTCTTTCAGCAGATTAAAGAGGTCTTTATCAGTTTGAAGGACACACACACACACACACACACACACACACACACACACACACACACACACACACACACACACACACACACACACACACACACACACACACACACACCACCACACAACACCACACCACACACACACACACACACACACACACACACACACACACACACACACACACACACACACACACACAGCCAATGGATCCCTCAGTTACTTTTTTGACTGAACTATTATCAAAGTAGTTTATTTATATATCACTTTATTGCATTTGTATTATTGATAACGTGTGCCTACTTTTTAATATAATATGAACGCTGTAATGCGAGGTAATTCATGGACTGCTTTGTTGTTGTTGTTGTTATTAACAGTGATGGATTTAGACTAAAGCTGTGTGTGTGAAGATAATCTCAGCAGGCTAACATTCAGCTACAGCTTTGTTCAGAGCTGCTTCTATTAGTCAATTCATTTTGGATAATCAAATATTCAGTAGAGAAATCTTTAAAGCAAACATGTCAGAAAAAGTCCCACAGATCTGGATATTTGTTTCTTTCTATGTTTTAAATCATATTTTCATAGTTAATGTATCCTTAAAAGTTCATTTGTGTGCTAAAGAATGTTTCAAAATGCAGTTTTTTAGCCTTGAAATCAGTATATTTGCTGCTTTTCTCTCTTTCTCTCTGGACTCGACAGAACGCGGCTCAGAGTGCACGGCGGTGTTTTCTGTATTTGCACGAGTGTGTCCCCTCCAGCTGTGTGTTAGGGTGAATCAGTAAACAGCAGTTTGAATGGTAACCGGTCATTAGAGCCGCCACACCCGCCTCTCTTCGTCGTCCTCCTCCTCTCCTCCTCCTCCTCCTCCTCCTCCTCCTCCTCCTCCTCCCCTCCTCTCCTCCTCCCCCCCTCCTCCTCCTCCTCCTCCTCTCCTCCTCCTCCTCCTCCTCCTCCTCCTCCTCCTCCTCCTCCTCACTAAACTTTACACAGGAAAGGTTTTATCACATCTGAAGAGGAAGTGTTGTTTGTTTGTGACCTTTACCTCCAGGTGAAAGCAGAATCTCATGAAGAGAAAGGACGCAGATAGAAACCCAAATGTTCCACATGAAGGAACATCTCCAGCAACTTGACAACAAATGCAGCTTTTAGAGAACATTCAGCAACTTGAGGAGACATGAGCAGCGTTTACTAAAAGCTGCAGAAACCAAACGCTGCAAATACAAAACGCTGAAGAAGCTCAAAACACAACGGAGACCAGGGGACACTAAAGAGTGACGCACACAACGGAGACCAGGGGACACTAAAGAGTGACGCACACAGCTGGAGACCAGGGGACACTAAAGAGTGACGCACACAACGGAGACCAGGGGACACTAAAGAGTGACGCACACAGCTGGAGACCAGGGGACACTAAAGAGTGATGCACACAGCTGGGAGACCAGGGGACACTAAAGAGTGACTCACACAGCTGGGAGACCAGGGGACACTAAAGGTCCTTACACACCAAGCCGATTTTCGGCGTCGATAGATGTCGGGCCGTCGATGAGCGTCGTGTCGCCCTACTCAGATTGGTGTGTCTTGGTGTGTACTGCACCGTCGTGTCTTTTCGGCCGTGCCGACACCTTCCGCCGCCGATTCGACATGTTGAATCGGGAGGCTGTCGGTAAAAGGCCGTCGGCAAAAGAAATCTCTCTGATTGGCTGTTCAGCTAGCGAATCAGTGCATGAGAAGCGAAGCGGAATTGAGGGACCCAAACAAACTATTAAGAAGGCAAATCTGAGATTTCATTTAACTCCAGCTCTCGACACAGGTTCGGGAAAGCCCCGTGAGCTCCTCGCTGTAGAGGGGAAATGGAACGCACACGCTATTTGTTGTTTGTTTATATCACACAGTCTGTTCTTCTTCTCTCGGTTCTCACGCAGTCTGTTCTTCTTCTCTCGGTTCTCACGCAGTCTGTTCTTCTTCTCTCGGTTATCACGCAGTCTGTTCTTCTTCTCTCGGTGTATCACGCAGTCTGTTCTTCTTCTCTCGGTTATCACGCAGTCTGTTCTTCTTCTCTCGGTTATCACGCAGACTGTTCTTCTTCTCTCGGTTATCACGCAGTCTGTTCTTCTTCTCTCGGTTATCACGCAGACTGTTCTTCTTCTCTCGGTTATCACGCAGTCTGTTCTTCTTCTCTCGGTTATCACGCAGTCTGTCTTCCGGTTGTTGCCTCTTTTGAATGACGAATACACACTACCGCCACCTGCTGGTAAGGAGAGTTATTGCCACTCACGCATGCGCAGTTCCTACGTGCTTCTTGGCAATCGGCTGAAGTCTTTGCGGTGTGTTCCAGTGCGACACATGGCCAAGACGCAGGAGACGTGAGGAGACGTGAGGCGACGTTCCGTCGGGACGTGTTCTTTGGTGTCAGTTTGGTGTGTAAGGACCTTAAAGAGTGACGCACAGAGCTGGGAGACCAGGGGACACTATAAAGTGACGCACACAGCTGGGAGACCAGGGGACACTAAAGAGTGACGCACACAGCTGGAGACCAGGGGACACTAAAAAGTGACGCACACAGCTGACCAGGGGACACTAAAGAGTGACGCACACAGCTGGGAGACCAGGGGACACTAAAGAGTGACGCACACAGCTGGAGACCAGGGGACACTAAAGAGTGACGCACACAGCTGGGAGACCAGGGGACACTAAAGAGTGACGCACACAGCTGGGTGACCACGGGACACTAAAGAGTGACGCACACAGCTGGGAGACCAGGGATCACTAAAGAGTGACGCACACAGCTGGGAGACCAGGGGACACTAAAGAGTGACGCACACAGCTGGGAGACCAGGGGACACTAAAGAGTCACGCACACAGCTGGGAGACCAGGGGACACTAAAGAGTCACGCACACAGCTGGGAGACCAGGGGACACTAAAGAGCAGAGGTGTGGACTCGAGTCACATGACTTGGACTCAAGTCAGACTCGAGTCATCAATTTGATGACTTTGGACTCGACTTGACAAAATCACAAAACACTTGCGACTCGACTTGGACTTGAACACCAATGACTCGGGACTTGACTTGGACTTGAGCCTTCTGACTTGAGGTGACTTGATAATTTTATTCAGGGGTCTCCAACATGCCGATCGCGAGATGCCGCTAGAAGAGCGGACTCCCGTCGGGGAGCGCAGAATCTTTAGCCGCTCCAACTCTTGCTGTGAATCCATGCAGGCAGGGGCGGGACTTTATTTTATTGAGCCACCATGCGGCCAATCATATGCGAGGACACAATAGGATCATACCATTATGTGAAAGAAGGGTGGGGGGCAGATGCTCCAAAGACAGCAGGTGTAGTGGTACAGGCCAGCTACAGAGCCACGGGGAGACGGGGAGACGGATTTAAATGCAAGCGCGTCGGAAAAAGTCAAGAAATTTGCGAAAACCACTCAGGACTTATTGTCAGAGGTGGGAGAAGTTCAGATCTTGTACTTGAGTAAAAGTACCTGAGTGTAGGAATACTCGGTTACAATAAAAAGTCCTGCATTCAAAATGTTATTCAAGTAAAAGTAGAAAAGTATTAGCATCAAAATATAGTTAAAGTACCACCTGCAGAGGGATCTAGATTCAGGTGTTCTTTTCCCCATAGAGACCGCCTCGCTGCACATTATCCCTTAGTTAAAGTACCACCTGCAGAGGGATCTAGATTCAGGTGTTCTTTTCCCCATAGAGACCGCCTCGCTGCACATTATCCCTGGCATAAAGATAGATTGTGGGTCCCTTATAACATGTTGCACACAGTGGAAATAAACATTCTGGTTACCTTAACATCAGGGATCTTATACATTAAACTCCTTCTGAATCAAACCGTCATGGTAGCCTTACCTTACTGATCCCTCTTAAAATAGAAGAAAACACGTTACTTTACCAGCAGAGAGAAAATGGATTATTACATTATTAATGTGACTAATAAAGAGCAGTTTGATTATTAAGTATTATTCTGTTGATCGATGTCATTACATTTGGTGAAAAGCACATAATGACTTGTTTAAGACTCGTTTTGTCAAAGTTTAGGACTTGGACTTGACTTGAACTTGAACACAAAGACTTGAGACTTGACTCGGACTTGAGCGCAAAGACTTGAGACTTGACTCGGACTTGAACGCAAAGACTTGAGACTTGACTCGGACTTGCAAAACAATGACTTGGTCCCACCTCTGCTAAAGAGTGACGCACACAGCTGGGAGACCAGGGGACACTAAAGAGTGACGCACACAGCTGAGAGACCAGGGGACACTAAAGAGTGACGCACACAGCTGGAGACCAGAGGACACTAAAGAGAGACGCACACAGCTGGGAGACCAGGGGACACTAAAGAGTGACGCACACAGCTGGGACGTTCAGGATTATAAAGCTGAACAACTGTCTCTGTTGTTGGAAACTTACCTAAAATGTTTTATGGTCTTATTTTAACAATGTGGTCACATGACTCCTTCTGATGTTACTGCAGATCTGCTGTAAGCTAGCTAGCTAACGTTGCTAACCTGTCATTTCAGATATACTGACAAACACTAACATGAGACGACTCACTCTGAACAGAGACAGTTGTTCAGCTTTAATTTAATAAATAGCAAACAAGCTACGTGGGTTGTAGCATTTCAACAGCGGATTAAAAGCCTGAACTCTTCTGCTGACACCGTCTCAACACTTGCTAACACTTAGCCAAAGTTTAACTTCCTTCGAGCCATGTGACATTTAGAGATCACGAGAGCTGTGGCTCAGTTCTGATTCGTCCCCGTGTTATACAGCTGTGCAGTTTGTGAATTTGGACTGCTAGCGTTGCCTCAAATCTCACACGGCTGCAGGAAGTGTCCAATAGCTCCGTTAGCTAGCTAGCTACATTATTGCTTAGGGTGGCAACTCACTACACACAGTTCAATAACCCAATAATACATGTATAGTTGGGATCCTTGGGGAAAAAAAGGTATACAGGTTTAACTTTTACTGGTACACCAGAGCCACTTGAATGCTACGTTGAGTGTTGACCGTTATAAGAGCACTCTCCGGTACTCAAGAGTGTATTTTAATATATTTACATTGGGAAAAACGTAGGTACTCTTAACATAAAATATAAGTACAGAAGTCCCACAGCACGGAAGACTGCACGGCCACTATAGTACAAGTGTTAGCGTAGCCACTAATGGGGAAAGCAAGGCAGTGCATCACGTCAGCTTTTATACATATCACACCATTTCTGAATACTCTGCTGTGCTACAGAGAACTGTAATCCGCCCTCAGCTCCGATGGATGCATGTGAACCACGTGGATAAAAGGCACAACTTGAATTAACCTCACATTAAACTTACAGAATCGTTATTTCGATCTCTCTGTCTGTACACACAAACTGAAAGATTGACAATAAAGTTGACTTTGACTTGACAAACCTGAGGGCTGAATCTTTAAAGAGCTGTGTTTCAAGCTTTCTTATTTGCATCTCAGTGTCTCTCTGCTGTTATCCGTCTCTCTGTGACGTTTGTTTTTCAGCTGCATATTTCCTGTGACGCCTTTCAGACGAGATAGAGTTTCAGAGCGCTTTCTCTACGTAAATACTGTCCGAGCGCCTCATTGACTCAAGAGTTAAAATAAAGTCACGTATCAAGCAGACCCAGCTGCTAGAGAGCGAAGACCCTCTCAACTTAGAAATGCTACATCCTTAGAGATCTGGTTGAAAGGAAAAGTAAAGGTCTTCTTAAACTGCTGTGACTATGTACACTTGTCAGGATAATGCTGCTACTGCCCAATTCTTTTGTTTTATTTTGTATCTCCTGTCTTGACTTTTTTTTGTAAGTTTGTGTAAGGTATGTCGTGTCTTGTAACTATCTTGTGTCAAAGAATGAAAAATGTATAAACATATTGTTTAAATTAAAAAAAGAAATGCAAAATCCTTTAAGTTATACGTTTAAAAACATGCATCGCACTAATACTGGAGGCAGTGAGGGATTCGTCAGCTTCTCAACAACACTGTCCTTTCTACGCGGCTAAACAAATTAAATGCAAACTACTTTAACTCTGGAAAAAGGTGAGGTCCGTCAGGTGAGGTCCCTCAGGTGAGCTGTGGATCCCAAACGTCATTTATAGCTCAACTAATGTTTATATTGTCCCAAAAATGCAAAGCCGTTCCCTGCTCTGCTTACATGTCAAGGCTGCTGCAGAAATGCCTATAAATACAAATGCTTTAAACAACATGTGCAAGAGGGGAGCCTCAAAGTGTCCAAGCAGAGAAAGCAGAGATGTTCACAATAAGAGGCTTCTTGTACAACCAAATGCATTTCTTACACCTTCAGCTTCAGGCAGGGGATATGTGATGTAAGGTTATAGTTTTTAGTGAATGAATCCATGTGTTTTCACAGAGTTGGGATCTGTTGGACAGAAACCAGCTCATCTAATGAAGCAGATTGTGATGAAGGACTTGTGTGTTCCAGCTGTTATTCAGACCCTGAGCGCGGCCTTGCAGAACCTCCCAGAGGTGAGTCAACACCGTGTAACCTTCACTGACTCCGTTTATTACAGCGCTGTAAACTGTGGGACCATCAGGAAAAACAGGAATCACCCGCACTGTAAAGTATCCATAAAGCATCACATCTTCATCAGGATATTCAAACAGGAAGAGCTCTTATTTTGAAACTTAAACTGAGACGCGTTTAATTTGACTTTAACAACCTGCAGCGTCCCTCAGACATTTATATACGGTTTACATTATTCTATTGGTATCTTAATATATCATTAGACTTGTATTCTCTACAGGGATTAATAAAGAGTTTTAATGTCCCCATAAGCTCCATTTAGCAGCAGGTAGTGGGTTTACGTCTCCAGATCATGGTCAGATATTGAGAGTTTTGTACGATTTCAACCAACAATAGTATTTGTTCTGGTGTTTATAAAGGATATGCTGCTCCCTGAATGTGAGGAATACATCATTATGACTCGTAGAGAAAGGTATTTGAATTTAAATCCACTTTTTGTAGAAAATGAGCTGTAGTTACACTCATGAGCCAGAAATATGAGTGTTCGATCTAAAATGGAAGAAAAATGACTGTATTTGTAGAAAAGTGAAACAAAATAAACAAGGGACATATTGTTTTTGGCATTATGTAAATCCAGTTAAGTTAGATGAGTGGTTTTGATGTTATTTTGTGAACAATTTGTACTTTTACTCTAGAAAAAGGGCTGTAGTTATACTCAACATGTTCATTAAAACTGCAATATCACATGCGTTACCTGAAATGGAAAAAATATGCTGTGTATTTGGAGACTTTAACACAAAATCTCAACCCACTATCTGACTTTTTGTCATAGTAAATGAAATGGTAGTTAAAATAAATCCACTGGTTTAAATGACTGTGATTCCAGTGAGACAGAAACCATTTCCCTTTGTTAAACTAACATTTATTGCACTTTCTGTTGTCCTTGAACGCATCTTAAATGGCAGAAATAATGGTGTACTTCTACTCCACTACAGTTCAGAGGTAAATGGTGTACTTTTCCTCCACTACATGTATTTAACACCTTTAGTTACTCTACAGATGTGGATGAATGATGTGAAATCTAATCAAGTGTTAAATCAGACTTTAGTTCCACCTGGAGTAAATCCACAAGCTACCCTGCAGTATACAAAGTCATTCAAACTAGCTGCACCTTTACCAGCTTTGAGAACACTTTCATGATCAATCATTAAAAACATATCATATATTATTCTGAAATGGACCAATCTGCACAATGACTACTTTTACTGTCGCTACTTTCACTATATTTTGATGAGAATACTTTTCTACTTTCACTTGAGGAACATTTTGAATGCAGGACTTTTACTGAAACAGAGTATTCCTACACTCTGGTACTTCTACTTTTACTCAAGTACAAGATCTAAGTACTTCTACTTTTACTCAAGTATAAGATCTGAGTACTTCTACTTTTACTCAAGTATAAGATCTGAGTACTTCTACTTTTACTCAAGAACAAGATCTGAGTACTTCTACTTTTACTCAAGTATAAGATCTGAGTACTTCTACTTTTACTCAATTATAAGATCTGAGTACTTCTACTTTCACTCAAGTATAAGATCTGAGTACTTCTACTTCTACTCAAGTATAAGATCTGAGTACTTCTACTTTCACTCAAGTATAAGATCTGAGTACTTCTACTTCTACTCAAGTACAAGATCTGAGTACTTCTACTTTTACTCAAGTATAAGATCTGAGTACTTCTACTTTTACTCAAGTACAAGATCTGAGTACTTCTACTTTTACTCAAGTATAAGATCTGAGTACTTCTACTTTTACTCAATTATAAGATCTGAGTACTTCTACTTTCACTCAAGTATAAGATCCGAGTACTTCTACTTTCACTCAAGTATAAGATCTGAGTGCTTCTACTTTTACTCAAGTATAAGATCTGAGTACTTCTACTTTTACTCAAGTACAAGATCTGAGTACTTCTACTTTTACTCAAGTATAAGATCTGAGTGCTTCTACTTCTACTCAAGTATAAGATCCAAGTGCTTCTACTTTGACTCAAGTACAAGATCCGAGTACTTCTACTGTATACATGTGCTGTAGTTTCTCCCTGATACTGAACATGAGGAGCGGAAATATACAATATAAATGTGTATTTGTAGATTGTAAACGGCAGATATAAACTGGTAGAGTTTCTCTCTCTCTTTCTGCAAAGAGAACACAGAGAAGTTTTAAATGGAGACAGAATTGTCTCTGCTAAATGTTGGACACTAGAAACAGGCTTTTCCACATAAACTGAGATCCACAGGAACCCTGAACTCACCTGGTGTTCGGGTCGCAGATCAGGTAAATCCGGTCGTCGAGTTTAAACACAGTCCCTGAACGCAGCGGGAGGTGGATTCAGTGAAACGGGGTTCTGGTCTCTTCTGGTTCTGGTTCTGGTTTTTAGTCTCGAGGCTCCATGACTCTTTCCTTTCTTTAATTCCGATCCTCACAAAGCTTCACCTGCGCAGCGCGATCCGGCTCACCTGGCGGAGGGATCTGCAGTGAGGCGTTCAGGGCGCGGTGCTCTGCTGCACAAAGAGCTGCAGACACACACACACACACACACATACACACGTACACACACACACACACACACACACACACACACACACACACACACACACACACACACACACACACACACACACGCACGCATCGACGCACACACACAGACACATACGCAGGAGCAGCAGCCAATCAGAGAGCAGCTGGGAGGAGCTTAAGGTGAGGACGGGGGTAGATTCCTCATTTTTTTATTTTACAATATATCACCTTATAAATGATTAATGAACACAGACACCTATAAATATGTATGGAGCAATATAACATACAAATAAAAAAATACAAATAAATAAATGAAATAAAATAAAACAAAAACAAAATAAAAATAAATGTATATAAAATAAAATAATATAAAATAAGCACAATTTAGCACAATTTTCATAATTAGCAGCACCTTTGCAGGAGATAATGTTCAAATACATTGAAATGAGAGAGTACATGTGTGTGAGAAGGGGGGGGGGGCAGGAAGTGAGATTTATAAACAGGAAGTAAAATGTCTTGCAAAAACAGAGCCAAAACTAAAAAGAGAGGTCATGTGACCTTTACAAATATCTTTTATATCACTGTAGGAACAAACTAATGAACAGCTATCACAATCAGCAGGAGAGGACTCTTTAAAGTAGAGACACTACATACTGATATACACCTGAACATCAGCAGGAGAGGACTCTTTAAAGTAGAGACACTACATACTCAGATACACCTGAACATCAGCAGGAGAGGACTCTTTAAAGTAGAGACACTACATACTGATATACACCTGAACATCAGCAGGAGAGGACTCTTTAAAGTAGAGACACTACATACTGATATACACCTGAACATCAGCAGGAGAGGACTCTTTAAAGTAGAGATGCTACATTGGCTCTACTTTAAAGAGTCCTCTCCTGCTGATGTTCAGGTGTACGCAACAGCATTTCACAAAACACTAAAGCATTTCAGAAAACGCCACAGCATTTCAGAAAACGCCACAGCATTTCAGAAAACGCTACAGCATTTCAGAAAACGCTACAGCATTTCAGAAAACGCCACAGCATTTCAGAAAACGCCACAGTATTTCAGAAAACACCACAGCATTTCAGAAAACACCACAGCATTTCACATTGGACGGAAAGGGTATTCCTTTAGGGAGAACACTTCTTGTTTGTGATTGGACAGAGCCAGCCAGCGATGCACTGCTGTCATTGGTTGTTTTTGCTGCCAGTCAAGAAATGACGCTTCGTGATTGGCCAGCACCCGACAGCGCAACATGTCCCAACACATCAGCCGTTAGCTGTTAGCACACAGAGCTCACAGCTCCTCATATCTGTTCTGAAACTGGACAAAGGTTAAACAAGTACAAACCACAGACTGTCTGTGTCATGGCGAATACAGTCGCTGCTTTATTTATGTCTGTATGATGCTGTTGTTGGTGTGGACGGAGCAGCTACAGGTTAGTTTAGCCTGATCGATCCAATCTCCATTCAGAAAACACGCATTTTAAAAGGTTTTTCGCCTGCCGTCTGTCTGCACACTTGTCAAAGCATTAATTCATGGTTTTAAAGGGGCTAACCCTAACCCTAACCCTTTTCTGAAATGCTGTGGCGTTTTGTGAAACGACTCATTCTACAATTTGGGGTACATTCCATGTCCATTGATGTCCATTGATGATAATTATATTTATTCTAGCTATTCTTAAATTGACAGTTTTTGCTATGTCCGTTTTTCAGTTGAGGGTGTCTTGGTTTCAAAATAATGAATAAAAACCATTAAAGTAAATAACAACTATTATTTATTTATTTCAAAAGTTTAAATACTAAAGAAAAATAATATTTTTTTAATTGATTTCCTCCTTTAAATGATTTAAATATCTTAATATATGAATGTCCGCAAAAGTTCTGTCAACTATGTTATTAACAGAACTCCCCCCTTTAACTCAAAAATGGTTTGTCCCAATACCATGTCACCAGCATCACATGATGCCATGTTCCTCTTTGGCAGACATTTTGAACACACTGTGGTGATTGTCCTCTAATCTTTTACAATATTTTATGTATAATAGCACATTGTCAATGAGTATATTAATTGACCATCAACAATGTTACGCACATTGTTATGGTTTACAATTGTTTAATGATTTACTTCAATTATATGTTCAAATGTGATGTTAACCTGTTAAAGAAAATGACATGTGCTCATCCAGGCAAGGCCTACCGTTGAAATGATGGGTCAAAATAGGGAAATTGTCAACTAAGTTACCCAATACTGGGTAACTTAGTTGACAGGTAACCTAGTTGACAATTTGTATGACATGTAGACGTCATTACACATCATTATCAATTGAATTTTGCACTTCTGCCTTGAAATAAATATAGTGCTGATGGTTGATAATGTGTCGAGTCAACTATGTTATTTGCGTCAAATGTTTGTCTTTCATTGTCAACTATGTTGCACCTCATTTTTTCAAATTTAAAATATCTCAAATAGTGCTTCTGATATCCTTTATAGTATAAAGTTTTACATGACATCTCGTAAAAATCAAAATGACCTGATGGTAGTTTTATAATACAAAATATCCCTATCTTTAATGACAGTGCTGAACATATCACATGAAAAAAACCAACTTTAATACAATTATTTTTTAAACTTTTAAAAATCATTGTATATATGGTAGAATAGACTCAAGAGCCTTTCAAATTGGATTTTACTTGAAGTGCAGGACTTAATCAAATGATTGTAATGACATCAAGTTTGTCCGTAACATAGTTGACAAACTGAGTAGCGAAAACATCCTTTCCCTTAAAAACAAATAAAATAAAAAAATGTTTAAGCTTTGCAACTAGTGGATATGTTACACTGAGGAATATACTAACTTGAACCACTGATTGTTCTATTGAGAAAGAACACTGTTTTTGTACTGTTTTGTTGATGTGAAATGTACCCTAAATTATAGAATGAGTCAAATGCTGTGGCGTTTTGTGAAATGCTGTTGTGTTTTCTGAAATGCTGTTGTGTTTTCTGAAATGCTGTTGTGTTTTCTGAAATGCTGCGGCGTTTTCTGAAATGCTGTTGTGTTTTCTGAAATGCTGTTGTGTTTTCTGAAATGCTGTAGTGTTTTCTGAAATGCTGTAGTATTCTCTGAAATGCTGTTGTGTTTTCTGAAATGCTGTTGTGTTCTCTGAAATGCTGTGGCGTTTTCTGAAATGCTGTTGTGTTTTCTGAAATGCTGTTGTGTTTTCTGAAATGCTGTAGCGTTTTCTGAAATGCTGTAGCGTTTTCTGAAATGCTGTTGTGTTTTCTGAAATGCTGTGGCGTTTTCTGAAATGCTGTAGCGTTTTCTGAAATGCTGTTGTGTTTTCTGAAATGCTGTAGCGTTTTCTGAAATGCTGTAGCGTTTTCTGAAATGCTGTAGCGTTTTCTGAAATGCTGTTGCGTTTTGTGAAATGCTGTTGTGTTTTCTGAAATGCTGTAGTGTTTTGTGAAATGCTGTGGCGTTTTGTGAAATGCTGTAGCGTTTTCTGAAATGCTGTAGCGTTTTGTGAAATGCTGTTGTGTTTTCTGAAATGCTGTACTGTTTTCTGAAATGCTGTACTGTTTTCTGAAATGCTGTGGTGTCTTGCACTTCAGGGCCACCGTAGATTATGTCTTTGTTGTAATATTACAACACTGGGTCAGTGTGGTAGTCAAAATAGCATGAGCACCTGTCATGGAGATTGCCCTTCTTATATGTTCACATATGGAAATAAAACACTAATAGAAATATAATGTCTTTGATAATTCACTATAACTAAGTTCTAAATGTGTCCTCTGTTAAGATTTTGAATTAAGACCAGAATTGAATAAATTAATACATTATTTCTGATAAAAGTATGTGAAATTATATCTGTAGCAATATTTTAAACTCTACTTGTATCTTATCAGTTAATTAGTTACAAAAATACATTTAACTCTGGTTCTGGCAGAAACAGTTCTTTTTGAGATGTGTTGGGACACTTGGATGTATCCCTTTTAGTATGATAATTAGCCTGTTAGCATTAGCCAGACAGCATTGTGTGACTTGTTGAACTGGTTTACCTGCATGTATGGGTGTAGGTATTGCTTTTATTATGATAATAGGCTAAGCCAGGTATTGTGTGACTCAAGTGTACAATGTAAATAGGATTCAGATACTTGTTGCATCGGGACACCTGGAAGGGGTGGTGCATGCATTCCTTTTAGTATGATAATAGGCTAAGCCAGACAGAATGAACACTTGTCCCACCACCCTATCTATTCCTTCAGGTAATCTATTACAATATAATAAGCATGGTATTATTGATACATATTTATTAATTACTTTTTCCATTTCAGAATGCCACCAGCAAAGAGAGGTCCTCGATTCAGTGTGCAGGATGTGATGCCATCCAAAACGGAGAAAGTGGTTTGAGATGGAATCAGAGGACATGACTTTGATGTGTACCAAGGCAGTGTCAATGGGATACGAGCCAAGTCTGAACTTGGATTGTCAGGTGATGTTGTGATGAAGCTTGCCTCCAGAAGGTCAGAACTACAAGATCTACGCAGACAACTACTTCACCTGTGTCCCATTGGTAGTGAAGCTCCTTGATCATGGGATTCATTATGTGGGAACAGCCAGGCAGGTGCGCTTACCCAACTGTAACCTTGAAGAGGAGAAAGCTTGAAGAAAAAAGGGAGAGGAAGCTTTGACATCCGAGTGGAGCCAACCACAACATCTGTGCTGTCAAATGGTATGACAGCAGAGCGGTCACACTTGTGTCATCCTTTGCTGGACCAGACCCTGTGCAGAGAATTCAACGCTGGGACAAAGCCAACAAAACCTACGTAGAAGTTGAGAGGCCTTACATTGTGGGTACTTACAACAAGTACATGGGAGGTGTGGATGTTGGACTCGTTTACGGCCAAATAAAGTTCCCCATGAAGTCCCGACGCTGGTACGTGTACATCTTCTGGCACACCATCATCCTTGCTGTGATCAACGCTCCTCTACAAGCGGGACTGAGAGCTCTAAGATGGAGCAGGAGATCCTGAACAGGAGACAGTTTCAGGCAGATCTAGCATCCTCTCTCATCCTGGTAAGAATGCATTTCTGCTATTTGCCGTTTGTAATATTTTGATATTTCACTGTAATATTTGACTTGTATCCTAATGTATTTTTGACATGTATGTTGATTCTGTTCTAATCAGGTGAACACAACTCCTCTGAAAACACCCAAGAGAGGACGACCATCTTCAGGCAACGGGAGCCCAGCAGCGACAGTGACATCAAGGAGCCCGTTGAATGCTCAGAAGAGACCATCCTCAGTGATGGGAGTCCACCAAACGGGGCCCCATCCAAGAGATCACAACCTCCACTGGATGTACGCAAGGACCTAATGGCACATTGTCCAGGAAGACAAAGAGAGGACGCTGCAGACACTGCAGTAAAGGGTACACAAACACACAATGCACCAAGTGTGACGTCCGTCTCTGCTTTTCTGACGATAGGAACTGTTTGGGACTACCATTATTCATATTTAATAAATGACTATTCATAAAAAATATGACTGATGTGTGATTATTATTCATGCTATATACTGATATACACCTGAACATCAGCAGGAGAGGACTCTTTAAAGTAGAGACACTACATACTGACCTGAACATCAGCAGGATAGGGACTCTTTAAAGTAGAGACACTACATACTGATATACACCTGAACATCAGCAGGAGAGGACTCTTTAAAGTAGAGACACTACATACTGATATACACCTGAACATCAGCAGGAGAGGACTCTTTAAAGTAGAGACACTACATACTCAGATACACCTGAACATCAGCAGGAGAGGACTCTTTAAAGTAGAGACACTACATACTGATATACACCTGAACATCAGCAGGAGAGGACTCTTTAAAGTAGAGACACTACATACTGATATACACCTGAACATCAGCAGGAGAGGACTCTTTAAAGTAGAGATGCTACATTGGCTCTACTTTAAAGAGTCCTCTCCTGCTGATGTTCAGGTGTACGCAACAGCATTTCACAAAACACTACAGCATTTCAGAAAACACTACAGCATTTCAGAAAATGCCGCAGCATTTCAGAAAACGCTACAGCATTTCAGAAAACGCCGCAGCATTTCAGAAAACACCACAGCATTTCAGAAAACGCCGCAGCATTTCAGAAAACACCACAGCATTTTAGAAAACGCCACAGTATTTCAGAAAACGCTACAGCATTTCAGAAAACGCCACAGTATTTCAGAAAACACCACAGCATTTCACATTGGACGGAAAGGGTATTCCTTTAGGGAGAACACTTCTTGTTTGTGATTGGACAGAGCCAGCCAGCGATGCACTGCTGTGATTGGTTGTTTTTGCTGCCAGTCAAGAAATGACGCTTCGTGATTGGCCAGCACCCGACAGCGCAACATGTCCCAACACATCAGCCGTTAGCTGTTAGCACACAGAGCTCACAGCTCCTCATATCTGTTCTGAAACTGGACAAAGGTTAAACAAGTACAAACCACAGACTGTCTGTGTCATGGCGAATACAGTCGCTGCTTTATTTATGTCTGTATGATGCTGTTGTTGGTGTGGACGGAGCAGCTACAGGTTAGTTTAGCCTGATCGATACGATCTCCATTCAGAAAACACGCATTTTAAAAGGTTTTTCGCCTGCCGTCTGTCTGCACACTTGTCAAAGCATTAATTCATGGTTTTAAAGGGGCTAACCCTAACCCTAACCCTTTTCTGAAATGCTGTGGCGTTTTGTGAAACGACTCATTCTACAATTTGGGGTACATTCCATGTCCATTGATGTCCATTGATGATAATTATATTTATTCTAGCTATTCTTAAATTGACAGTTTTTGCTATGTCCGTTTTTCAGTTGAGGGTGTCTTGGTTTCAAAATAATGAATAAAAACCATTAAAGTAAATAACAACTATTATTTATTTATTTCAAAAGTCTAAATACTAAAGAAAAATAATATTTTTTTAATTGATTTCCTCCTTTAAATGATTTAAATATCTTAATATATGAATGTCCGCAAAAGTTCTGTCAACTATGTTACTAACAGAACTCCCCCCTTTAACTCAAAAATGGTTTGTCCCAATACCATGTCACCAGCATCACATGATGCCATGTTCCTCTTTGGCAGACATTTTGAACACACTGTGGTGATTGTCCTCTAATCTTTTACAATATTTTATGTATAATAGCACATTGTCAATGAGTATATTAATTGACCATCAACAATGTTACGCACATTGTTATGGTTTACAATTGTTTAATGATTTTATTTCAATTATATGTTCAAATGTGATGTTAACCTGTTCAAGAAAAATGACATGTGCTCATCCAGGCAAGGCCTACCGTTGAAATGATGGGTCAAAATAGGGAAATTGTCAACTAAGTTACCCAATACTGGGTAACTTAGTTGACAGGTAACCTAGTTGACAATTTGTATGACATGTAGACGTCATTACACATCATTATCAATGAATTTTGCACTTCTGCCTTGAATTTTTTCATAATTTAAATGGTTGATATGTGTCGAGTCACTATGTTATTTTGCGTCAAATGTTTGTCTTTCATTGTCAACTATGTTGCACCTCATTTTTTCAAATTTAAAATATCTCAAATAGTGCTTCTGATATCCTTTATAGTATAAAGTTTTACATGACATCTCGTAAAAATCAAAATGACCTGATGGTAGTTTTATAATACAAAATATCCCTATCTTTAATGACAGTGCTGAACATATCACATGAAAAAAACAAACTTTAATACAATTATTTTTTAAACTTTTAAAAATCATTGTATACATGGTAGAATAGACTCAAGAGCCTTTCAAATTGGATTTTACTTGAAGTGCAGGACTTAATCAAATGATTTTAATGACATCAAGTTTGTCCGTAACATAGTTGACAAACTGAGTAGCGAAAACATCCTTTCCCTTAAAAACAAATAAAATAAAAAAATGTTTAAGCTTTGCAACTAGTGGATATGTTACACTGAGGAATATACTAACTTGAACCACTGATTGTTCTATTGAGAAAGAACACTGTTTTTGTACTGTTTTGTTGATGTGAAATGTACCCTAAATTATAGAATGAGTCAAATGCTGTGGCGTTTTCTGAAATGCTGTTGTGTTTTCTGAAATGCTGTAGTGTTTTCTGAAATGCTGTTGTGTTTTCTGAAATGCTGTTGTGTTTTCTGAAATGCTGCGGCGTTTTGTAAAATGCTGTGGCGTTTTGTGAAATGCTGTTGTGTTTTCTGAAATGCTGTTGTGTTTTCTGAAATGCTGTAGCGTTTTCTGAAATGCTGTACTGTTTTCTGAAATGCTGTACTGTTTTCTGAAATGCTGTGGTGTCTTGCACTTCAGGGCCACCGTAGATTATGTCTTTGTTGTAATATTACAACACTGGGTCAGTGTGGTAGTCAAAATAGCATGAGCACCTGTCATGGAGATTGCCCTTCTTATATGTTCACATATGGAAATAAAACACTAATAGAAATATAATGTCTTTGATAATTCACTATAACTAAGTTCTAAATGTGTCCTCTGTTAAGATTTTGAATTAAGACCAGAATTGAATAAATTAATACATTATTTCTGATAAAAGTATGTGAAATTATATCTGTAGCAATATTTTAAACTCTACTTGTATCTTATCAGTTCATTAGTTACAAAAATACATTTAACTCTGGTTCTGGCAGAAACAGTTCTTTTTGAGATGTGTTGGGACACTTGGATGTATCCTTTTAGTATGATAATTAGCCTGTTAGCATTAGCCAGACAGCATTGTGTGACTTGTTGAACTGGTTTACCTGCATGTATGGGTGTAGGTATTGCTTTTATTATGATAATAGGCTAAGCCAGGTAATATTGTGTGACTCAAGTGTACGATGTAAATAGGATTCAGATACTTGTTGCATCGGGACACCTGGAAGGGTGTGGTGCATGCATTCCTTGTAGTATGATAATAGGCTAAGCCAGACAGAATGAACACTTGTCCCACCACTCTATCTATTTCCTTCAGGGAATCTATTACAATTTAATAAGCATAGGTATTATTGATACATATTTATTAATTACTTTTTCCATTTCAGAATGCCACCAGCAAAGAGAGGTCCTCGATTCAGTGTGCAGGATGTGATGCCATCCAAAACGGAGAAAGTGAGTTTGAGATGGAATCAGAGGACATGACTTTGATGTGTCCCAAGGCAGTGTCAATGGGATACGAGGCAAGTCTGAACTTGGATTGTCAGGTGATGTTGTGATGAAGCTTGCAGAAGGTCAGAACTACAAGATCTACGCAGACAACTACTTCACCTGTGTCCCATTGGTAGTGAAGCTCCTTGATCATGGGATTCATTATGTGGGAACAGCCAGGCAGGTGCGCTTACCCAACTGTAACCTTGAAGAGGAGAAAAGCTTGAAGAAAAAAGGGAGAGGAAGCTTTGACATCCGAGTGGAGACCAACCACAACATCTGTGCTGTCACATGGTATGACAGCAGAGCGGTCACACTTGTGTCATCCTTTGCTGGACCAGACCCGGTGCAGAGAATTAATCGCTGGGACAAAGCCAACAAAACCTACGTAGAAGTTGAGAGGCCTTACATTGTGGGTACTTACAACAAGTACATGGGAGGTGTGGATGTTGGACTCCTTTACGGCCAAATACAAGTTCCCCATGAAGTCCCGACGCTGGTACGTGTACATCTTCTGGCACACCATCATCCTTGCTGTGATCAACGCTCCTCTACAAGCGGGACTGGAGAGCTCTATAGATGGAGCAGGAGATCCTGACCAGGAGACAGCTTCAGGCAGATCTAGCATCCTCTCTCATCCTGGTAAGAATGCATTTCTGCTATTTGCCGTTTGTAATAATTGTTTGATATTTCACTGTAATATGTTTGACTTGTATCCTAATGTATTTTTGACATGTATGTTGATTGATCTGTTCTAATCAGGTGAACACAACTCCTCTGAAAACACCCAAGAGAGGACGACCATCTTCAGGCAACGGGAGCCCAGCAGCGACAGTGACATCAAAGAGCCCGCTGAATGCTCAGAAGAGACCATCGTCAGTTGATGGGAGTCCACCAAACGGGGCCCCATCCAAGAGATCACAACCTCCACTGGATGTACGCAAGGACCTAATGGCACATTGTCCAGGGAAGACAAAGAGAGGACGCTGCAGACACTGCAGTAAAGGGTACACAAACACACAATGCACCAAGTGTGACGTCCGTCTCTGCTTTTCTGACGATAGGAACTGTTTCTGGGACTACCATTATATTCATATTTAATAAATGACTATTCATAAAAAATATGACTGATGTGTGATTATTATTCATGCTATACTGATATACACCTGAACATCAGCAGGAGAGGACTCTTTAAAGTAGAGACACTACATACTGATATACACCTGACATCAGCAGGAGAGGACTCTTTAAAGTAGAGACACTACATGATATACACCTGAACATCAGCAGGAGAGGACTCTTTAAAGTAGAGACACTACATACTGATATACACCTGAACATCAGCAGGAGAGGACTCTTTAAAGTAGAGACACTACATACTGATATACACCTGAACATCAGCAGGAGAGGACTCTTTAAAGTAGAGACACTACATACTGATATACACCTGAACATCAGCAGGAGAGGACTCTTTAAAGTAGAGACACTACATACTGATATACACCTGAACATCAGCAGGAGAGGACTCTTTAAAGTAGAGACACTACATACTGATATACACCTGAACATCAGCAGGAGAGGACTCTTTAAAGTAGAGACACTACATACTGATATACACCTGAACATCAGCAGGAGAGGACTCTTTAAAGTAGAGACACTACACACTGATATACACCTGAACATCAGCAGGAGAGGACTCTTTAAAGTAGAGACACTACATACTGATATACACCTGAACATCAGCAGGAGGGACTCTTTAAAGTAGAGACACTACACACTGATATACACCTGAACATCAGCAGGAGAGGACTCTTTAAAGTAGAGACACTACATACTGACCTGAACATCAGCAGGATAGGGACTCTTTAAAGTAGAGACACTACATACTGACCTGAACATCAGAAGAATAGGGACTCTTTAAAGTAAAGCAATGGTTAAACGTCTCTAACTGGACGCTGTGATAATAACATGCAGTTTGGCGCAAACATTACTACGTTTTTTGAATAAAAACAAGAAAAAAGCCGACATCCGGAAGTTAGATAACATCAAGATGACTCAGTGTATCTGAAGTTCTCAGCTTCACTTACAGGAATGTCTTCTGTACAAATAGTATATTAACCTGCTATAATATGTATATAAAACATATTTACAAAACAATGAATAAAGACATTCATCTGAAAACCCGGACACAGAAAACACACGCCAGAGAATCCAAGTGTGTGTGAGTTTGCTGATTGTGTAAGTATTCCCGTTACTGGGTTTAATAGGGTGGTGTCGTGTGTGTGTGTGTGTGGTGTGTGTGTGCGTGTGTATAAATGGATGCCAGATGACAGTAAACATCTCCATGTGTTATTTGTCCGAAAACATTTACAGTGACAATATAAACCCTGAGCACATTGCACAACACACACACACACACACACGATAAATCACTTGTCTCAGGATCCTCACGACGTTTCCTTTTCCTACTTCCTGTTTGAAACCACCTCCTTCTAACTGTTTACACTTTTCTTGTAACAGAGTTCTGTTTCTCTGGAGTAACAAAGTCCTTTATTTTCATTTATTCTCTACTTTGTTCTCCTTGCTTTTCCCCAAACATAATCTACGCTGCTCTCGGATGTCGTTTGCTTCTTTCATTCTGTACGTAGTTCAAATGTAGAGAAAATTAGTCAATTAAGAAGTTAAAAGTGATTAATAAACCAATTAATAGATTATGAAATGCTTCAAAAAGTCAACATTCTGGGGAAAAAGTGTGTGAGTTGCTGATTCCCCTTACTGGCTTTAACAGGGTGGTGTGTGTGGGAGTGTGTGAGTGTGTGTATGTGTTTATGTGTGAGTGTGTGTGTATGTGTATGTGGGAGTGTGTATGTGTGTGAGTGTGTGTATGTGTGTGTGGGAGTGTGTATGTGTGTGTGAGTGTGTGTGTGTGTGGGAGTGTGTATGTGTGTGTGTGTGTGTGTGGGAGTGTGTATGTGTGTGAGTGTGTGTGTGTGTGTGGGAGTGTGTATGTGTGTGAGTGTGTGTGTGTGAGTGTATGTGTGAGTGTGTGTGTGTGTGGCCCAATCCCAAACCACGCCCTACACCCTACCCCTACACACTCCCCCTCCGTGATGGAGTGAACTCCGTCTGTATTCTCTCTCAGCTCAGCGAGGCTCCTCCTGTCAGATGGGTAAACACAGCAGCAAGCTTTGGGACAAACTCCCCTCTCTCCGGCAGGAACAGGAAGTGCCCTAACTGTATGTAACAGCTTTCAAATCAGCGTCTCTTAGACAAAACATTAACATTAATAACTCAAATAAAACTCCAAACATCTTTAATTGTGTCTCAAGTCAGCACCGATGCAGACTCGCTGTTTGATGGCTTGATAGCCCACTCCCCCTCCACACTCGTTGGGCGCAAACGGAGGGGTAGGGTGTGGTATGGGATTCGGCCTGTGTGTGAGTGTGTATGTGAGTGTGTGTGAGTATGTGTGTGTGTATGTGTGTTTGTATGTGTGTGAGTATGTGTGTGTGTTTGTGAGTATGTGTGTGTGAGTGTGTGTAAAAGTATAATAATATTTAGAATGAGTATGCATGCACTTGTTTCCCCACAGCGCCCCCGTGTGGCTCAGAGACAAACAAACACAAGACGTCCCAAAGTTAGTTTTTAAATATTATTTTAATACTTTTCTTAAAAAAAGATGTTGTACTCCATAATGTGAACAAGATGAATCTATTGACCTCAGACGCATCGCTCTCCAACAAACCAACAGGAAGTAAACCGCAGGGAACAGGAAGAGGAATCAAAACAATCAAATTTGAAAAAAAGGGGGGAGAAATAAAAAAGATGGATTCTAGGATCTGCAAACGACAGGAAACACGATGGCACACAGGAAGACAAGCAGGAAGCTATAATACAGATAAAACATCAAAATAAAAGCGCTGCAGAAACTCGGGCCGCTTCCTGGGATCCGATTTAAAAAGGGGAGGAAATTAAATATCAATAAAAACCTTTAATATAAAGTGAAAAGAAGTTTAAATGTAGAAAAGGTGAGGGTCAGCACTCAGATGGGATTTGGCATAGAGAGAAACGCAGACACCATCCTCTCGATAAAAAAGTTCTTTACAGTAAATCTCTACAAAATCAAACTCCGAGACCCCCCCCCCAATTCAAGCTCCTCTCGCGATGGTGACGTTTCGTCGTATATAATATATATTCATGTATCTATTTATATATATAATATGTATAATTTGTAGGGTTTACAGGCCACTCAGCGCTGCTCCAATTAGAGACCATTAGCAGGAGGTGGGTCTTACAAAAGTGTGTGTGTGAGTGTGTGTGAGGAAACACTCCTCGCCCTCACACTTCACACATTATTCATCATTAAATTAACTCCTCTTCTTCGCCATCGTTTCTCTGTTTTCTCTAAAAGTGTAAAAGTTTTTAATCCGCAGATTTCATGATTTCCCGTAAACACCAAACGATCCCCGCTCTCGTCACATGACACAAGCCAGCTGTTCAACCACTGAGAGAGGTGTGTGTGTGTGTGTGTGTGTGTGTAGGTCCTCCTCTCAGAACAGATTCTCCTCAAAGATGGCCATCAGGTCGCTCTGGAAGTTTATATCGATGGTGTCGGCCATCTGAAGGAGAGAGAGGAGCATTAAAGAGCGTCAGTAAGACTTTGAATTATCTCCCCGGGGGATTTGACTTCTTTTAGGAGGAACATTTGAAAGAGATATTCTCTTCTCACCGCCTCTCTGCGGCGTCGCTCCTGCTCGCGGCGGCGGGCGATCTCCCGCTGGTCGATGGCGGCGGGGGAGGGAGGGGGCGGAGCCGGTTGCTGTGGGGGCGGGGCCTGTGGGGAGTGGGTGGGGGGGGTGGTGGCCGGCGGCGTGGGTGACTGTTGCTCGGGGCGACGGCGAGTTTCCTCCTGCACCCTCCGGGGCGGCTCCACTGGGTCGTCATCGTCACGTCTGAACAATCAATCAATCAATCATGCTTTAGTTAAGGAGGACAAATACTAAAATAACTAAAGAAACATTTATTAATTTCCTGAAAATTGTACAGGATTTTTATATCGAAAAGTCAGAATTCTGAGAAAGAAATCTTGAAAAAAGTCAAAATTCAGAAAAAGTCTGGATTTTGAGAAAAAATCAGAATTCAGAGAAATAATTTCAGATTTCTCAAAAGTCAAAATGTTGAGAAAAAAGTCTGAATTTTAAGAAAAAAGTGCTCATTATGTTTAGATATTTATATGTTTGTGTTTCTATGTGTACCGTAGTTTCCCCTCGCGTCGCGCCTGCTCGGCCTTCAGCTGCCGCTCCCTCTCCTCCTTCTCTCTCGCCGCCCGTCTGAACTGCTCGAAGCTGTCGGAGGAGGACCGGACCGATGAGGCTGGAGTGGACTGAGACCTCTGAGCCAGGCTGGCCCAGGACCCCATGTTCTTCAGCTTCACCTCCTTTAGGGGGGGGGGGGGGGAGAACCATTACTATTAGTATAAAAAGTGTTAGGAAAATCTCACTGGTCCCCGGCTTGAGCTTCAACATCAGGATCCATGTATCTGTGATCCTCTCCAGAATGGAAGTAGTCATCACATACAGAGCATCAACTAGTTCCTGAACAGTGTCCTTCACATGCTGATATCCAAGAGAGGGAGTTACACAGTCACAAGATGGAGGAATAGAAAGCAGTATTCAATGTTTAGTTCAGATTAGCTCCACGTCAGAAATGATCATGCTTGTCATATGTCTCTCTCCATAGAGGCTGAATCATCATGTTAATCACATAGCTATCATATGCCTCAAACAGTCCTGATGCTCTTCTAGGTAATCATACATCCTGTCATGTACACAGCTACAGTTGGGATACCTTTGTTATCATGTGACTCTCATACTGGGAGAGGACACTCAGGATTTTCCCAACAAAAAGAAATTGCATTAAAGATAGAAAACTTGAAATCCCCACATTCCAGTTGGTCCTGGTGTGCAGTCTACTTCTTATCACTGAACACCCCAAACCAAGAAAACAGAAGGTGTGGTTAA
>CM062266.1:39786884-39846884 GCA_031216635.1 Dissostichus eleginoides | reverse complement strand
GTCAGCATTATGAGACCTAAACCCTGACATGAGTCAGCATTATGAGTCCAAAACCCTGACCTGAGTCAGCATTATGAGTCCTGAAACCTGACATGAGTCAGCATTATGAGACCTAAACCCTGACATGAGTCAGCATTATGAGACCTAAACCCTGACATGAGTCAGCATTATGAGACCTAAACCCTGACATGAGTCAGCAGTATGAGACCTAAACCCTGACATGAGTCAGCATTATGAGTCCTAAACCCTGACATGAGTCAGCATTATGAGACCTAAACCCTGACATGTGTCAGCATTATGAGACCTAAACCCTGACATGAGTCAGCATTATGAGTCCTAAACCCTGACATGAGTGAGCATTATGAGTCATGAACCCTGATATGAGTCAGCATTATGAGTCCTAAACCCTGACATGTGTCAGCATTATGAGACCTAAACCTGACTCAGGTCAGGACTGATTGGTGCAGTGTGTGAGTACCTGGGGAGGGTACGATGGGATGTTGGTTCAGGAACAGGTGCGTCTCGGCAGGTGTGTTGAGGAGGCCTGCGGGGGGGGCAGCAGCAGCAGTGAGGGTGGGGCGGGGCTCAGAGTTGTGCTGAGTCAGGTGAGGGTTCATGAACTGAGCCATAGGATCGAATCCTGCACCAATCAGCTGCGAGGCGTCCAGAGACGGGACCACCGGGGGGGGGGGCTGGACCACCTGAGGCTGGGGGGCGGCGGTGCTGAGGTGCAGGGGGGGGTGCAGCCTCTTAGGGTCTCTGTTAGTGGAGAGCTTCCTCTTGGGAACCAGCCCTGAAACACACAGTACGTTTAATACACCAGGAGCTATGCTATCATCAACACATGCAGCTCAGAGTGCTTTACAAAAAAGATAAAGTTCAAAATAAACAACAAGAAATTCCAATTCAGATCAGATGTTAAGAACTTTATGGATTCATGCAGCCGAATATAACATGCTAACAGGTTAAGAGACACGCGGCACACAGGTGTTATGGGTCACTTCCTGCTATCATCTCATAGGTGTATTCAGTCTGTATTTCTTTATGGTGTGGTGTTAGATAGTATTGTATGTGTGATTTACCAATGTCAGAGTCTTCACTGTCGGAGGAGTCGCTGCTGCCTGAAGACGAGGATCCCGCCTTCATCGTCGTCACGTTATCCAGAGGCTTCTCTGCTGGAACAAAACACACATTCAAATCAACCCTAAATTACTCCCAAAAATACTGAAATCTGAGAGATTTTTCTTGCAAAATTCACAACATTTTTTTAAAGGTCACCTATCATGCTATCTGTAGGCAATAGCAGAGCTCTCAGATATATACAAATATATAGAAAAACATGTCTATGAAGTGTTTTGCTCCAAATACCAAACAGATCACCCATTCTAGCCATGCCTCATATCCCTCTATTTCACTTCCTGTTTCAAAAGTGCTGATTTGGGGTATAAAGCTTTAAAGAGGAGGGGGCTGAGCTCGTGCGGGACCCGGCAGCTACTGTCTAAACTAAATACTGCCGTGATGAAACGCCATATCATGGATTATCAAGGATTCTCTCTGAAACAGTATGGAGCTCAAAGGCTTTCTCTCTTGCCGGTTATACCACAAGGTGAGTTCCTTTTTATTTCCTGCTTCTTCACACACATGCTCTCCAGTACAGGTTAGCTCTGAGTGTTAGCGATGCTAATGTAAACACCGACCATATTACGTCCAAAACAGTCGGGCATTGTTTCTGATAGCAACGTTTCTGATAGGGCCGTGGGTCCACATTTCAGATATTACGTCATATCGGACGCAAATCTGGATCAGCTCCGTTGTTCCCCCGTTTTTAGAGATTTGGGTACGGAGGAAAAGAGAGAGGGTTTTATTTTCTGACACATAGTGATGTATAAAAGACATCTAAAAGTGCATTTTGCATGATAGGTCCCCTTTAAACTGTAAAAACCTTTGAGTTTGAACTTTAACTTATATTTTTATTCTCTGAGAGTTTCTGCAATGTTCTCATACATTTGGATAATTTCATCTCATTTGCACTTTTATTAAATCTGAATATTCAAATTCTGACTTTTTCTCAAAATTCGGACTTTTTCTCAAAATTCTCACTTTTTCTGAATACTTAAAAATGTTAAATCTCCCTGGTCCCCGGCTTGAGCTTCAATCTCAGGATCCATGTATTCATGATCCTCTTAAGAATGGAAGTAGTCATCACATACAGAGCATCAACTAGTTCCTGAACAGTGTCCTTCACATGCTGATATCCAAGAGAGGGAGTTACAGTCACAAGATGGAGGAATACTGGTTCTTCTAGGTAATCATACATCCTGTCATGAACAAAATACTCTGTTTTTTCTGAAAATGTTGGTTTTTTTCTGAAAATCGGAAAATTCAGACTTTTTCTGAAAATTCAGACTTTTTCTCAAAATCTCAAAAATGTTAATTATCACTGGTCACCGGCTTGAGCTTCAATCTCAGGATCTCGTGAATTGTCAACGGGGGGGAACCTCGCTGCGGGGAAATTCTACAGATGGCCAGTCCGCCCCTGAAAAATGTCTATGCACACGTTATTATTAATAATAATAATAATAAAAAAAAAGAAAAGTTTAATCATCTCCCGGGGGGGTCGCAACCTCACTTTGGGAACCCCTGCTCTAGGTAATCATACATCCTGTCATGTACACAGCTACAGTTGGGATACCTTTGTTATCATGTTACTCTCATATTGGAAGAGGACATTCAGTATTTTCACAATGAGTAATGCTGAGTCATCCTACCTGACGTCTTCTTCTTCTTCTTCAGGCAGGTGCACACGTACTTCTCCAGCTCCCGCAGCGTGGACGGCTTCAGCGTCTCGAAGTCGATCTCGATCTCGTCGGGGTTGGAGTTCTTCAGCGACGGCTCTCGGGTCTGGATGATGTGAACGACTCGGCCCAGCTTGTCTCCGGGCAGCTTGTTGATGTCCAGACTCAGCTGCCGCTTCTCCTCGTACGACATCGGCTTCCCCCGCTCCGACGAGACGGCCCCGAACACATCTGGGGAGGAGACATGGCCGGGATATTATAAATACTGAATAAAACCAAGCGGTTAGATTCCATAACAGCAGGTCTGAACAAAACACTTTAAAAAGGGTCGTTTTTAAATGTACATCTGTTATTATCTCGCATCCTTACTAGCATCCTTACTAGTATCCTTACTGGCATCCTTTTTGTTTGTTTTGCTTTTATGTATGCACCATGACATCAAGTCAAATTCCTCGTACGTGTAAACCCACCTGGTGATAAACCTGACTCTGATCTCCCGGTGGATAGAGGGATATTTGGACTCACCCAGTTCATCCTCTGCTTCCAGAGCGGCCGAGGGGACGAGCGGCGTCGGGCCGGGCTGAGGAGCCACGAGCGGGCGACTGTGTTTAACTCCTTCCTTCTTCCTGCAGGGACAAAGGATTACATACGCTCCAGTTATTAGAACATCTGTGAGACACATACAACACAGGAAACAAGTAAAGAGACAAAACTCAAGAGGTTCCTAGGGTGTTTCTCAATGTCGAGGAAGGATGCTCCAGAGCCACTATTTCAAGGATGCTACGTCATCGAGTCCCGCCGAAGGACTGTTCCAATGTCCAGGATGCTTGGAATTCTACCGAGGCCGGCGTCCTTCGTAGCGAGAAATTTCGAGGCTGCACATGTGTATCCTCCGCGGTCTTAAAATCCCCACAATGCTTTGCGCATGGACCAATTTCCAAAATCTTTGGCGGAAATCACGCTCCATTTAAGGCGGGGCCTCGCATATGACGCACACCTGTTAGCCTGTTCCACAATTTTTCGTTTTCCGAGGCTAGGAAGGATTCTTGCCTCGCTTCTGAAGGACCTGACTCGGAAGACATGTGCTACCAAGCAAGCGTCCTCGACATTGAGAAACACCCCAAGAGTTCTAAACCTAAATTGGTCAAATTAACGGCCATCTCTCTTCCCAGTCTGGATGCTTCTTAACGATTGTATTGTTTCAGTTTCTCTGTGACTTTAATCCTTCATTTCTTTCAGATTTATTACGTTTTTTTTATCGAGCAAACTGCAATTTTTCCTTATTAAGTTGTATTTCTTGTCCTTCTTGGTCTTTAATCTGAGAGAATATGTTGTTTTTCTCTAAAATGTGTTGTTTTTTCTTCTGTTATTACCAGACAATGTTATATATTTTATTTATGGCATTATAAACTTGAAGTTATTTAAAATATAAATGTACTTTAGTGAATTTTTCAGAGTTTCGAAAGCGTCGTAAAGCTAAATAACAGCCGTGTCTCTTCCCAGTCAGGAAATAAGCCGTACATTATTTCTGTTTCTCTTTGGAAATGTGGCTTCAATCCTTCATTACGGTTTTTTTCCTCGAGCAAACTGCAATTTTTCCGTATGAATTAGTATTTTCTTCTCCTTAAATATTTTAGGATGTTGATCTAATGGCGCTTTTCCACTGCAGCACGTAGCACGGTCTTCTTTTTGCTTTTCCACTAGGGCTAGTTCCGGCTCAGGGCTACTTTTTCACCTTTTTTCTGGCCCTCCAAAACCGAGGTTCTTACCGGGCCAGCAACCGGGCTGGATATGCTAAACTAGTGACCTAAACACTCTCGACTGCTGAATGGTCAGAGAGCATCGCTGGCAAGGGGGCTACAACTACAACAAGATGAACATATGTGACCGTGATTTAATTGTAATACACGTTTCTAAATGATGCCGAAGTAACAACATACTGATACCAGTTAGTAAAACCACGAATTAATGTTTTGACAAGTCTGCAGACAGACGGCAGGAGAAACACCTTTAAAATGCGTGTTTTCTGAATGGAGACGGGATCGATCAGGCTAAGCTAACGCAGTATATGCTCTGACCGTCCACACTCACAACAACGGCCTGCAGACAGAGATAAAGCAGCGACTGTATTCTCCATGACACAGACAGGCTGTGGTTTGGACTTGTTTCACTTGAGTCTAGTTTCTGAACAGATATGAGGAGCTGTGAGCTCTGAGGGCTAACAGCTAACGGCTGATGTTGGTTTTCTGGTTCTCATTGAAGATGACGTCACGGCAGTTTTATGCAGTGTCGCTCTGCCTACACTGCGTTACTATAGTTACTGCCCCAGTTCCTAAACTGTAATGGAAACGCAGCATAAAGTGAGCCTGGCCTACCAAGGCCTAACCATACCGTACAAAGCCGGGCTAGGTCCTGCAGTGGAAAAGAGCCATAAGAGAATATCTTGTCTGACTCTAAAGACACACACATAAATGTCAGAGAATAATTAGTTTTTTTACTCTTAAATGTGTTCTTTTCTTCTGTTATTACCAGACAATGTTATATATTTTATTTATGGCGTTATAAACTTGAATTTATATCAAATATAAATGTACCGCTTCATTTACTCAGAGAGAATATGGGAGTTATTTCTCCGACCCCTCCCACCTTACCCGGGTTTTTTGCGCTCCTTCTTCAGGACAACGGGCTCTTTGCTGCTCTTGTTTTTCTTGGAGGTCTGAAGCGTCATGGAGGGGGGGGGCTCCAGCGGCTCCTCCATCTTCTTCTTGTGCTTCTTCTCCTTCTCTTTCTCCTTCTCCTTCTTCTTCTCTTTCTCCTTCTCTTTCTTCTTGGGTTTGGGGGGGGGCTGCGAGAGGGCGGCCAGCTGCTCGTGGACCGCCTTCAGCTGCAAACACACAGAAAGACATTCAGAACAATAACAATACAAACACCGTCTCATACGCCCCCTCCCACTCTACCAGGAACATCTCAGAATTTAGTTTTTCAGAAATAACTATTTTAATTCCAGAATTCTGAGATTAAAGTCAGAAAAAAACAACAATCCCTTTTGGTCCGATCTCTAAAGAACTAATAAAACGTGGCCCCAATCCTCTTCAGTAGCGATACATGAGAGTAACACATGCGTCACTTCCGGCCGAAAATTACGGCCCAGCCCACTTTTAGGGGAAAACAACCCTGTCATTTGAATGACGGTCAATACACACTCTGAAGTTTTTGCCAATCCGATCAGAAATGTAAGAAAACCGTGGACTTTCTGATCTTCAAAGAGCCCGATTACGATGGCCAGACAGGCAAACAATTACATTAAATCACATGTGTGAAACTCAAGGCCCGGGGGCCAAATCAGGCCCGTGGTGGATTTAATTTCGGCCCGCAGGATAATTTCAAATGACTATTAGATCTGGCCCGCCGGTATATTGCACGCACACCTTCACTCAATCCTGAGGGTCTCCTCAGCTCAGAGCCTGACCCCAAACATTGATGAACTTGCACCCAAGATGAGATGCCAAGTATCTGGCTTGAACTAGCATCACAGAGCAGCAAACTGAGTTTCAATGTTTCCTTCTGCACTTTTTTTCTCACGACAACAGGGCATGTTTGGTTTTTCTCTTTGAGGGAAATAGTTTTGTTGAAGCTGTTGTTGGCCTGTGGGAAAATGTAATCATAAGAAATGACTCTGGAAAAGCTGCAGATAGAGCCGTAAGAAATGACTCGGGAGAAGCAGCAGATAGAGCCATGAGAAATGACTCTGCAGATAGAGCCATAAGAAATGACTCTGCAGATAGAGCCATGAGAAATGACTCTGCAGATAGAGCCATGAGAAATGACTCTGCAGATAGAGCCATAAGAAATGACTCTGCAGATAGAGCCATAAGAAATGACTCTGCAGATAGAGCCATAAGAAATGACTCTGCAGATAGAGCCATGAGAAATGACTCTGCAGATAGAGCCATAAGAAATGACTCTGCAGATAGAGCCATGAGAAATGACTGCAACTGATTATTTAATGTTTAATGTTGTTTTTATAGGCAATCATTGAAGCTTTGTTAGTTCCAGGTTTAATATGTGCAATAAGTTCATTTCAATAAGTTCTGCAATAAACATTGAACCAGTCCGGCCCTCGACTAGTACCCATTTTTAAATGTTGGCCCACTGTGTATTTGAGTTTGACACCCCTGCATTAAATCATTGGAAATCGACAATCGGTCTCGATATATGGTTATATTAAAATCAGTAGGCGAGGCCGTAATTTCTCCAGCTGTTACTCTCATGAGCGAGGCAGAAAGTAATAGTTTGATCACGCCAACAAGCTGCTGTGTCGTTTACTGCATCTCAAACATTAAAACAGATCCAGAGTTCAGTGTTTCTGAACTTCCTCTAAGAAAGGAGCTCTGTGGCTTCAGAGGGCCGTTAAGTGACGTAGGTGTTACTCTCATCTATGGACATCGATCGCCTACTGCTATATTTAACCATATATCGAGCCCGATCGTCCATTTCCAATGATTTCATGCCATCGTGACCGGGCTCTCTGAAGATCCACAAATCCACGGTTTTCTTACATTTCTGATCGGATTGGCAAAAACTTCAGAATTTGAATTGACCGCCATCCAAATGACAGCTTTGATTTCCCCCAAAAGTGGGCGGGGCTGTACTTTTCGCCCGGAAGTGACGCATGTTTTACTCTCATGTATGTCATAATGCCTCGTCAAAAAAAAACAACCGCATTTTAGGCAATTCTCCTCTATAATGCGTTTTTTTTATAAAGATATAAACCCGTAATCGTGTTAAACTCTCTCTAGTCTCTTATATTTAATACATGCATTTTGGTTTTAGTTGTATAGTCTGTCGGTAGCTGTTTGTTTGGTGTTCTCACAGTGTGGTTTTTATCATTTAAATGTGTTTGTATGAATTGTATGATCAAAATAAATGAACTGAAGCCAAGTTTCACCTCTGAATGAATCGCAATTTTATACAATTTAGTAGGAAAATCTGCAAAGAATCCTTAATTTCATGCAGGTATTATGGCAAACTGCAATGTTTCCTTATACATTAGTATTTCTTCTCCTTGTAATGTTCAATCTGAGAGAATATCTTGACTCTAAAAACACATTAATGTCAAAGAATAATACGTCTTTTTACTCTCAAGGCGAGACACTCCAGGTGAATAGGGTCATTTTTGTAACTTAAAGATATCAGCTAGAGATTTCTCCAGTTAATTACTTACATTAAGACAATTGTTTTTTGTATTACAAGTTTTCTGAAATAGCACGTTTAAATATGCAAATGAGCCATAATGTCACTAAAAATGCGCATATTTTTTATACATTTCAGGAACACAAATCTGAACATTGGATAAAGCCAGGTTCAAAATTCTTGTTTCATTTTGTAGTCATATTAGAATCTAAAGCTTTTACAGAAGGGATTTTGGATATCTCTTTTTATCACTCCATAAATCAGAAAATACTGCCGTCAAATATCAATTTTCGCCATGTTTTTAGGTCTAAAATGTTATATAATTCAGGCTATGAATGATATATGAACAAACCCTTCAGTGAAAACCTTCAGAATATTGATAGGAATAGAACTGGAAGGTTTGGTGCATGTAAGTGCTACTGAAGTGGACTTTGCAGTAGCACTTACGATGTTTTTGCCTGCCGTTTCTCGCCTTAAATGTGGTTTTTTTTTCTGTTATTCCCGGAGAATGTTCTATTTTATTTTATGGCTTTATGAACTTTAATTTATTTTTAATATAAATGTACTTTAGTTAATCTTTCTAGCACAATGTTGAGAGTTCTTCCTCCTAAAGGAGAACACATTTAGGTCCTAATTTTGTAGGAAAATCTGCAAAACTAAAAACATAACACAGGAATAAAAACACATCTTCCAATTTCTATCCTATTTTATCAGTAATCTCCACTCTGACCTGTTCCTGTAACTCGACCAATCGGTGCTCCCGCTCGTGGTTCGAGTCTCCGCCCGACGACTCGGACTCGGAGGAGCTGGAGCTGGAGTCCTCGGAGACGGCGGGAGGGGGCGGGGCTTGTCGTATGGAGGGGGCGGGGTGCAGAGCGGAGGAGGGGGCGGGGTGCAGAGCGGAGGTGGGGGCGGGGTGCAGAGCGGAGGAGGGGGTGGGGGTCGGGGTCCGGTCCTCGGGCTCGTCCGGCATCTTAGCGAAACGCATCTCAAACACGTCCTGAGGAGGAGAGACAGTGAGCAGACACACAGCTGCTGTACATCCGTACGTGGACATTTTCTACTTTTTTTAAATGCTATTTTATTTCTATTGAGATGTTCACATTTTGGAATGTTTATTTCTTGTCTTTTAATTTGTATTGTGCCTTGTCTCTTTATGCTGCTGCAACACAAACATTTCCCAAAATGGGATCAATAAAGTACTTCTGATCTTACTGCAAGAAACCAGACTCTGATTGAGCTGATTATAAAACAGTACGTCCATATATGGACTTCCTGCAGTGCAACACATTCTCTGCACCCTACTTCTGTGATTCTGCTGAAACGCATACATTATAGAATATCTGAGCACCTTTACATGTTCACCTTTAACCATGAATGTGAACTTTTTTTGTTTAGTTTTTTTTAGATCTGACCAAAAGTCAGAAAACTGACTTTAATCTGAGATTTTAATAATAAAAAAATAAAATGTTTCCTTTCTTTTCTGAAAAAATGATCTCAGAATTTAGTTTTTCAGAAAAAGAGAACATGTTTGTTTCAGAATATAAAACAAGAAGTGAAGTCAGGAGTCTGACGTCAGTCTCAGACGACATGCGTTTCTACAATAAACACTTTTGGTCAGATCTCTGAAAAAAATCTGAATTCAAAATTTTGAAATTCTGAATTCAGATTTCAAACTCAGAATTCTTTAAACTGAGAACATGTTTCCCTTTAGGTCAGATCTAAATCCCATGTGGCCCCGATCCTCTCCCGTACAGATTTCACAATGCGTTTTGCACACCACCCGCTCCTCACCTGTAGTTTTCGGGCCATGTTGACCACGTCGTGGTCGGGGGGGTTGTACTTGTAGCAGTTGGAGAACATCATCCGGACGTCAGCAGCGAACTCCGGAGCGTCTCGGTACTGCCGGCCGTCAAGCTTTTTCTGAGACACACACACACACACACACACACACACACACACACACACACACACACACACACACACACACACACACACACACACACACACACACACACACACACACACACACACACACACACACACACACACACACACACACACACACACACACACACACACACACACACACACCACACACAACACACACACACACACACACACACACACTACATTTAATCACAGAAGCTGCTGAAGAAACACAGGAGACTGTTTCCATTCAATCAACTGAGACTACAGGGGCGGTGTTAGTACTTGTACTGCAGTATGTGAGTACTCTGTAGTACTTGTACACAGTGTAGTATAGGGCTGCACGATTTGGGGAAATAATCTAATTGCGATTTTTCTGACAGATATTGCGATTGCGAATTGTAAAATGCGGCCATATCTCCGGCTAGGAAGGTCGTATCAACGTGCTCCCGTCTCTAGCACCCCCGCAGCCCGAGCTACGAGTGAAAGAACTAAACTTACATGGAACTTCCGTTGGGTTGCTTTAAAGTCAAGCTTCAGTTTAAGATTCACCCTGTGATAGAAACATGTGATGGAGCATCACTAACCGGACTCAGAAACCATCGAGGAAAGCTCCAGTGGAAGCCATTTGGAAAAGGGCAGGCACTTTCAAAAATACTTGGCAGGTGATTGGATCAATGTGTCAATCCCCTTATATCATGGGCCACTTCTGATTGGTTAACAATTGCTGGTACATGTGGAGCACAGCACTTCTGATTGGTGTGGATGACTGACACACAAGAAAAAAAAATTCAAATTGCGATTTAAAATCGATTAATCGTTCAGCCCTAGTGTAGTACTGACCTTCACAGTGCTCAGGTCCATGGGGTGTGAGTACTTGTACACAGTGTGTAGTACTCTGTAGTACTGACCTTCACAGTGCTCAGGTCCATGGGGTGTGAGTACTTGTACACAGTGTGTAGTACTCTGTAGTACTGACCTTCACAGTGCTCAGGTCCATGGGGTGTTAGTACTTGTACTGCAGTATGTGAGTACTCTGTAGTACTGACCTTCACAGTGCTCAGGTCCATGGGGTGATAGTACTTGTACACAGTGTGTAGTACTCTGTAGTACTGACCTTCACAGTGCTCAGGTCCATGGGGTGATAGTACTTGTACACAGTGTGTAGTACTCTGTAGTACTGACCTTCACAGTGCTCAGGTCCATGGGGTGATAGTACTTGTACAAAGTGTGTAGTACTCTGTAGTACTGACCTTCACAGTGCTCAGGTCCATGGGGTGTGAGTACTTGTACACAGTGTGTAGTACTCTGTAGTACTGACCTTCACAGTGCTCAGGTCCATGGGGTGTTAGTACTTGTACACAGTGTGTAGTACTCTGTAGTACTGACCTTCACAGTGCTCAGGTCCATGGGGTGATAGTACTTGTACAAAGTGTGTAGTACCCTGTAGTACTGACCTTCACAGTGCTCAGGTCCATGGGTGATAGTACTTGTACAAAGTGTGTAGTACTCTGTAGTACTGACCTTCACAGTGCTCAGGTCCATGGGGTGTGAGTACTTGTACAAAGTGTGTAGTACTCTGTAGTACTGACCTTCACAGTGCTCAGGTCCATGGGGTGCTTGATGATGTCGTGGTAGTCGTGCAGCCCCAGCGCTCGGGCGTCCACCGGCTTGTAGAAGGGCCATGCGTATCCGATGTGTTTCTTAGAGATCAGTTCTTTGAGGACTCTGTTACAGGACCTCATCTGCTCCTGCCTGCTCAGAGACCCGCCCCCCCCGATGCCCCCCCCCAGCAGCGCCCCCCCGCCCGGGTGCAGCTGGGAGTCCGGCTGAGACGCCTCCTTCCTGGGCGTCTTGGCCGGGCGGATGCTGTCGCGCCGCGGCCGGGCGTCGGCGGGCGAGGACTCGCTGAGCTGGTCGTTGGCGGGAGTCGTGGTGTCGGCTTTCCTCTTCTGACTTTTCCTCTGCTGCCGGACGGAGGAGGAGTTTAGGGGAGGGGTTAGTGGAGAGGCAGCTTTAAAGAGTCACACTCATCTCAGAGACAAAGATGTTCATTCAAAAGAAAGTCATTGAGAATTTACTTTAAAAAAAAAAGTGACCTAGATCTGATTTTAAAAAGTGACTTAGATCTGATTTTAAAAATTGACTTAGATCTAACTTTCAAAATAAAAGCGACTAAAACTGGAATGTAAAATAACCATTTGCTCTATTCTCATATACTATTTTAATGTATACTAACATTTCAAGATAAAAGCATGTATCATCCTTAACAGATACAGCTTCCTCTGCTTACCTTGATGAGGGCGGGGGGGCTCTGCAGCATGGAGGGGAGGCCGGGGTGCGTCAGGCCTGGGGGGGGCAGGGAGGTGAGGCCCTGGGGGGGGGCGTCAGCTGACAGGGGGAAGGGGGGGGGGTCCCAGGTGAGAGGGGGGTCCCAGGTGAGAGGGGGGGAAGGGGGGTCCCAGGTGAGAGGGGGGGAAGGGGGATCCCAGGTGAGAGGGGGGGAACGGTGGTCCCAGGTGAGAGGGGGGGAAGGGGGGTCCCAGGTGAGAGGGGGGGAAGGGGGGTCCCAGGTGAGAGGGGGGGGTGGGAGGGACACGAGGGAGCTGGGGGGGGAGGAGAAGCTGGGGGAGGGGGCCCTGAGGGGGGGGGGCTGCTCGAGGCGTGGTGGGGGGGGAGGAAAACCCCCCCCGAGTGTGGGGGGTGGAGGAGGGGGAGGAGGAGTCCTGACCCGAGTCAGACTTGGAGATCACACCTGGAAGGAAAATATTAAATACGGTTTTAGAAAAAATATCAACTTTGAACCAATCAGATGGTTGCCTTTGGATTAAGAGCGACATGAAGAACAGCCTTCAAAATAAAAGCCATGAAGAACAGCCTTCAAAATAAAAGCCATGAAGAACTGACTTCAAAATAAAAGCCATGAAGAACTGACTTCAAAATAAAAGCCATGAAGAACAGCCTTCAAAATAAAAGCCACCTTGATCTGAGTGTATTGATCCCCAAAAACACAAGCCACAGCTTTGCTATCATTGCAGTTTAGTTGTGTTTATATCCTACATTTGATCTGTAAGCATATTACATTACATTACATTACATCACATGTCACTTGTTAGACGCTTTTATCCAAAGCGACTTACATCCTCAATACTGTGGACAATCCCCACAGGAGCACTTTGGGGTGAAGTGTCTCAGGGACACAACGACATGCTGACTGCAGTGGGGTTTGAACCTGTGCCCCCCTGATCCCAACACCAAGGCTCTATCCACTGCGCCACACGCCGCCAAATATAATGCTTCACCGAACACAGGAAGGGGCTTGGCTGCCTACAAATAAAGAGGGCTCATTTGAATTCTCCCCAAATGCCCTATGCATCTGAATAGTCCGCTTATAGGAAGAAACGTCCCTGCTTGGTATCAATCACCACTAAATAAGTACCAAGATATTATTCACCATCGCCCCGCCCTCCTGTTAATAACCTGTTGAAGGGGTGGTGTTTGATAATGGGACAATAAGCCTGAAGCCATGTAGGTGTTATTAAAGACACCATGTTCTGAGACAGGTGGACTTAATGGAGAGGTGAGCAGGTGCAGAGGAACTGAATGTTCCAGTTCAGCAGGTCAGGTGAGTCACAAACAACATGTCAGAACAGCTGGATTAAACCCACATTTAAACAACACCCTGAACACGACCAACTTCCTGCCCCTTTACTCTGAAGGAAAACAAAAATAACTGTTTTTCTCTCATGCCTCAAATGAAAACGATTTCAAAATAAAAGCATACAAGCACTGACTTTAATATAAAAGTGACCAAGAATTGATTTCAAAATAAAAGTCAGAAAGAAATGCCTTCATAATATAAGGGACCAAGAACGGATTTCAAAATAAAAGTCACCAAGACATGCCTTCATAAAAATAAGGGACCAAGAACGGATTTCAAAATAAAAGTCAGCAAGACATACCTACATAAAAATAAGGGACCAAGAACGGATTTCAAAATAAAAGTCAGCAAGACATGCCTTCATAATAAACTTGACCAAGAACGGATTTCAAAATAAAAGTCACCAAAGACCAAATTCAAAACGAACCCTTTCCCACAGCAGTGAAAGAGAAAGGCGATTTGAGACGAGTCCCTCTGGACAGAAGCGTCTAACATGTGCTGTGAACAATCATTTGACAGATCACCTGTACATCCTGTAAAGTGAAACTCTCACCTGGCTCCCGGCGGCCCCCCCGACGACCCTTCGTAACCACGGCGATCTCCTTCTCCTCCTGCGGCATCTCTGTGATCTTGTGCAGAAAAACTTTCTCCAGAGCCTCCGCCATCAGGACGATGTCATCGCCAGGCTACACACACACACACACACACACACACACACACACACACACACACACACACACACACACACACACACACACACACACACACACACACACACACACACACACACACACACACACACACACACCCACACACACACACACACACACACACACACACACACACACACACACACACACACACACACACACACACACACACACACACACCATGAGCTTCCTGTCACATCACAACATGTGAAACACTAATATTATCCTCACACTGATATCAGAGCAGGCTAACACTAACTGAGAGGCTTTTTAACGAGGTGTCAGTGAACGCAACACGCACGCACACACACACACACACTAATGGTGGCCTAACACCTGACGCAAAGCGCATTTTAGCCACGTCGTGATTACATGCAAAGTCAATGTAAAGACGTTAATATACGTGAATTACATTTTTTCAACTCGAGCGATAAACTGGTGTGACGCCGTCTCTTAAAGCCAATCAGAGGTGGGGATCTGCGCCTGTCGTCACTGACGGTGTTGAAAAGCTCACAGCTCCTCATATGGTAATGTTGTTGTTGGGTGTGTCTGATTCACACTGAGCAACCCAAACAGGACATTTGACACAGCGGCGTTTCGCAAAGAAGAAAAAAAACCCGAGCACATTATCTGAAGGAGAGAGATGAGTTATTGTTTTCAGTGGGTTCAGTTCATTCTGAGAATTAGGGAGAAATGGATTTAACTTGTTTGACAGCCTTCACACTGGAAACATAAGAATTTGTGGCATTAATCATTAATATATAATTCTTAACTGTGAATGTTTTTATTTATTTAACATTAGAAATGTATTATTCTGCCCAAACTTTGTCTGTTGAGATTCCTCGAAAAGGGAAATGACAATAAAGATTTTTCGCTTATAAAAGTTGATTCAAGAACAAAACTCTGTTATTAGATCAGTATTTTCCTATATGAGAATGAATGCTCAATCTGAAGGGTCTTTCCAGCTTGAGGGTCAGATGACTGAGACTCTTTGCGTTGACTTCATACATTATGATACACAGATGTGATGCTAACCTTGTTGTAGATGTAGCAGTTGGTGAACATGGTGTTGAAGTCCTGAATGCACTCCTGAGCGTTCCAGTAGAAGTGGCTGTCCAGGCGCTTCTTTATGGTGCCCATGTCCATCGGGATCTTGATGATCTTGTAGTAGTCCTGAAGGAGAAGTGTGTGAGAAGGAGACTGAGGAAAAGGCTACGAGTTGATATAAGGCACTTAAGGAGATGCTAATCAATAAACATTGGCGACAGATTGCAGAGACTGAAGGATCTACAGAACAACAACATCTCCAGCTGAAAAGGGGGAAAGAAAAGCATGTTTTCCTGTAGAATAAATAAAGATATATGTGAGTGAGGTGTTCTTTGATCATGCACACAGAGAGGTGTGACTCACAGGTAAGCCCAGCTTGATGGCATCTACAGGAGCCTGGAAGGGCCACGCAAAGTGATGTTTCCACAACGTCTTCAACACCTCTTTAAGCAGGAACTGGAAAATACCAAAATCACACAAACATTTAATTACAAGCACAAGTAGGGCTGTACAGGTGCTAGTAAGAAATGATGACAATATAGTAACTCTGTGGGGCTTTTATTTTGAAAAACATGCTTCTAGCTGAGCTTCCTTTGAGGATAAAGTAACTCTGTGGGGTTTTATTTGAAAAATAAGCCATAACTTGAGTCCCTGTAAAAATACAGTTTCTTTCCTGGGCTTCAATTTATATATTTCGACCCGGAGCTTGCCGTAAGTTTACAGTTACTCCATGTGACCGTTCCTGAGTATACTGTAACGATACAGTTAGTATATAGACAGGGCCAAAAGCAACTGTATGGGCTTTTATTTTGAAAAACATGAGCCTTCTTAAGCTCCCCGTTAGGATACAGTAACTCTATGAAACTTTTATTTTGAAAAACAAGCCTAAAAGGATAAAGTAACTCTATGGGGCTTTTATTTTGAAAAACAAGACTAAGTATACAGTAACTCTATGGGGCTTTCATTTTGAAAAACAAGCCTCTAAGGATACAGTAACTCTATGAAACTTTTATTTTGAAAAACAAGACTAAGGATACAGTATCTCTATGAAACTTTTATTTTGAAAAACATGTCCCTCCGTAAGCATCCAGTTAGGATACAGTAACTTTTATTTAGAAAAACAGCCTCTAAGGCAGGGGTGGGCAAACTTTTTTGCTCGGGGGCCACTATGAGTTTTAAAATGTGTCAGACGGGCCGGGCCAGTAGCAGATCGGTGAAAAAATATTTAGCTGTCCACTCCCTCATTAAACACTCTGCACTCAATGTCGACTTTTCTTTTCTTTGGTCCACTCATTGTTACAGATGCAGGTTCAAAGGTGAATTATTGCGTCATTGCGTCATCGTTTGCGTCATGACGTAACCATTTACGTGCCTTCTTATGACCCACACGGCGTTTTACGTCGCTGATTTTCTCCGCAGCACTGCTCACAACAACATCAATAGAGGACTGCGTCGGGTAGTTTTTAATCATACGAAGCCAGATTAAATTAAAGAACGACTTCTCCAACCTTATACTTTTCTCCAGAGTGCCGTGGTGCATTGTTTATTAATGTGGTTCAGCGGCATTTACCGCCCGCTGCAGTGCTGCTCGTCCACCGGAGTTTATTCTCCTGTTAACTCATGGCAGCGGCCGCTGTAAAGTCTTCACTGTCTGACTGTCACACAAGCAGCTGATAAATATCCCCCATCCCCATCAGTGAATGTGTTTCAGTCTGAAAGCTGTTTGGCATCACAACGCTGTTATGAAAGTTTCTCTGGCATCCTACAGGTGATGTTAGCATAGCAACTGAAGCTAATCAGACTATCTTGACTACTTGTTGCTATCATTTTGTGGCATAAGCCGTTTTCTAAACGCGTAGTTTTCGTCATGATTTTACTTGTGATGGCCACATGTAGCCCATGTATTGATTCCATCCGATAGCTGCAATAATACAAAACAACAGGAAAACGTCTGCCCGCTCTTCACAATGATCAATAACAGTGAACGGATGGTCATTAAAGTAAGGTCAAATAACAGAATCACACTCAGCCTGGTTAGTGTTGCCTGACTTTATATAAGTGTTTTTAATAAGTGTGTGGTCGCGTTCTAGTCACTGCTCAGCGCTACAGCTTGTTACAACTTGAATTTCGCTGTACTCGCCATGAACTGTTATTCAATTGTTAGTCAATTGTGTCTAGAGTGCGCCATCTAGTGGGACGCACTGAAATGCCGGGTATTACAGGAAAAAGGCAAAATGAATGCGGTCTTTACTATAATTTGGACAATTTTGTACCAATATTCGGCGGGCCGGATTAAAAAGCCCAATGGGCGTATATGGCCCGCGGGCCTTAGTTTGCCCTTGCCTGCTCTAAGGATACAGTATCTCCATGGGGCTTTTATTTTGAAAAACATGTGTCTTCCTAAGCTTCAGTTAGGATAAAGTAACTGTATGGGGCTTTTATTTTGAAAAAGATGTCCCTTCTTCAGCTTCCCGTTAATTAGCAGTAACTCTATGAAACTTTTATTTTGAAAAACAAGCCTCTAAGGATACAGTAACTCTATGGGGCTTTTATTTTTGAAAAACTAGCCTCTAAGGATACAGTAACTCTATTAAACTTTTATTTTGAAAAACAAGCCTCTAAGGATACAGTAACTCTATGGGGCTTTTATTTTGAAAACATGTCCCTTCTTAAGCTTCCCGTTAGGCTTAAGTAACTCTATTAAACTTTTATTTTGAAAAGCAAGCTAATAACACTAGCGTAGCCTCATCTCTATCTCAATCCTTCAGAATAAGAGTGGATGTTTTACCTGCAGCTGGTTGGTCTGTCTCTTGGGTCTGGAGGGGTTCCATATTTCTGGGGGGGGGGCGTTGAAGGCAAGGGGCGGGGGGGCGGAGGGGGGGTTGAGGCTGCTGCCGGCCTCCAGACCGTCTCCCATGGCGGGGGGGGGGTTCAGTGACGGGGCTTTGAGCAGGGAGGGGGGGCGGCCCCTCAGGCCATTACAGGGCACACTGGACTCTCTGCAGGAACACAGCAGGGGGTCAGGGGTAATCAGAAACATCAACAACATGAGGAAATACGTTCAATAGAAGATCAAAAACATTTAGCATTACAAATAATATTATTATATTTTGAAAAACATGCTTCTAGCTGAGCATCCTTTGAGGATAAAGTAACTGTATGGGGCTTTTATTTTGAAAAGCATGCTTCTAGCTGAGATTCCTTTGAGGAAAAAGTAACTGTATGGGGCTTTTATTTTGAAAAACATGCTTCTAGCTGAGCTTCCTTTGAGTATGAAGTAACTCTATGAAGCTTTTATTTTGAAAAACGTGTCACTTCTTAAGCTTCCCGTCAAGATAAAGTAACTCTATGAAGCTTTTATTTTGAAAAACGTGTCACTTCTTAAGCTTCCCGTCAGGATAAAGTAACTCTATGAAGCTTTTATTTTGAAAAACGTGTCACTTCTTAAGCTTCCCGTCAGGATAAAGTAACTCTATGAAGCTTTTATTTTGAAAAACATGTACTTAGTAAAACACAAAACAGAAGTATAAAAGCCAATATAATCAATCAATAAAACAGAAAAAGCGAGGATTTAAGATGCATTTAATCTTTGGAGACTCACATGTTTGTTGCTGTGCAGCTTCGATTAATCCAGATGTGTGATCATATCTCAGCTGATGTGGCGGAGAGCTGTGGGGGGGGCAAGGAGACCTCGACACAGTGGGGGGTCACACCTGAAGGGAGAGAGGCACACCTGGTCAATATCACTGTCTAATGGGAAGCTTCATTCCTTCAGGGCTGTTTCTAGAAAGATTCATCACTATATACCGCAACACCGTGGAAAAAGTGTTGAAGGGCTCTCGAGCGGTGCGACAGTGAAAGGAGTCCCCAGGGGAAGTATTTAAATGTGCACTCTGCAGTTTCAGGTCATTTTCAAACAGTGCTTTTGTTATTATGTTGTTGTGTGGTACGCAAAGTTTGCACGATAAATGGTTTCCATTTTGACTTCTGATTCCTTCACCACAGCAGCTCCGTGTGTAGGGGTGGGTACCGAGCCCCGGTACTAAAGGGGCCCCGGGGCGGAATTATTAAAGACCGTGTCACCGTTAAGCTCCGACGTTATCGGTCTTTGTATCGGTACTGGAGACATTTAAAAAATATGTCATACATGTATTATTGCTACATAAACATTATATCGCAGTCTCAGTGTCGCCAACTCCGTTTCTAATACGCAACAAGACTACAAAATGCGTCTGATGTATTTACGATCTTTCCAATCCAGACGAGAGATCTCTCTCCCCCGTCTGTGTGCGAGGGGGCGGGGCACTTTACACACACGCTCTGCTACATGCATGCAACACACACACACGGCTGCTACATGCATGCAACACACACTCTGCTACATGCATGCAACACACACGCAGCTGCTACATGCATGCAACACACGCTCTGCTACATGCATGCAACACACGCGCTGCTACATGCATGCAACACACACACGGCTGCTACATGCATGCAACACACACGCAGCTGCTACATGCATGCAACACACACGGCTGCTACATGCATGCAACACACACACGGCTGCTACATGCATGCAACACACACGCGCGCGCTGCTACATGCATGCAACACACACGCGGCTGCTACATGCATGCAACACACACGCGGCTGCTACATGCATGCAACACACACCGCGGCTGCTACATGCATGCAACACACACGCGTGGCTGCTACATGCATGCAACACACACACGGCTGCTACATGCATGTAACACACACACGCGGCTGCTACATGCATGCAACACACACGCGGCTGCTACATGCATGCAACACACACAGCTGCTACATGCATGCAACACACACACAGCTGCTACATGCATGCAACACACACAGCTGATAGATACATGCAACACACACACAGCTGCTACATGCATGCAACACACACACAGCTGCTACATGCATGTAACACACACACGCGGCTGCTACATGCATGCAACACAGACACACGGAGGAGATGGCGGAGAGAACTAAGCGCTCCGAGGTGTGGTTAAACTTTACCCGTCTCGATGTGGACAATGCTCGTTGTCTAAAGTGCAATAAGAGTTTAGCATGTCAGGGCGGTAACACGGGCAATATGACTAAACATTTAGGAAAAGTGCTCCACATCCAGACGGAGAAATGCACCGGGTTCCACTGTCTTTCTAGAAGCTCTGTAGCCACATCCACGAGTAACGTTTCCACGTCAGGTATGTGACGTATGCCTTAATCTTCCTCCAGAAGAACCGTTAGGCCTTTTGCTTAAATACCGTTATAATTTGGAAAAACACCGTGATGTGAGTTTTTGGTCATACCGCCCAGCTCTAGTTGATAACATCCCAAACTGCTTTAAGTGAATTATTACCACCATCAAACACCTCGTAGCAGTTTATTACATCACAAATAAATTAACATTTGAAGATTGTTTTTGTTTACAATAGACATGTCAGTTAGAGTAGGCTGTCAGTGTTTATAAGATATATCAACAACAACATGACGCCGTAGAAAAGGGGCCTTTCTTATTGCTTTAATTTCCCCTCCTCGACTCCTCGGTCCTCCGGTTGTGACCCGGAAATGGATTTCAGCGCGCCATGTTGAAGGACATCTCATTTCTCAAAATGCACTTCGAGGACCGAGGATCGAGCATCGAGGAGGCTCTCTGGAGGAGCTATAACCGGGGACAGAGGAGAGAGGAGGCTCTCTGGAGGAGCTATAACCAGGGACAGAGGAGAGAGGAGAGAGGAGGCTCTATGGAGGAGCTATAACTGAGGAGAGAGGAGGCTCTCTGGAGGAGCTATAACTGAGGAGAGAGGAGAGAGGAGAGAGGAGGCTCTCTGGAGGAGCTATAACAGAGGAGAGGAGAGAGGAGAGAAGAGGCTCTCTGGAGGAGCTATAACAGAGGAGAGGAGAGAGGAGAGAGGAGGCTCTCTGGAGGAGCTATAACAGAGGAGAGAGGAGAGAGGAGAGAGGATGTATTTCCGGCAACAGAGATGTTTCAAAAAGTCGTGACGCACGGCCGGACTGATCTCAGCCAATCACAGCTCTGCATCCCCTGGATATGATTTTAGTAACTGCTTGAATCAGACGCGATGTTTCCAGAGAGAACAGCTGTGAGGTCCGTGCAGAAAGCAGAGCAGTGTGTATCATATACAGCACTCAGTAGAACAGGCCTACTCTCTGTGTTTGCTTTAGTTTAGTAGATATCTACAAGCAGAGTCCAGATGTTTCTAAGACCATTTAGTGCTTCACAAAATAAAATACACAACGGCTGGAGCCTGATATGATATGCTTTAGGAGCTGTGTGTGTGTGTGTGTGTGTGGTACAGTGTGTAAGTGTGTGTTGTACAGTGTGTAGGTGCGTGTGGTACAGTGTGTAGGTGTGTGTGGTACAGTGTGTAGGTGCGTGTGGTACAGTGTGTAGGTGTGTGTTGTAATAATAATAATAATAATAATAATAATAATAATGGGTTTCATTTATAAAGCACTTCATATTTGACTTCAAACCCCGCAGTGCTCCAGGCATCAAACCCCGAAGTGCTCCAGGCATCAAACCCCGCAGTGCTCCAGGCATCAAACCCCGAAGTGCTCCAGGCATCAAACCCCGCAGTGCTCCAGGCATTGAGCGTGAGCAGTGCTCCAGGCATCAAACCCCGCAGTGCTCCAAGCATCAAACCCCACAGTGCTCCAGGCATCAAACCCCACAGTGCTCCAGGCATCAAACCCCGCAGTGCTCCAGGCATCAAACCCGCAGTGCTCCAGGCAGTGAGCCTGAGTAGTGCTCCAGGCATCAAACCCACAGTGCTCCAGGCATCAAACCCACAGTGCTCCAGGCATCAAACCCCAGTGAGCCTGAGCAGTGCTCCAGGCAGTGAGCCTGAGCAGTAAAAACAGCACAACACGGTAGAATGAATAAAAAGCAATAAAAAACAAACAATAAAAAATAAGATAAAGGGTGGTAACAGATGAAAGGTCTAGGGAAAGGCTCTATTGAACAGATGGGTTTTGAGGCCTTTTTGAAAAGCTTCCACGGTCTGTGGTAGGGCTGCACGATATTGGAAAAAACTGACATTGCGATTTTTTCCCCCCTGCGATATATATTGCGATATGCAAACATACAGGAATTGAAGAAAAGACCGTTTTTTTTTCCGCAAACCATCCTTTCTTGAACTTTAATGCTATACAATTGGTTTCTTTTCTAACTATATTTAACCGGATGAAGGATTTGTCACGGACGTCTGGATCTTAAGTTATCAGAGCAACAGCTGAGCTAGCTCGTTAGCAGCGCCAAACCCCTGGAGAAACACATGAAACTGCTTTTTCAGTGTTCATTTAATCACCCGTCCGTTTGCTTTGGAGATTTGATTGTGATTGGTGGTCTGCTGTGCATGCAGAGCCTGCATGTCACTCACTCAGGTACCCCTGACATGAGAGCCGCGCAAGTTTTTCCTTTTGTAGCAAGCAGCAAAAGAATTGTAACATGACGTGTTTGAGTTCATTTGCCTACTTAATATCACAATGATGCTGTGTGAGATTGAGGCAGTCCAGAAGCAGCAGAAACTCAGTGGCAAAGTGGCAGGAGGGGGAGTCGACGTGAATATTAATATCTCCAAGTATGATAATATTGGCAGAGGATGTGCATAGCGTAGTGAGAAGGTCTTGTATCTCTGGGATGAAAGCTGAATTGGGTTTGGCTGGCCGGTAGATCAGAAGTATTGTCAGGGGGAAGGGGGGTTTACATTTAAATGCAAGGCATTCAAAAGAGGACAATACAGGCAGGGGCAGGAGTGACAGTTCCAATTCCTTTCGGTAGATAACAGCTAGGCCTCCACCACGACCAGTGCTGCGGGCTTTCTCCAAGTAGCTGTAGCCAGGAGGGCAAGCTTCATTGAGGGTGGAGTAAACCTCTGGCTGATGCCAGGTTTCCGTGAGGCACATGAAGGCCATTTTCTCATCAATGATGTGGTCTTGAATGAAGGATGCTTTATTACTGAGGGATTGTGTATTCAGAAGTTCTATTTTGGCTTTGGAAGATGTGGTGAGTCTCTGTAGGGGCCGGAGTTGGCTGTAATCCACTTCACGTTTTCCAGACTCTTTCGTGTGTGGCGGTCTCGCGTACAGTGTGTAGGTGTGTGTTGTACAGTGTGTAGGTGCGTGTGGCAGAGTTCCCGTTAGCTGGTAATTACCGGACTATGACCGGTAAAATATGCTGAAGACCGGCAAATCTAATCTCTCCGGTCAAAATGTCCGGTCAAAATAATTTCCCCTTAGCGCAATACCGCATCAGTCGCGCCACTTATGTGACAGACAAGAATAGTATGTGACAGACAAGAAGAGTATGTGACAGACAAGAAGAGTCTGTGACAGACAAGAAGAGTACGTGACAGACAAGAAGAGTCTGTGACAGACAAGAAGAGTCTGTGACAGACAAGAAGAGTACGTGACAGACAAGAAGAGTCTGTGACAGACAAGAAGAGTCTGTGACAGACAAGAAGAGTCTGTGACAGACAAGAAGAGTATGTGACAGACAAGAAGAGTATGTGACAGACAAGAAGAGTCTGTGACAGACAAGAAGAGTCTGTGACAGACAAGAAGAGTCTGTGACAGACAAGAAGAGTACGTGACAGACAAGAAGAGTACGTGACAGACAAGAAGAGTCTGTGACAGACAAGAAGAGTCTGTGACAGACAAGAAGAGTCTGTGACAGACAAGAAGAGTCTGTGACAGACAAGAAGAGTATGTGACAGACAAGAAGAGTATGTGACAGACAAGAAGAGTCTGTGACAGACAAGAAGAGTATGTGACAGACAAGAAGAGTATGTGACAGACAAGAAGAGTCTGTGAAAGACAAGAAGAGTCTCTGACAGACAAGAAGAGTATGTGACAGACAAGAAGAGTATGTGACAGACAAGAAGAGTATGTGACAGACAAGAAGAGTATGTGACAGACAAGAAGAGTATGTGACAGACAAGAAGAGTATGTGACAGACAAGAAGAGTCTGTGACTGACAAGAAGAGTATGTGACAGACAAGAAGAGTACGTGACAGACAAAAGAGTATGTGACAGACAAGAAGAGTCAATTCTAATGTCTAACACTTAATGTGGAGAAAGAGATGTCCTGTATGGGTTGATTGTGCCTTTGTCTGTTGGTAATGCCTCGGGGTTCTGGTGGGCATGTAAACAAATGCATAATGCTGCGCTATATTTTGTGGCCTCACCCGGTTGCATAGCGACGCTTATTCTTTAGGTGTCTTTTAATAAGCAGGTAGTCATATCATTAGCTTGAACTAGCTATATCTGATCGATATGGACATAAACGCGAGTAAAGTCTAATCTGACGGGAGAGAGAGATCAGCTGCTGCTGACGAGTCGACACGCAGCTCTGCATGATCACCTGCAGCGGTGAGCGGAGCAACACACACACTTCAGGTTAGAATATCACACGTAGCTATTTTAATCACCTCTCAAGCTACCTAAACTAGTTATAGATACGTTTAGTTTTACTGTCGGGTCACTCATTACTAGATCCGCGAGCTGCATGATACTGGCGGGCTGTCAGGAGAAGGGGAGAGCGCTCCGTTATTCCCGTGTTATTGTAAGTTACTGTACACTTTTGAATAATGTAGTTAATCTACTATAATTAGTTTGTTTAATATCGAATCATATCAATTTGTTTTAAAGCTCAATAAATAACAAAGAAGACCTTTGACCGGCACTTTTCAAATTTTGTCCGGAAGATTTAAACTTTAACGGACATTTTGACCGGCAAAAAAATATTCTAACGGGAACTCTGGCATGTGGTACAGTTTGTAGGTCGTGTGGTACAGTGTGTTGGTGTGTGTGGTACAGTGTGTTGGTGTGTGTGGTACAGTGTGTAGGTGTGTGTGGTACAGTGTGTAGGTGCGTGTGTGTGTGCGTAGATGCGGCGGACAGACAGGTCTCAGTTGGTTTGGTGTCCTATGCTTACTTTTAATACTTGTAAATAAAACTTTTGGCCCGTAATTTCATTTCCCCATTGTAGCAAAAGTATATAAGTCATCATGAACGCAGTTCTGTCCATCAGACAGAGGGCTGCTGTGCCTCTTGTCATCATTAACGGACGTCTCTTTAAAATGACCGCTCAGAGGAGAGGAGTTCTCATTTCTCTTCCCCTCCTCTCTCCACGGCTCCCCTCCTCGACTCCTCTCTCCTCGGTTCCCCTCCTCGATTCCTCCGCTCGCATCTCCTGTGGGCGGGACTAAGACACGAGGAGAGGAGTCGAGGAGAGGAGTCGAGGAGGGGAATTAGAGAAATGAGAAAGGCCCAAGATGTCTCCTGACGTAAACAACAACGTGACGTAAACAACAACGTGACGTCGGAGCTAAAACAAAGCTGTCTCTGCCGTCTGATGCTCTGCTTGATACTCAGATTTCTGGAGGAATTATACAGTTTTTGAGGAACTGACATATTGTTTTCTGGGATCACTTTGACATTTCACGTTTCATGCTGCCTGGTGCAATGGATGCAGATATCAGGGTGTTTAAAGGTCTCCTATTTTTAAGGCATATATTATGGGTCTCAGATATATCAAAATATATAAAAACATGTCTATGAAGTGTTTTGCTCAAAATACCAAACAGATCATTCTAGCCTCATCCCCCTCTCTTACCTCATTCACACCAACGGTGTTTCAGGGCCGGTTCGGAGCTGGAGCTTGAAAAGCACCGGGTTTTCCTGTTCACACCGCAGCGGAGCCGCCTCTTAGCTCCGGAATCCGGTTCGTTTCAAGCACCAAAAAATTCTCCGGCTAGAGCAAAAGCACCGCATACGTTACACTGACGTCGAGGCGGGGGCAGGGGCAGGGGCGGGATCAACTCCTGAACAACAACAAAAAGCCCGAGTTTTATCCAGTTTGTACACAACGATGGAGAAACTTAACAAGCAGCAGTGGTCCACTGAAGAGACCAGCTACCTACTGGGAATCTGGTCTTCCGAAGAGGTACAGAGGAAGCTGGAGGGGAGCACGCGGTCCAAAGCAATTCTCCAACAATTGCAGAAAGAGATGGCAACCGCTGGTTTTTACCAAAACCAAAACGAGTAGCGCTTCAACACAATCGGCCATTGTTGTTGTTGTCGCTGTGAGCTGTGAGGGGTTTCCGCGCGGTTTGGCTTTATGAAGCAGGCACGCAAACGGTTACGTCATGACGCAAACGAGGACGCAATGACACAGCACCAGTCGGGCTCTGAGCGGTGTGAAAAGAGCCGGAGCTAAACCGAAGAACCGGTTCTGAACCTGAAAAGCTCTAGAGGAGCTTGAACGGAGTTGCGTTGGTGTGAATGAGGTATTGGTGTGAATGAGGTATATTTCAGCTGTTACTAAAGAGATGATTCTAGGCTTTGAAAGAAAAACAAAACAAACCACATCAAGGATTCTCTCTGAAACAGCATGGAGCTCAAACTCTTTCTCTCTCTCAGGTTTACCACAAGGTGAGTTCCTTTTGATTTCCTGCTTCTTCACACATGCTCTCTCCAGTACAGGTTAGCTCTGAGTGTTAGCATGCTAATGTAAACACAGACCATATTACTTCCAGAACACGTCTCATTGTTTCTGACAGCAACGTTTCTGATTGGCCCGTGGGTGTAAAGCCCGCCCACATTTTAGTAATGTCGTCATGACGCAGCAAATCTGGATCAGCTCCGTTGCTCCCCCGTTTTTAGAGATGTGGGTACGGAGGAAAAGAGAGAGGGGTTTATTTCCTGACACTTTGTGAGTCTCCTGACACACCGGGACACACCGGGGACACATGGTGATGTAGAGAAGACATCACTTTGTGAGTCTCCTGACACACCGGGGACACATGGTGATGTAGAGAAGACATCAGAAAGTGAGTTGATAGGAGAGCTTTAAGAGGAGCTGGCTGCATGCTTCCTGCTGTAATGGATCCTCTGAACTCTGACCTGATCAGGCGCTCGGCTGCTGAGCGCTGGCTGATCAAAGGTCCTGTGAGCAAACAAAGAGGATCTCTGAACTTCAGCGTGGCGTGATGCCCTTACGTATTAAAGCTGCCCCGATGACTCGCCTTATTCATTATTAGTAATAAAAGACTACACGTTGTAATATACAAATGTTGACATATTTATTGCTGCTATGTATCGTAGCACAAATTGCACATTTGTACTAAACCTCTAACGTTTATTTATTTGACCTTATTTGATTATGAAGCAACTTTAAGAAAAGGTCTGTATTAAAGACCTCTGCATGATGTTAGCAATCAGTCTTTGTTAAAAACACGAGTGAAACAGCCAGATAACTTCCTCCTGTTGTCCTTTAGTGATAGATAGATTTATACTTTATTAATCCCAAATTGGAAAGTGATTTTGTTACAGGACCAGTGTGCTCAACATTAAAATAAAAATACTTAAACACTGGAAAAGAGTTAACAATTCAAATTAGGGCTGCACGATATTGGAAAAAACTGACATTGCGATTTTTTCCCCCCTGCGATATGAAAAAATACAGGAATTGAAGAAAAGACCGGGTTTTTTTCCGCAAACCATCCTTTCTTGAACTTTAATGCTATACAATTGGTATTTTTTTAAACTATATTTAACCGGATGAAGGATTTTAGTCACGGACGTCTGGATCTTAAGTTATCAGAGCAACAAGCTGAGCTAGCTCGGTTAGCAGCGCCAAACTGCCCTGGAGAAACACATGAAACTGCTTTATTCAGTGTTCATTTAATCACCCGGTCCGTTTGCTTTGGAGATTTGATGGTGATTGGTGGTCTGCTGTGCATGCAGAGCCTGCATGTCACTCACTCAAGTACCCCTGACATGAGCCGCGCAAGTTTTCCTTTTGTAGCAAGCAGCAAAATAATTGTAACATGACGTGTTTGAGTTCATTTGCCTACTTAATATCACAAGTCCTAAAAAAAAAAAATTACATTATTTCTTTTTTTTAAATCGCACGTCCACGCGATGTGAATATCGCGCATATCGCGATTATCGTCACGACACGATATATCGTGCAGCCCTATCAAATATAAACAATAAGAACAATATAAACATGTAGAATACGCTGCTATAGTGGACTCACTGTGGGAGGACTTGTTATTATAATCTAATCTATCGCTTGAAATAAGGAAAAAGGAAAAAGGACGTCCCTCTTTTGGAGGGGCAAAGGAGTCTGGAGGGATTCTTTTCGGAGTATTGAAGATCGTTTCCCCGACATCGGCGGTGCCTGCTACAGGACAACACGGAACGTGCTCGATTTGGACGCAATAGGCGGGGGGTGCTAGTGGAGTACGTGCTTGAACTGCGAGCGCCGGAGCCTCGCAGCGGCGAAACTGAGGTAAACTGAGGTAACATGAAGAGCCGTTTGGGAGCCGTTTGGGAGCCGGCGCTTCTTAGAGAGCGGAGCCAAATTATCCGGCTCACTAAAGAGATAGTATCTAAGGGACGGCTCAATTCAAAATTCAAGCTCGGGGTGGACGCCCTCTCAGCCCTGGTCTGGCGGAAACACTGGCTTCAGTTATTTCAAAACCACGTATTTCCAGATGATTTTGAAGGTCTGATCGTCACAAAGCTGAAAACAGGGTGTGATGATCTTATCAAATCTGATGCATGGCTGCAGATCATAAAGGACGTAAAAACATCCACAGCAGCAACACATTATTATGGGATGCATGACACATATAAGAGCCATTAATGGACATTTATATTATCTTGTATAATTCCAGTAATGACTTTATAGCTGATCAAATATATTGATAACATCCCAAATAGCTTCAAGTGAACTAAGACACCATAAAACTCCTCTGCAATACTAGTTTTTGATGCACTTTAAACTAGGGCTGGGCGGTGCGACAAAAAATGGGGCGAAGCCTGCGAGCAAGTTCAGGCAGTCAACTCGAGCACCAATGATACATTAACACGTGACGCACCTCGTCCCTCTTACAACCAACCAAACACATTCTCCTAAACATGCCGCTCTATTTAAGCTGCCAGGTCTTCCCTCCTCTGCCTCGCTATGCTGCTGCTGCTGTGTTCACTTGCTATTGCAACGTTCATGTTCCTGCTGCTGTGTTTCATGTTGCTGCTGCTGTGTTTCATGTTCCTGCTGCTGTGTTTCATGTTGTTGCTGCTGTGTTTCATGTTCCTGTTGCTGTGTTTCATGCTGCTGCTGCTGTGTTTCATGTTCCTGCTGCTGTGTTTCATTGCTGCTGCTGCTGTGTTTCATGTTGCTGCTGCTGCTGTGTTTCATGTTGTTGCTGCTGCTGTGTTTCATGTTGCTGCTGTGTTTCATGTTGCTGCTGTTTCATGTTGCTGCTGCTGCTGTGTTTCATGTTGCTGCTGCTGCTGTGTTTCATGTTGCTGCTGCTGTGTTTCATGTTGCTGCTGCTGCTGTGTTTCATGTTGCTGCTGCTGCTGTGTTTCATGTTGCTGCTGCTGCTGTGTTTCATGTTGCTGCTGCTGTGTTTCATGTTGCTGCTGTGTTTCATGTTGTTGCTGTGTTTCATGCTGCTGCTGCTGTGTTCACTTGCTATTGCAACGTTCATGTTCCTGCTGCTGTGTTTCATGTTGTTGCTGCTGTGTTTCATGTTCCTGCTGCTGTGTTTCATGCTGCTGCTGCTGTGTTTCATGTTCCTGCTGCTGTGTTTCATGCTGCTGCTGCTGTGTTTCATGTTGCTGCTGCTGCTGTGTTTCATGTTGCTGCTGCTGCTGTGTTTCATGCTGCTGCTGCTGTGTTTCATGTGCTGCTGCTGTGTTTCATGTTGCTGCTGTGTTTCATGTTGCTGCTGTTTCATGTTGCTGCTGCTGCTGTGTTTCATGTTGCTGCTGCTGTGTTTCATGTTGCTGCTGTGTTTCATGTTGCTGCTGCTGCTGTGTTTCATGTTGCTGCTGCTGCTGTGTTTCATGTTGCTGCTGTGTTTCATGTTGCTGCTGCTGCTGTGTTTCATGTTGCTGCTGTGTTTCATGTTGCTGCTGTTTCATGTTGCTGCTGCTGCTGTGTTTCATGTTGCTGCTGCTGTGTTTCATGTTGCTGCTGTGTTTCATGTTGCTGCTGTGTTTCATGTTGCTGCTGCTGTGTTTCATGTTGCTGCTGCTGTGTTTGATGTTGCTGCTGCTGCTGCTGCTGTGTTTCATGTTACTGCTGCTGTGTTTCATGTTCCTGCTGCTGTGTTTCATGTTGCTGCTGTGTTTCATGTTGCTGCTGCTGCTGTGTTTCATGTTGCTGCTGTGTTTCATGTTGCTGCTGCTGCTGTGTTTCATGTTGCTGCTGCTGTGTTTCATGTTGCTGCTGCTGTGTTTCATGTTGCTGCTGTGTTTCATGTTCCTGCTGCTGCTGTGTTTCATGTTCCTGCTGCTGCTGTGTTTCATGTTGCTGCTGTGTTTCATGTTGCTGCTGCTGCTGTGTTTCATGTTGCTGCTGCTGCTGTGTTTCATGCTGCTGCTGCTGCTGTGTTTCATGCTGCTGCTGCTGCTGTGTTTCATGCTGCTGCTGCTGCTGTGTTTCATGTTCCTGCTGCTGCTGTGTTTCATGTTCCTGCTGCTGCTGTGTTTCATGTTGCTGCTGCTGCTGTGTTTCATGCTGCTGCTGCTGTGTTTCATGCTGCTGCTGCTGCTGTGTTTCATGTGCTGCTGCTGCTGTGTTTCATGTTGCTGCTGCTGCTGTGTTTCATGCTGCTGCTACTTGCCTGCCCCACCACCACCCGTAGGCTCTGGGGATAGTTATCTAATCATCACTCAATGTTCTTTGTAAATCTGTGGAGTGATGAGGTCCGAGCCTAGACGCCAAACTTAAAATATATGCTGCTCTAATAAACATATAAAGAAACACGTGAGTTGTCTACTCATATCACGGTATTTATTTATTTTTCAATGATTGGAAATGTATTAACATTTATACGCCTCGGAAAAATGTGTGTTCAAGCGACGCTTCACTTGACTCTAAACACCAGATCCGATGTTCATACTTTCAACAGCTTTAGTTCAACAACATTTACAATAAATGTTTCTTTGGTCCACGTCAGAGTTTTTGAGGTATTGAGTATTAAGGTATATGATAAAAAACCCAATGTCACTATGTATTAGGGCTGCACGATATATCGTCTTGTGACGATAATCGCGATATGTGCATGCGCGATAGTCACATCGCAGGACGTGCGATATATTTTTATTAATAATTAATTAAAACATTTTTTAGGACGTGCCATATTAAGTAGGCAAATGAACTCAAACACGTCATGTTACAATTATTTTGCTGCTTGCTACAAAAGGAAAACTTGCGCGGCTCTCATGTCAGGGGTTCTTGAGTGAGTGACATGCAGGCTCTGCATGCACAGCAGACCACCAATCACAATCAAATCTCCAAAGCAAACGGACCCCGTGATTAAATGAACACTGAGTAAAGTAGTTTCATGTGTTTCTCCAGGGCAGTTTGGCGCTGCTAACCGAGCTAGCTCAGCTTGTTGCTCTGATAACTTAAGATCCAGACGTCCGTGACTAAAATCCTTCATCCGGTTAAATATAGTTTAAAAAAATACCAATTGTATAGCATTAAAGTTCAAGAAAGGATGGTTTGCGGAAAAAAACCCGGTCTTTTCTTCAATTCCTGTATTTTTTCATATTCCGAGAGATATATATATATCTCTCGGGGGGGGGTGGCATTGGGATATACATTTTTTAAATCCTCTGGAGCAGAGAGGAGCTGTGGATTATTGTTATTGATTAATGCATCAGTGTTTCTTAGGGTCAACAACACTAACAACTTAAAATGAAAGCGTTTAGTTTATTTAATAAAAGAGCACATGTTCAATGTGAAAAGTGACAGTAGATATAGATTAGATGCAATTTGGTGCTATATATATATATATATATAAAAAAAAAAAAAAGAAAGAACAAATGACCATAACTTCACTCCTAAAAGGGGAAAATTAATAATCTTTTTTCTCAAAGCAATGATAAACCTGTGAGTTGGATGTAGAAGAGTCAGAATCAATATGTTTTTATTTTAAAGTAAATTCAGATTGAACATAGTAAAAAACTGTAAATTATAGTGTCCGTTCAAAAATCTTTTTTTACTTATAGTGAAAACCACCCTTGGATGATGGTAAGGGAGACTAAAAGCTTTAGGAATCCAAAGTATAACATATAAGAAGTACCCTGTATCAAGATTGATGCAAAACAAGTGAAATTTGACCTTTTTAGAGAGGTTTAGAAAAGAAACTCCCCTTCTGAGGTGATCTGGGTGGAAAACGCCTTTTTTAACGTTTCTCTGGAACCCATTGGTCGATTTTGGTGATTGACATCTCTGTCTGACCGTTAGAGCCAATAGAATCGAAAGGGAGCTTTCACATACACACTAACTTTAAAACAAAATGGTGGGGGTTTCGCGCATGCAGTTGTGCATGAGAGTGAAGCTGTCTCACGCTCTGACGTCTGAAAACGGAAAAGCAGGTTTATTGCTTATGGATTATCAGAAATCATTTCAAAGTGACACAGACATTGGATTAACCCAGTGGTTCTCAAACTTTTTCTGTCAGGCCCCCCCTTTGGAGAAAAAAAAAGTCGGGCCCCCCCAACACAAATAGTCAGGCTCAGTGGCGGCGCCAGAGATGTCTTTTGGGGGTGCTGTGGGGTAGCTTGACGTTTCATAGAGGCTGCTCAAACATTTAGGGTTTCCCATTAAGGTACCGGGCGCTACAGTGGAATGTTCTACTGCAACACTCCCCACGCACACACACACACACACACAGTGTACCCGCGACTGTTACAATGAAGGCTCGATAATCAGCTCACGGCATATGTGTAAGCAGGGGTAAAGTGCTATTTTTATAGGTGGTGTGTGGACCTCACAGAGGGGGGTCCGGGGGCATGCTCCCCCGGGAAGATTTATTTTTAAATACTGAAGTTAAAAGCATCAATCTGGTGCACTTTGAGAGCAAAATGAAGAGATCTATGGATACCTCTCTCAACACCCATATGAAGCAGAACTGTAAACAGATTTTTCTTTTTCTTTATGGATATTTTACAAATCACCATTTTAAACTTTATTCTTGTTTTACTGTCATAAAGTATTTCATACCTGTTTTTCATTTATTCTCTTATTTTTTTATAACTATAATGATCATATAAACGTGTGCCTCGGAAATAATTGTTTACATTAATGGTGACCAAAACGTTTGAGACCCACTGAGATAACTTAGACTAAAGTTAACTATCTAAACACTGAGAGAGTCCTTTAGTTCACTGAGCCTCTCTGTCTGACAGGAGAGACTCCTTTAGCTCACTGAGCCTCTCAGTCTGTCAGGAGAGAGTCCTTTAGCTCACTGAGCCTCTCAGTCTGACAGGAGAGAGTCCTTTAGCTCACTGAGCCTCTCAGTCTGACAGGAGAGAGTCCTTTAGCTCACTGAGTCTCTCAGTCTGTCAGGAGAGAGTCCTTTAGCTCACTGAGCCTCTCGGTCTGACAGGAGAGAGTCCTTTAGCTCACTGAGCCTCTCAGTCTGACAGGAGAGGACTCTCCTCCACTTTGTTGTTGAAAAAACTCCTTATATCCATTAGCGTAGCTCGCTAGCACCAGAAGCTAACAACAACGATCTCCGGTACCGGTGCGCTCTCTCTCTCGCTCGTGCACGCACACAAAATGGCTCGTTCCACACACACAGAGCCGAGCTTTAATGAAACACAGAGACCCAGACGTAATAGTACTGTATCATATTATTTTCGAATCAATCATTTTTCAAATTATGATTTTTTTTTTTTTTAATAAGCATTTTCCTCCTGGTCTCTCCCTGTCATGCCTCTGCGCCCCCCAGGGGGGGCGCGCCCCCCACTTTGGGAACCACTGGATTAACCTATGGATTAACCTTCAGCAGCGTTCTTATCGTTTCTGTGTCATCTCACGATGCTAGTCGATATGTTGGATGTGCAGTAAAGATAAGTAATAAGGGTGTTATGAGTGAGTTTCTGTGCAGTAATGCGTTAGCATTTTTCACTCGTTGCTAATTCAGAGGCTGAGCGTTAGCATTGTGGGGATTTAAAAAAAAAAAAAAAAAAAAAAAAGATCAGTTAGCTGAGTTTCTTCCCGTTACATGGATATAAAACATTCATAGTTTATTAAATATCAGTGTTTCCCCTACCATTGTCTTGGAGGGGCGCTGCGCCCCGCCAACGGAGCCCCGCCAACGGAGCCCCGCCAACGAAGCCCCGCGCCCCCCCTGAAATTCAAGGTGTTTAAAAAAAAAAAAAAAAAAAAAATTCTTTTTTTTTATCTATATATCTATATATCTATATATAGATATATAGATATAGATATATATAGAGATATAGATATATATATATATATAGCACCAAATTGCAACTAATCTATATCTACTGTCACTTTCCACATTGAACATGTGCACTTTTATTAAATAAACTAAACGCTTTCATTTTAAGTTGTGAGTTTAGTGTTGTTGACCCTAAGAAACACTGATGCATTAATCAATAACAATAATCCACAGCTCCTCTCTGCTCCAGAGGATTTTAAAAATATATATCCCAATGCCCCCCCCCCCCCCCCCCCACCGCTCAGGCAGCACCCCCCCAAAGCAGTAAACCTAGGGGAAACACTGAATATTAAGATGCCCTCAGACACTGTTTCCTGCAGATGACGCATTTTTCCCCACCGGGGGGGTGGGGCTTAACAGGTTAAAGACAGGTTAAAGACCCCCATAGCCCCCGCCCTCCCTATGATCGGTATCGCCCGATACTGATTCCGGCGATCGCCCCCAAAATACCCGATCGGAGCATCCCTACCAAACATAATATGAAAGTTAAACACTGACAGGGAGCATTTTGACTGCACTATAATGGATGGACTTTCTACTGCAGTAAAGAGGCGCATTCACACCGCAGTACTTTTCCCACAAAGGTTCATGAGAACTCTTTAGTTCTCATGAACTAAGTACAGATCGCGTTCACACCGGAATAAGTTCCTGGGGAAGGATTAGGCAAATGAAGCCGCTGACGTCACTTCTTCTGCTTTGGGTTTACTGGCAGGCTGCAAACAACTTCACGGCGTATACAGCCACCCGAAGTCCCCGGCCGGAGCCCCCCGGAGTTGGGGACTGGCTTCAGTAGAAGCTGCTGGGAGTCCCAGCAGCTTCTACTGAAGCCTTCCGAGTAAATCGCCAGAACGCCGACACCTCCTCATCTCCACCGCTCCCATGTTTTCTTTTGTGTTGCCATAAGTTAGTCTCTCTGCGTTGGTGCGCGGGCTAATGCTGATAATGCTGATGCTAATAATGCTAATGCGAGGATAATAAAATGGCGGCTTCACAAAACTTTTTGGGAGTTTTACGGGGCGTGGTTTGCAATCCGCCCAGTCAATCAGACATAGGAACCTTTTTCTCCCACGAAAGTACCTGCTCTGTAGCAGGGACGGAAAAGGGGGTAAAAAGGTTCTCATGAACTCATTTTAGTTCCGGCTCTTTTTGGTGTGAATGCGACATTTCGGAACTATATCGGAACTAAAGTGGGAAAAGTACTGCGGTGTGAACGCGCCTAATGATCGAAATACTTATTTTAATCACCGTTACATCCAACCTTATATTGAATATCTTTAAGAATACAATCATCTTTGTCTTGTTTCTGTTCTGATTTGATGCAAAGCGTCTTTGAGCATTAGGAAAAGCGCCACACAAATCCCATGTTTTATTATTATTATTAATAATAATAGCTCAACAAGATACCTGATGAAGTAATGCTATGCTAACAATAATCGTTGTTTACCATAACACCCTTGTTTGTGTGTTAAGTCAGTCGGAGTAGGTTATCTGTAGTAATATTGATCAAAATACATAATCATAATGTAATAGTTAAACACTGACAGGGAGCATTTTGACTACACTATAACTTATGGACTTGTAATGTATTGCTATCCTGAATAACACTAAGGTTTAAATACATTAAAGACCTGTATATGATGATTTACACTGGACCTAAAGACATCCACATGTGTCCCTACCTACAACCCAACTGATATAGTCTCTCAGCACGATGCCCTATGAAGCAATGCTAAGCTAACAATAATACAACCCAACTCATATAGAGTCTCTCAGCACAATGCCCTATGAAGCAATGCTAAGCTAACAATAATACAACCCAACTTCTATAGAGTCTGTCTGCACGATGCCCTATGAAGCAATGCTAAGCTAACAATAATACAACCAGCAACACATGGACTTTAAATGAACATCAATTATTAAACCACATGAACAGCCATGTTGCTGCTATTCCATAACCACTGGTAGCGTTATGTAAAGACAGAAACATGAGCTACGTGTCACAGAAATCGTTATTTAACACGAACTACAGTGAGTCATAATTTAAAGAGCAATAAGTGAGTTTCTCTAACCTTCCCTCAGCACGCCGCCATGTCCGCTGACAGATCTGCACGTAAACCTCCTCTCAGAATATCACGTAAGTTACGCACACCGCTCTTTACATGAGATCCTGCCTGCGTAACCTGCGTAACTTACGCTGTCGGCGGAACGTAACGTACGTCACGGCCTACGGGGCTTTTCCTTTATATTTGTTTTTGTGATTTATTTACTTTAGTTATTGTGTTGTATTACTTTATATGTCTACCCCTGATGTGAACATATATAACATATATTTATATATGTTATTGAATAAATAAAGGAAACTAAAAAGAGAACGTACCCGTATGTGGGCCCACAGAGCATGCGCAGTTGAGTGTTCCCTTAAGCCCCGCCCCCTATGTCAGTCAGATGAATGGAGAGTGAAAATGGATTCAGATTTTAGAGCTTTTATAAACTTGTACACCCTAATTATCTAAATAAGGGCTATAAAAGAGTTCCTGTTTGGGAGTGTATTCAACTAAAGTAAACTCTGAGGTATTATATTATGAACATCATATCAGAATCAGATCAGGTTTATAGCCAGGTACGTTTACACATACAAGAAATTAGCTTTGGTATCTGCCTCTGCGAACATTAACAATCTGAAAGAATAAGCTGCAAAGTAGGTAAAAAAAAGAAATACATAAGGGTAATAAAAATAAGTATTTTGAAGAAACAATTCAGCATAAAAAAGGATGCTAAAGACAAGTATTTACACCAAATTTAAATATACAAATAACCTTAAAAGCTAAAAAAACTAAAACACTTAGGACAATGCGTATATGGATAACTATATTGTATTATATTTTATATTAGGGGTAGACATATTAGGTAATACATGAAAATACAGTTTCATGTTTGTTTGTGTGTGTGTGTGTGTGCGTGAGTGTGTGTCTGTGTCTCTGTGTGTGTGTGTGTCTCTGTGTGTGTGTGTGTGTGAGTGTCTGTGTGTGTGTCTGTGTGTCTCTGTGTGTGTGTGTGAGTGTCTGTGTGTGAGTGTGTGTGTCTCTCTCTGTGTGTGTGTGTGTGTGTGTGTCTGTGTGCGTGTGTGCGTGTGTGAGTGTTTCATGTTTGTAAATAACACAATGAATTGCCTTTATATTCATAATGTTTTTAACAGTGCTACTGTAAGTCCGGCAGTGTTTCAGTGTGTAGGGACAGACCTACACACCCAATGTCACTGTGTGTGAACATGTATGAACATGTGTGTGAGAAATAAAGAGGGTTTCATCCTCAGATTCTAATGTTTTAATTCTTGGTAAAAATGTTAAAAAATAGGAGTCTCTTTCTAAAGATTGTTTTACATGCTGCAGCAACGAAAGCATGTCCCGCTTTGGGATTAATAAGGTATATCTTATCTTATGTGAAGTTGTTGTTGTCTAAATCTTTGCAGTGTGTTTGCAGGATAAATTGTGTGTAACATTTAAAAAGAAACCTCCTTAACTTTATTATTGAGCAGAAATGTGTTTCCAATGTCCTAATATATTTCAGAATCCCTTTATATGACGATCTGTGTGTTTATATTGTGTATCTATAGATGTATGTCCTTCTTGTTTATCTCATCCAAGTGAATGGGAGAGGAGGCTGCAGTACCGCCGTTTGACCGCCACTCAGAATCACCTTCAACATGTGGCGCACTTCCTTCCTTTGGAGCTTTTGCTACAAACAAACAGCAGCTAGCCCGTTAGCCTGTTAGCATGAGACTCTGCTAGCTCTACTCCTGACAGCAACGTTGCCATGAGAACGACCTCTTAACCGCTAGTATTGACAGTTAGGAGGACTCGACAAACAATACAACACAACAACAACAACAACAACAACAACAAGCCTCGCTTTGAACGTTAAAGAGTAAAACACAGAGCCGGCTGAAGGCCCGCGAGGACAGCGAGGCGCACACTGACAGCGCGGGAAATCCGCTGCCGACAGAGGGTTTTGGGGGGTTCACCCAGGTCCTCGCGCTGTTTAAACACCTTACGGTGGTCGCGAGGGGGTCTTTAAATGCTGCTTTACCTTCTTTATGTCGCTGTCAGTCAGCAGACCTTCCTCGCCCCAAATCCAGAACAAACAGTCCCGTCCGTTTGACGTCGGGCGATGACGTCAGACGCACGGTGGGCGGGGCTAAGGTTTGACAGCTGACCCGCCCCCTCCTTCTCAGTGGGTAACATCCGGGTAACATCACGCAATACCTGGCAATGATTTCAATGCAAAAGTCAGATTTTAGAATAAGGTCAGATTTTAAAGTCAGAATTTGAAGTACTTGTGGGAATCAGTTATTTATTTAAACTGTCATTCTGAATTCACAGTTTCATGTCAGAATTCATCGGTAAAAAGATGATTTAATAACTGTATTTTAATAAAGTTACCGATAACCAGGCTGTTTAGGGGATAAGGCTCTTTAATCCCACAGAGGGACATGTTTCATTGCAGCAGCTTGTCAAACTAAGTATTGCACATAATTAGAAATAAAAAAGAGTGGAAAAATAAACAATTATGCAAGATAAACATCTCAAAGATAGTAAATAAAACACAACAAAGATCAAATATAAGAAGTTTAAGACACCTAACGTTAATATATGGTAAATCCTGATATCTGTAAACTCATATCAGCTTAAGGATATTATCACTTTACAGCATTTAGTCATCTATATTAAATAAGCATTGCATCGGCCCTCAGCTAATTCAAAAAGCTCAATTGGAATCTGTGCTTCTCTTCTATTGTACTTATATGTAAACAGATATGACGGAGCAGTTTTCATGTGTTAATGAGTCCGTTTTTTAAATACATTCAGTCAATTAAAACACTTTCTAACAGATCTTAGTTGATTAAAAAAGCTCAATAACTTATTCACATAACCAGCTTTAAATAAACCTTCACATTTCCCCTTCAGTCAATCTGAGGGTCTGTGGATGAGCTGCAACAGGAGAAAGTAGACCCTCTGGAGAGCTGCGATGTTTCTCAAAGCTTATTCAAGTATCAAGAGTAAAGTAAACAGATAGATGTCTCCTCTCTGTGTTTGTACGCCATCCTGTGGTCAAGGATGGAACATATTTAGTTACAGCAGCTCATAAACCTTCAATAGAAATACAAAACATCACGGCCAACTGCAAGATCAATACATCTCTACCAGGTAGTACTATTAAAGTAATGTCTGCATTCTATATCAGATCTGGTACTGGAGTAAAAGTAGAAGTACTCAGATCTTGTACTTGAGTAAAAGTAGAAGTACTCAGATCTTGTACTTGAGTAAAAGTAGAAGTACTCAGATCTTAAATAAAAGTAGAAGTACTCAGATCTTAAATAAAAGTAGAAGTACTCAGATCTTGTACTTGAGTAAAAGTAGAAGTCCTCAGATCTTGTACTTTTGTAAAAGTAGAAGTACTCAGATCTTAAATAAAAGTAGAAGTACTCAGATCTTGTTCTTGAGTAAAAGTAGAAGTACTCAGATCTTGTTCTTGAGTAAAAGTAGAAGTACTCAGATCTTGTACTTGAGTAAAAGTAGAAGTACTCAGATCTTAAATAAAAGTAGAAGTACTCAGATCTTAAATAAAAGTAGAAGTACTCAGATCTTGTACTTGAGTAAAAGTAGAAGTACTCAGATCTTGTACTTGAGTAAAAGTAGAAGTACTCAGATCTTGTACATGAGTAAAAGTAGAAGTACTCAGATCTTAAATAAAAGTAGAAGTACTCAGATCTTGAGTAAAAATAGAAGTACTCAGATCTTGTACTTGAGTAAAAGTAGAAGTACTCAGATCTTGAGTAAAAATAGAAGTACTCAGATCTTAAATAAAAGTAGAAGTACTCAGATCTTGTACTTGAGTAAAAGTAGAAGTACTCAGATCTTGTACTTGAGTAAAAGTAGAAGTACTCAGATCCTGTACATGAGTAAAAGTAGAAGTACTCAGATCTTAAATAAAAGTAGAAGTACTCAGATCTTAAATAAAAGTAGAAGTACTCAGATCTTAAATAAAAGTAGAAGTACTCAGATGTTGAGTAAAAGTAGAAGTACTCAGATGTTGTTCTTGAATAAAAGAAGTACAAATGAAGTAAATGACTGTATTTCAGTTGAACACAGGAGTATTACATTAACTAGCAAGTCGAATGAGAAAAGGATGAAATGATTCCTAGATAGAGTAAAGTGAAACACTAAGAGGAATGAGTGAAACGGTGATTTTATTCAACAGCTTTATTTCTTCCTCAGAGTGAACAGTTTGTTTCATATCCATGTTAAATATAATACTCCACAGACGGCTGCAGAATAAAAACCCTATGAACATTACTCATGTTTATAACACCGACTCCACGCAAAGTCGTAAAGAAAAGAAAAATACTTTCAACAAAAAAGGCACAAAAAAAAGAACGTGTGAAGAGGAACGAGGAGGAGACGAGGAGGAGGAGACGAGGAACGAGGAGGAGGAGACGAGGAGCTTTGATAAAACGGAACGAGCTCGATGGACTAACGCTGGGAGCAGAGGGGTTTCTAAGCGTTCTGAATTTAAAAACCAGTGAATTAGGTCAGAGTTTAATGTCAGAATTCATTTAAAAAACATGCTTTATTGTTTGGGAGGAGTTCTGTGGGGAAGCAGGATGTTCATCATCATCTTAACGTTCCAGAGAGGAGACGGGCTCCATCCTAAAGTCTGGAGACGGGCTCCATCCTAAAGTCTGGAGACGGGCTCCATCCTAAAGTCTGGAGACGGGCTCCATCCTAAGTCTGGAGACGGGCTCCATCCTAAAGTCTGGAGACGGGCTCCATCCTAAAGTCTGGAGACGGGCTCCATCCTAAAGTCTGGAGACGGGCTCCATTCTAAAGTCTGGAGACGGGCTCCATTCTAAAGTCTGGAGACGGGCTCCATTTTAAAGTCTGGAGACGGGCTCCATTCTAAAGTCTGGAGACGGGCTCCATTCTAAAGTCTGGAGACGGGCTCCATTTTAAAGTCTGGAGACGGGCTCCATTTTAAAGTCTGGAGACGGGCTCCATTTTAAAGTCTGGAGACGGGCTCCATTTTAAAGTCTGGAGACGGGCTCCATTCTAAAGTCTGGAGACGGGCTCCATTCTAAAGTCTGGAGACGGGCTCCATTTTAAAGTCTGGAGACGGGCTCCATTTTAAAGTCTGGAGACGGGCTCCATTCTAAAGTCTGGAGACGGGCTCCATTCTAAAGTCTGGAGACGGGCTCCATTCTAAAGTCTGGAGACGGGCTCCATTCTAAAGTCTGGAGACGGGCTCCATTCTAAAGTCTGGAGACGGGCTCCATTCTAAAGTCTGGAGACGGGCTCCATTTTAAAGTCTGGAGACGGGCTCCATTCTAAAGTCTGGAGACGGGCTCCATTTTAAAGTCTGGAGACGGGCTCCATTCTAAAGTCTGGAGACGGGCTCCATTTTAAAGTCTGGAGACGGGCTCCATTCTAAAGTCTGGAGACGGGCTCCATTTTAAAGTCTGGAGACGGGCTCCATTCTAAAGTCTGGAGACGGGCTCCATTTTAAAGTCTGGAGACGGGCTCCATTTTAAAGTCTGGAGACGGGCTCCATTCTAAAGTCTGGAGACGGGCTCCATTCTAAAGTCTGGAGACGGGCTCCATTCTAAAGTCTGGAGACGGGCTCCATTCTAAAGTCTGGAGACGGGCTCCATTCTAAAGTCTGGAGACGGGCTCCATTTTAAAGTCTGGAGACGGGCTCCATTCTAAAGTCTGGGGACGGGCTCCATTCTAAAGTCTGGAGACGGGCTCCATTTTAAAGTCTGGGGACGGGCTCCATTTTAAAGTCTGGAGACGGGCTCCATTTTAAAGTCTGGGGACGGGCTCCATTTTAAAGTCTGGAGACGGGCTCCATTTTAAAGTCTGGGGACGGGCTCCATTTTAAAGTCTGGAGACGGGCTCCATTCTAAAGTCTGGGGACGGGCTCCATTTTAAAGTCTGGGGACGGGCTCCATTTTAAAGTCTGGGGACGGGCTCCATTTTAAAGTCTGGGGACGGGCAGTTTGAGGAGTTTGTTCTACGGGGAAACGCTGAAGCTCCTGGAACTAAACTCTGACCCCAAAGCACATCTCATCTACTCAGAGTCACATGGTGCAAAAGTCATTCATCGTGGTTCTCCTCTTCCTCCTTCTTCTCCTCTTCCTCCTTCACCTCTTCTTCCTCCTTCACCTCCTCCTCCTTCTCCTCCTTCTCTTCCTCCTTCTCTTCTTCCTCCTTCTCTTCCTCCTTCTCCTCTTCCTCCTTCACTCCCTCATCTTCACCAGCCTCATCGTGCACCACATATCCTTCCTCCTCATCTTCAACTTCAAATCCATCCTCGTCTTCCTCTCCCTGCTGTCCTTCCTCAGCATCCATCTTCTCCTCTTCCTCCTCTCCTATTGTTGATGTTTTTGTTGTTGTTGTTGTTTCTCCCGCAGGTGTTTCTGCTGCTGCCTCCTTTTCCTCCTCTAGCTCCTTGTCCTCCTCTTCCCCCAGAAGCTCCTCCTCTTCCTGTCCCTTCCCCTCTGATTGGTCGCCTCCTCCCTCGCCGGTGAGCTCCATTTCAGAGACGTCCATCACCATCGAATCCTCGGGGTCCTGATCGTCCTGATTCCCAGTGAACGGGTTCTCCCCCTAAAGAGAAGCAAGAGAGGACTCTTTAAAGTAGAGACACTACATACTGATATACACCTGAACATCAGCAGGAGAGGACTCTTTAAAGTAGAGACACTACATACTGATATACACCTGAACATCAACAGGAGAGGACTCTTTAAAGTAGAGACACTACATACTGATATACACCTGAACATCAGCAGGAGAGGACTCTTTAAAGTAGAGACACTACATACTGATATACACCTGAACATCAGCAGGAGAGGACTCTTTAAAGTAGAGACGCTACATACTGATAAACACCTGAACATCAGCAGGAGAGGACTCTTTAAAGTAGAGACACTACATACTGATATACACCTGAACATCAACAGGAGAGGACTCTTTAAAGTAGAGACGCTATATACTGATATACACCTGAACATCAGCAGCAGAGGACTCTTTAAAGTAGAGACACTACATACTGATATACACCTGAACATCAACAGGAGAGGACTCTTTAAAGTAGAGACGCTATATACTGATAAACACCTGAACATCAGCAGGAGAGGACTCTTTAAAGTAGAGACACTACATACTGATATACACCTGAACATCAGCAGGAGGACTCTTTAAAGTAGAGACACTACATACTGATATACAGGAGAGGACTCTTTAAAGACTCTTAACCTTCAGGTAGCTCTCCAGCTTCTTCCCGATCAGTTTGTGGTTCAGGATGCTGCGAGCGACGGAAAGACTCGCCCTCTTCGACTGCTCCATCATCCCCTTTAATATAATGTGAGAGAGAGAGAGAGAGAGAGAGAGAGAGAGAGAGAGAGAGAGAGAGAGAGAGAGAGAGAGAGAGAGAGAGAGAGAGAGAGAGAGAGAGAGAGAGAGAGAGAGAGAGAGAGAGAGAGAGAGAGAGAGAGAGAGAGAGAGAGAGAGAGAGAGAGAGAGAGAGAGAGAGAGAGAGAGAGAGAGAGAGAGAGAGAGAGAGAGAGAGAGAGAGAGAAAACATCAGTAATTAATAATGTTGATATCTTTCTTATTTCTTGAACAGACCAGTATAAAAACCACCAGACTCAGAGACAGTTTTATTCCACAGACGATAACACTATGAAACACCTGAACTCTGAAGAACATCCATAACATTGCATTTTGCTAATTATTTATCTATACATCATATTCCATTTACTTTTATATAGACTCTTCTTGCACTATTTGTATTTGCTTGCACATCTCCAAACATTCTCTTGCACCATTGTATTTGGTTCATGTCCTATATATTGTTGGAGGAGCCTGTGACTTCAGTGTTTCATGTCCATATCCACACTGAAGCTGCTGAGCACGTGGTGATAGAGCCTTGAACCTTGCAGAGGACCTTCCTGCAGTGAGGAATGCTTGGTGATGTTTGCTCACCTTCCTGTTGTAGTTGTGATCCGGGGACTTGATGTGTTTCTGGATGAGATGCGGCTGCATGGGGATGAACACGTCGCAGGCGGCGCAGTGCGCGGCCTCCACCTTCCTCATGAAGTGCTCCATCCCCAGATCTGCATGGCAACACAACATATTTACATACAGCACATTGTTTTATGCATGCTTAGTTAACATCAAGCTGTCTTTGGCTCTTTTCTGCAGTAACAATGTACACATACCCTCTGTGGGACGAATAAAGGTATTCTGAAATCACTCACTCACACTGACTGAATCACTCTCTAAAGCCCTGACACACACACACACACACTCACTCTCTAAAGCCCTGACACACACACACACTCTGACTGAATCACTCTCTAAAGCCCTGACACACACACACACACACTGACTGAATCACTCTCTAAAGCCCACACACACACACTCTGACTGAATCACTCTCTAAAGCCCTGACACACACACTGACTTAATCACTCTCTAAAGCCCTGACACACACACACACACTGACTGAATCACTCTCTAAAGCCCTGACTCACACACACTGACTGAATCACTCTCTAAAGCCCTGACTCTCACACACTGACTGAATCACTCTCTAAAGCCCTGACTCTCACACACTAACTGAATCACTCTCTAAAGCCCTGACTCTCACACACTGACTGAATCACTCTCTAAAGCCCACACACACACACTCTGACTGAATCACTCTCTAAAGCCCACGCACACACACACTCTGACTGAATCACTCTCTAAAGCCCACGCACACACACTGACTGAATCACTCTCTAAAGCCCTGACACACACACACTCTGACTGAATCACTCTCTAAAGCCCACACACACACTCTGACTGTATCACTCTCTAAAGCCCTGACACACACACACACTGACTGAATCACTCTCTAAAGCCCACACACTGACTGAATCACTCTCTAAAGCCCACACACACTCTGACTGAATCACTCTCTAAAGCCCACACACTGACTGAATCACTCTCTAAAGCCCACACACACTCTGACTGAATCACTCTCTAAAGCCCACACACACACACACACTCTCTCTAAAGCCCTGACTCACACACACACTGACTCACTCTCTAAAGCCCACACACACACACTCTCTGACTGAATCACTCTCTAAAGCCCACACACACACACACTCTGACTGAAGCTGTCTTTGGCTCTTTCCGCTGTAACAAATGTAACGTCCCCTCTGTGGGACAGATAAAGGTATTCAGATGTCGGACAGTGATGAGCGTCTGACGGCCATGACTTCCAATATATCCACAAAATAACTCGCTCTGATTGGTTGTTCAGTTCATCAGCCCACAGGAAGAGACAGAGGGGAAAGGAAAGCAACAGAGGACACGCCTGTGTTCCCGTTTTCCAACATTTATTCTGTTGCGTGATTGATGCACTCGGACGCCTTCATGCCTCGATGATGTCACTCTTTCTAAAGCCTTACTATCAATACTTTTCCAGTAAACCAAGAAATGACACTGCTTTACTGTAATGCATAAATAAAACCGGTTGTGTTTGAGTGCAGGAGAGGACGGTGGGCTCTGTGATCCAGTTCTTTGTGCTCTTACCCTTGGTGAGGTCCTGCTCTCTGTACACCTGGCAGATGGCGGCGCTGTGGTTCTCCAGCTGACCCACCCTCTGATCCGTCTTCTTAAACTTGTTCTGCAGATACTCCTGAAAAACAAAGTCTTTCAGTTTATCCATGAGGGATGAGAACAGTCAAAATAATCACACGTAGCTTCATCGTGCAGCCCTTTTCATGGAACTATTCACATCTCACACTGTAACTTGTATTCATGTTTTATTGTCTTTGTATTTCAAAAGCCATTTTATAATATGTTTCTGCTGCACTATGTCTTTCATGTTTGTAAAGCACTTCGAATTGCCTTGTGTTGAAAGGGGCTGTATAAATAAACTTGCCTATGTGTGAGGGCTTCAAAATGGTGTCTGAAATATTTGTGTTTATTTATTTAAGAGGAGACAATCCACGTTAACCCTCTGAGGGTCGACAGCAGAAGAAACCAGGGTCGCCGAGGCGTGGAAGAACTATTTCCTGATGTCTTGTAAAGGACTTTTCTCTGTGGGATTTCCATACATTTCTGAGTGATAACATTTTGGTCTTGTTTTTTCTTTTGTATTTATGGTCTCATAACTATTTGTACATCCATGTGACACCCATGTAGCTACGTATGCTGATAGCTTAGCTTGTCATGAAAACAAACATGTATATAACTCGATTGTGCAGCACAGGGTTCATGTTTTAAAAGCATCTTTAGAAAAACACCCAGGCGCATTTTAATCCATCGCAGATTGAGCCATAGAAGCTGTCCAGTCACCCTAAAGACACATTTCATTTTAAACAAGTAAATACAATCAAATAAAAACATGCAACATAACTACTTTTGAATCCAGGCTGGAGACTTTTCTTTGTGCCGCTGTGATATATTCACATCTCACACTGCACGCTAACTTTTGAGTATTATGGATTTATTTCAACAAAGACCATGCATACAAATACATTCATCTCAGAAAAGAGAAGATATGACTGATGCCATATTATAGCTAATAGCTCATTTCCATCTGCAGTCCTCAGGCAGGTGCAGGTTATTCATGTACCGGTGTTATTATCTTTGCTTTTTAATGTTTAAAACAAGTTTCTGCTGCACTATTTCTTAATGCTCTAGACATATGATAGCTATGTGATTAACATGATGATTCAGCCTCTATGGAGAGAGACATATGACAAGCATGATCATTTCTGACGTGGAGCTAATCTGAAGTAAACATTGAATACTGCTTTCTATTCCTCCATCTTGTGACTGTGTAACTCCCTCTCTTGGATATCAGCATGTGAAGGACACTGTTCAGGAACTAGTTGATGCTCTGTATGTGATGACTCCTTCCATTCTGGAGAGGATCACAAATACATGGATCCTGATGTTGAAGCTCAAGCCGGGGACCAGGGAGTTTTCTAACAATGCTCTTAATGTCTTTCATGTTTGTAAAGCACTTTAAATTGCCTAGTGTTGAAAGGTGCCATATAAATAAACGTTCCTTGCATTAAAAGAGAACATGTACAGTGGCTTTGGGTCCCTTGGAAGGCGCTATAATTCATTGAATCTATTACTATGAGCACGAGCGCAGTGAAAACGAGTGTGTGCTACCTGCAGGAAGTCGGTGGTGGGCTTGGACAGCTGTCCGGACAGGAACTTGAAGTGGTCTTTGTGGAAGCGGCTGTCCAGGTGAGTCTCCATCTCCTCCTTATAGAAGGAGCGGAACTTACACACCGAGCAGGCGAACATCACCCTGAGGGGGAGACGGAGAGTAAAGTCAACTTGTCAATCTTACTCAGTTTGTGTTTACAGTCAGAGATATCAAATACGTATATCCTATACAATCACACATTTACACATTTACACACATGCACACATTAAGATAAGAAAGAAAACACAACAATCAATAAATACAAAATAACAGTCACTTCAATAACTTTGGTGCAAGATTGTCCATAGATTGTGCATTTATTGCAGATTGTCCAGCAGCGTGAAAAAAAGTGTCTTGTGCTCGATTAGAGTGTCTGAGTGTGGGGGGAGTTGTAGTCCAGTGGGGGAGAGGGGAGGGAGGGGAGAGAGAGAGAGGAGGGAGGGAGGGAGGAGAGAGGAGAGAGAGGAGAGAGGAGAGAGAGAGGAGGGAGGAGAGAGGAGAGAGAGAGAGGAGAGAGAGGAGAGAGAGGAGAGAGAGAGGAGGGAGAGAGAGAGGAGGAGGGAGGGAGGAGAGAGGAGGAGAGAGAGGAGGGAGGAGAGAGAGAGGAGGGAGGGAGGGAGGAGAGAGGAGAGAGAAGAGAGGAGAGAGAGGAGAGGGAGGGAGGAGAGAGAGGAGAGAGGGAGGAGGGAGGAGAGAGGAGAGAGAGGAGAGGGAGGAGAGGGAGGGAGGAGAGAGAGGAGAGAGGAGAGAGAGGAGGGAGGAGAGAGAGAGGAGGGAGGGAGGGAGGAGAGAGGAGAGAGAGGAGAGAGAGAGAGAGAGGAGAGAGAGAGGAGGGAGGAGAGAGAGAGGAGGGAGGGAGGGAGGAGAGAGAGGAGAGAGGAGAGAGAGGAGAGAGAGAGGAGGGAGGAGAGAGAGGAGGGAGGGAGGAGAGAGAGGAGAGAGAGAGGAGGGAGGGAGGAGGAGAGAGAGGAGAAGAGGAAGGAGGAGGAGGAGAGGAGGAGGGAGGGGAGGAGAGAGGAGAGAGAGAGGGAGGGAGGAGAGAGGAGAGAGAGAGGAGGGAGGAGAGAGAGGAGAGAGAGAGGAGGGAGGGAGGGAGGAGAGAGAGGAGAGAGAGGAAGGAGGGAGGGAGGGAAGGAGGGAGGAGAGAGAGGAGAGAGAGAGGAAGGAGGGAGGGAGGGGAGAGAGGTGAGAGAGGGGAGAGGAGAGAGAGAGAGGAGGGAGGGAGGGGAGAGAGGTGAGAGAGGTGAGAGAGGGGCGAGAGGTGAGAGGAGAGGGAGGGAGAGAGGAGAGGAGGAGGGAGGGGAAAGAGAGGGGGGAGGTGGGAGAGAGAGGTGAGAGAGAGAGGGAGAAGAGAGAGAGGAGAGAGAGGGGGGAGGTGGGAGAGGAGAGAGGGGAGAGAGAGGAGAGAGAGGTGAGAGAGGAGGGAGGTGGGAGAGAGAGGTGAGAGAGGGGGGAGGGAGGTGAGAGAGGAGAGAGAGGTGAGAGGGGGGGGAGGTGAGAGAGAGGTGAGAGAGGAGAGAGGGGAGAGAGAGGAGGGAGGGAGGGGAGAGAGGTGAGAGGAGAGAGAGGGGGGAGAGGAGAGAGAGGGGAGAGAGAGGGGTATACGATCACATGTGTATACGATCACATGTGTATACGATCACATGTGTATACGATCACATGGGTATACGATCACATGTGTATACGATCACATGGTATACGATCACATGTGTATACGATCACATGGTATACGATCACATGGTATACGATCACATGGGTATACGATCACATGTGTATACGATCACATGGGTATACGATCACATGTGTATACGATCACATGGTATACGATCACATGTGTATACGATCACATGGTATACGATCACATGGTATACGATCACATGGTATACGATCACATGTGTATACGATCACATGGTATACGATCACATGTGTATACGATCACATGTGTATACGATCACATGTGTATGTAATAATGTATGAAGTCAACTAAAAGAACCCCCGTCATCTGGCCCTGAAGCTGGAAAGACCTTTCAGATCGAGCAATGATTCTCATATAAAACAAATACTCAGTTTTATTCTTGAATCAACTTTTTTTAATGAAAAATCTTTATTGTAATTTCCCTTTTCGAGCAACAGAAAATAAGTAGATATGAATGATTGATTGAGCTTTAGACCCTTATGATAGTGCTTTATTACATAGTGAGTTCACTGCATCTCCACCAGTGAACACGGTGCTCTGGTAAAGAGTGCCGTCAGGATGAAGGTTGATCTGGTGCCGAAGCACCAGTTAGTACATTTGAACATTTCCTCTCACCTCTCCAGGAAGCCCCTCCTCTTCCTCATCTTGGGGTGTTTGTCCTGGCCGGGGCTCGGGCTCTGTTTCCCCGCCGGACTCTTCTCCTCCTTCTGCTCTGGGGAAGCTGAGAGCAAACGTAAAGCATTACAGATTGAAGAGAGAGGGTGAGAGGTGTAGACGGGTGGAGCTCATAGTCCTTACCGTTATCTGCATCTACAGGAGCTTTGAAGACCTGGGGGAAAACAATGTTGCATTACTTATTTTATTCAGAAACATGGATAAAAACATGACATTTAAATCAGATAAAACATTAAGAATAACCACGGGGCAAAGTGTTGATAGAGCAGTGTTTCTCAAACCTCCTATACTAGTCATTTTTAAACAATTTGAGAAACACTTTGAATTTATTATTTATTTATTTCAAATGTGAAATTGTACCAATATACTGACGGACCACTAGGGGGGCCACACTTTGAGAAACACTGATATAGCAGGATCAAATGTTTTCTTTCTCCTCACCTCCACTGCAGGTTTTGTTTCACTGTCGTCACCGTTCTTCTCGGCTGGCTCTACGGAAACAAAGCACTTCCACGTCAAGCTGTGGAGCACAAAGTACATCAAGGGGGTCCGAACTGTTCTCACTGAGGGCCACACACAGAAAACATCTGAAGGGCTGGACCCCCACTAGAGGGGAGGTTTATCGAGTGAGTCCTAAAACCAGGAAGTGAGTCAGCATTTCACCACTTCCTGTTCCCTCGTCTCAGAGCCAATGGGATCTCTCCATAGGATTTAGGAAAATATCTGAACTAAGGTCTGTGGTTGAGACACATTGAAGAGACGGATCACGTTTTGTTCTAGGACATTAAATCCATCAGCAGTGACCCCACTGGTGATTTCTGAAGAGTTGACATGTCTGAAAAACGATGGTTGTTACCAAGTGGCTGAATAGGACTACAGAAGTCGTGGAGGACGTTGTACGTCATTACGCCGAACACGTGAACACTCCTCTAAGTTAGTTTGCCCTGTTCTGCTTGAAAGCAAGTACCTGCCTCCTGCAAAGTGTTCAAACAAACGCTTCAACTCGTTCCATTTAGAATCTGTGTGTTTGAATATGGATCTGAAGTTGGCGTGACGTTGAAGTCGTGCTGCTGGACTCGGCTGTAGTTCCTTTATAGCATAACGTTAGCATTTAGCTTCTGGAGATTAGATTTATGATTCAAACATTATGAAAGTAGGGTAGACACGTGGAGATTATCCTGAACAAAACGTGCATTTATCAAACAGGTTCACTTTCCACAGACCTTATTTCCAGCTCTTTTCCAAAATCCTCTGGAGAAATCCCATTGGCTCTGAGACCAGGGAACAGGAAGTGGTGAAATGCTGACTCACTTCCTGGTTTTAGGACTCATTCCTGCACCACTCTATTGCCTCATAAGGTAAGTATTAAGTTAGCAAAATCTATCAAATGTAGGTCAATTATTCTTGATACTTGAATAAGCTTTGAGAAACTCCCAGCTCTCCAGAGGGTTTACTTTATCCTGTTTGCATCCCTTACAACAGATCCTCAGATTGATTATAATGAGGGGAAATATGAAGGTTTATTTAAAGCTCGTTATGGAAATAAGTTTGTTTTTGTATCAACTAAGATCTGTTAGAAAATGTTTAAATTGACTGAATTTATTTGGCTCGTTAACACATGAAAACTACTTTGTGATATCTGTTTACATATATTTAAGAAGTACAATATAACAGAAGCACATATTCCATTATGCTTTTAGAAGTAGCTGAGGGCCAAAGCATCTCTGTAGGTGATTGTGAGCTCTTCAGGTGTTTGTTTACCTGGTTTAGTTTCTGCCGGCTCTGTTCGGTTCATCTTGGACTCGGGTTCGTCAGCTGCCGTGAGAGTCTGCTTCCTCTTCTTCTGCATCTCCCTCTGAGGCTTCACCTGCTGCAGGAAACACCGTTAACGTGCACTCTGACACCGCTAACGTGCACTCTGACACCGCTAACGTGCACTCTGACACCGCTAACGTGCACTCAAATAGAATAAAACCATGTGGGCTGTAAAACCATAACTCAAAGACTCCTCGATGTCCGTCAGTATTATCATTTTAAGCTACATCCTGTGCTCTCTGGTACCATTATTTAATACTGACATTTCTACAGCTATCAAGATTTAATTTGCATAAGTAATAAGAATAAAGCAGATTCTGTTAGTAAAACTGCTTTTACGCTATAGAAATAGACAACGGTTGCCTCTTGTAAGCTATAAGAGATCATTATTGGTCACTTTTTCTAAATCTGCCCGAGGTGGGGGCAAAAGAAAGAAATGAAAACCTCTCCTCAGCCCCAGGTCACTTGGCGTTACTGTACAAAAGGAGGCAGATTAGTTAAGTCTGTGGGGAGTTAGGGGGGGGGGGGGGTAACTGTCCGATGTGAGGGGGTCGTATTCTGTATAAACTGTGAAGCCCCTGAGACAAATGTGTGCTGGGAATACAGTCGTGTACAGTCAGTTAGATCCTGTGTTACAGCTGCTTCGACCCCCTTCACATTTGAACATTAGAACAACCTTTGTCTTTGCCAAGTTCATCTGGGATTGGGTTGGGAAATAAACTTTGATTCAAAATAAAAAAAGCATAAGAAATTTACAGAATTCTACTTAGATTGGAAAGACCAATTAGTCGACTACAGGTTTAGGGGGGGGGGCAGCCCTTCACTTTAGACCTGGATCACCCACAGCCGCGTCAGATGAATGGAGGGGGAATCCTTTTACAACTACTCTCCTTCGAGTGCAGCTCTATCGTGAGTCGGGACAGTTTGCAGGAAGAAGCTGCCCCCCACTTTAACAACAAGTTCAAAATAAAAGCAGTACCGTTAACCTTATCTTAACTCTGTCAGGGTTGGGTCAAAACAGGGAATCTTTCATCACACCCCCCAGGTAAACACAAATAAGAGTTGGACAATGAGGGGGGTCCATGTTGTGTTTTCCGTTTTGTCCTATAAAGCGTCCTTGGGTTTCATGAAAGGCGCTAAATAATATAAGTGAACGTTATTATCATTTAACTGGTGGGGGGAGTGAAGATCTAATGTGAGTCGGGACAGTTTGCAGAAAGTAACACTTTGGGCTTTCTCTTGGGGGGGGAATCAGAGCGGGCTTTACTTCCTGTCTGAGGAGGGCTTTATTCATCTTACTTACTTTGTTGAGGGGTCTCTTGCGGCCCCGCTGCCGGCCGGCCCGCGGCCCCCCTCCAAAGTGCCTCCCGGGGATGTCTTGCTGCTGGAAGCCCCCGCTCTCAGGGTACATGCGGCTGGCCAGGAGGGAGGGCAGCTTGCCTCGACCCCCCCCCGGAGAGGAGGAGAGTCTCCCCCCCCCTCGCCCACCCCCGCCTAAGGGAGGGGGGTCCGACCTGCGGTTTGCAAACCCTCCTGTTCCTCCACCCCTTCTGGGGGAGCGGCGCCCTGTCCAGCTCCCCCCGCCTCCTCCTCCTCCTCCCTGGTTGAACGACTCCCTCATATTCTGTCGCATTTTGGCGACTCCATAGGAAGAAGAGGATGATGAGGAGGGGCTGTCAAAGCCTCCGCCCCCCCCTCCCAGACCAACAACACCCCCAAAGCCGGAGTTTCCTCTCTGACTCAGCAGCATCCCATCCTCGCGGCCATCGTAACCATAGCTCCCAGCAGAGGATCTGTAGAGATCTCGGGAGGGGGGGAGGGCGGGGGAGCGAGAGTCGAAAGACTCGTAGTGGTCAAACCTGCGGAAGGGAGGGAGAGGGTTGGTGGAGGGAAGGGAGGCAGGGGGGGGCTTCTGCTCCGGCTCCTCCTGCCTCCTCCCTTCTTCTTAAACCTGGTGGGGTTTACAGACAGGAAGTGAACCTCTGAGTCTGCTCCTCATTGGTTTAATGTTCCAAAGTCGCTTTGGGTTAAAAGCGTCAGCTAAATGAAATGTAATGTCCCCCCACCCCACATTCCACCAGACCCCGATGATGACCCTGTGCACATCTTTATAACAAAGTAATGATTTCTCTCTTGCAAACGCTCAGCTGGAGGTCAAACGCTGCAGATATGGGGATGCAGTTTGTTGGAAACCTTCAGAACTGGGGGGGGAGGGGGGGTCTGGAGACCAGGGCAAGAGGAGATATACTCAACATGGGGGGGACATAATCTAGAGTTCTTTGTATCTATCATGATGCCTGTAAACTTCCCTCTTGTGTAACCTGAAGCCAGAACACATGGAGGATGGATCACAGTACCGATGGGCTGGGATGGAGATATAAAACAACTGCACCTCCAATGAGGAGGGGGGGGGAGGGGGGGGCATGCATTTTTTATGGCGTCTAAAGGATTTCAGGAACATTTTCTTGGCAGCAAACAAACAAACATAAACGGAAAGGAGAAACACTTCTGCACACGGCGAGGCGTTCAGGCGACACAGAAACTCATCCCACGTGTGAAGCAAAACGCAAAATGTACTCTAGCAACCTTACCTCAACTATTACCACTACATTGATATGGTCTTTAATTGTATTTTTTACACATTTTAAAAGATCCGTTCCTTAGATTTCAAATAAAGGCTAAACATATGTGATTTTTTTATTACAAAAAGCCTCATGTCACAGCTCTCAGTTTTCGGATTTATCTAAAACAAGCCTTTTTGTCAACTTTTTTCAAATGTAGTTTAGGTCCTTTGCTAAATATCCTGTTTGTTTATATAGTGATCATCATCTGCTCTACCTGGCCTGGATGGAGTGTTTTCTGACTGATGAAGAACAGTTTTTACTCTGCTCTACCTGGCCTGGATGGAGTGTTTTCTGCCTGATGAAGAACAGTTTTTACTCTGCTCTACCTGGCCTGGATGGAGTGTTTTCTGACTGATGAAGAACAGTTTTTACCTGTCGCCGCGGGACCCTTTCAGCCCCCCCTCCAGCTGAGTCAGCATGTCCAGACGCTGGTTGATTTTGGCGATGACTGCATCTGCATGTGTTCCTGTGGAGGAGGTCAGGGAGGTTCCTGAAAGCCCCCTTTTCATATGGCCTCCTCCTCCTCCACCTCCACCTCCTCCGTAGCCCCCCAGCCCGGACATGGAGTCTTTATAGCCCCCACCATACAGGTCGAAGCCACCAGAACCTGACAAAGAGAAGAAAATACACTTTATTTTGACCACCAATCGTCTTTGTGTCAGTACAGTGGTGGCTTTAAGAACCGACTGTAGGACTGCAGAAGCTACGTCACAGTTACTGATGAACTGACGTTATGGACAGATGAAGACCCTCGGTCACAGTCCTCCTGAGCACATAAAAGTATTGTGGAGACTACTAGACTTACTATTTAATCTCCCCTTCATGCACTAATGCACAATACTTTATGCAACTGTACATATCATGTGGTGGCCCTCAGAGAATTGTTGCTGGGCTCAACTCACTCGTTTACAAGAACACACCGTTTTTTTTCATAGATCTAGCCTCTTAATATTAGATAAAGTGCACACTATTGATCGGTTTCACCCCGGTCATCTCCCCACTGAGGTGAAATCCTTTTTATACAACATCTTAGAGCCCTACTAATATTAAGGCCCCGGCCACATGGAGACGAAACGGGTTGTATCCGCTACAGTTGTTGTGTTGCCGGGAGCATATAACAGGCATGAAAACGGGTCAGGGGTGAAAAAGGTGAGAAGGATATTATCCCTCTAGGGGGGTCCGGGGGCATGCTCCCCCAGAAGAACATTTTGAATATTCCATATTTTAAAGCATCAATCTGATGCATTTTGAGATGCATTTTTTTGCCAACCTGGGGAGAGCTGGAGAAACTTAACTTCAGCCAAGAGTCAAAAATATTATGGCCTCCTTACTAAGTATTATGCAAGACATTTCATGCCAGCCTGTCACTGGGTCTAACATTTACAGTATATGAGGCACAATGTGGTAAGGGCTTAATGCAAATGGCTTAATGCATATGCAGATGGTGGACATGCTGTAACTTAACTTGTCTACTCTTCCATCATGACTGACAGCCAATACAATGTTATGTAATTCAGATTTTAATACATTTTATTGGCAAAGATAGCCTAAAACACACAATACAGTGGTTTCCAGGAGCCTTAGAAAACGGGATGGAATGCTCCGCCAAGGTTCCAAGGACCATTGCCTAGAACACAAATTATGTAATTAATGTAAAGCTAGTGTATTCCATGTTTAGGTGATGATGCTGCCAGTGACCGCAGCTGATTGTGAATAATAATAATAATAAATTATTATTATTATTATTATATAAAAATAACAATCTCAAAGTGCTAGTGTACTCTGTCTATGCTGCCTGTGCTGACTAACAGGCCTACACCACCTACCTCTGCATTTGCTATGCGGTTTATAACTGGTACGGGGATCTTTCCCTGGCACTGCTGCCTGATTGTTTCTGACCCCTGGTTGGCTTGACTCTGGCTTGCTGGATTCACCCTAGCTGATGCTGGAAGGAAGCTGCTGGCAACACTATGAGTGGAAGCTATCATCTGCACCTTCTTCTTGTGAACTTCCGTCTGGCAGTGAGCCTGCAGAGCATGGCTGCCTTTGTTAGCATAATTGATCTCTTTGTGGCAGAGAATGCATCTGGCGAATCCCTGCCTGTTGATTTTGATGAATACATCTCCTAGATGAAAGGACACCTCTTGCTCTTTTACTGAGACCTTGCCTTCCAGTTTTAGCCACGACCAGTTCCAGCTGCATTTCAATCCAGCATCCAGCTGTTTAACAATGGCTGAATCCTTCTCCCCTAACACACTCATTCTGCAAAAATAATGTTTGTATTAGTGTTAGCACTAACTTCTAGTTTAGCCTTATTGATAGAACGGTGGACCACTTTACCCTTCAGCCTTGTCAGTCCCCTCACCTCAAAATCATCAACACGTCCTGGAAAAACGAGTTGTAGAGATTTTAGAAAGTAGCACTAACATTAACCAGTTTTTCTTTTTTGTGATTTACCGTAAGCTATACAAGCTAGCATCTAACTTTAGTAACGATATCTAGCTAATGTTAGGCTAACGTTAACGGTAGCGTTAGCTAATCATTTTCCACCGGAGCTTTAGTGCTAGCTGTCTAACGTTGCGTTCTCTCCTGCTGTGTTCACATTACACATTCGTCACTACCTCCCCGAGTCGGGAGCGATTCATGCTGTGCGGAATCGCCGAGGCCAGGCGTGCTTTCAGCTTCTGATGGTGGTCTGGATCCCGCTCTGGTCAGCACGAGCGAAGCGAACTGCTTGTAAACCAATGATCAGGTCCCTTTTGGCACGCGCACCTGTTCGCAGTTCACTGAATCTCTGGGGCTGGTTCAGAGGCCGTAACGGTACGCACCGTGGAAGACGAGACCCAATCACTGCCGCTGAGAGACTCTCAGCGGCAGTGATTGGGTCTCGTCTTCCACTCGTCACCCAACGGTGCGTACCATTACGGCCTCTGAACCTACCCCCCCCCCCCCCTTAAATATTTTCTCATCGAATCTACACGATTCACGTAGGTCACCTATTTTGGTTTCAAAACGGCGAATGTCGCCGAAAGGTGAGGGATTTTCATGCCTGATATAAGGATTTATCCACGATGTTGAAAATGTTAAAAATGTAGTGTTTAAAACATAACAAAAATGTATGTTTAAAACAAAGATAAAAAGGTTCAAAAAAGTTATGTTTAATGTTTTAAGGAGGTGACCCTACTCAGCCAATCAAGTCGGTGCAGTCAGTGAGTCAGCACGATAGATTCAAACACACACGGAGACGAGACAAGAGGAGAGAAACAGTCGGAGTAATAATAATAATAATAATAGCAATAATAATTGGGAGGGGGGGGCGCGGCTGTTCTTGTGTTCTCTGAGGGGAGGCTCACCTTCCCACACTTTGAAAACCCCTGGTATAGACGGTTCGTCCACACGAGGCCGACACGGAAACGCGGATAACGATAACGGCTCCCAGGTGGGTAGATCTGCAGACGAAACGCTCTGGGGGGCCAAACGGCTTCGTGTGTAGCCCTATACGATCATTTCCTGATAACGATGACGCCATAGCCCCGCCCCACCTCTGCTGCTCACCCCTGCGTCATTGCTGATGTGTTTCGCCAACAACGGCGGATCACAGGGTTGCTTTCATGCTCTAGACCAGGGGTGTCAAACTCAAATACACAGTGGGCCAAAATTAAAAAATGGGTACTAGTCGAGGGCCGGACTGGTTCAATGTTTATTGCAGAACTTATTGAAATGAACTTATTACACATATTAAACATGGAACTAACAAAGCTTCAATTATTGCCTATAAAAACAACATTAAACATTAAATAATCAGTTGCATTCATTTCTTACGGCTCTATCTGCAGCTTTTCCAGAGTCATTTCTCATGGCTCTATCTGCAGCTTTTCCAGAGTCATTTCTTACGGCTCTATCTGCAGCTTTTCCAGAGTCATTTCTCATGGCTCTATCTGCAGCTTTTCCAGAGTCATTTCCTACGGCTCTATCTGCAGCTTTTCCAGAGTCATTTCTCATGGCTCTATCTGCAGCTTTTCCAGAGTCATTTCTTACGGCTCTATCTGCAGCTTTTCCAGAGTCATTTCTTACGGCTCTATCTGCAGCTTTTCCAGAGTCATTTCTCATGGCTCTATCTGCAGAGTCATTTCTCATGGCTCTATCTGCAGCTTTTCCAGAGTCATTTTTTTATGATCACATTTCTCCACAGGCCAACAACAGCTTCAAAAAAACTATTTCCCTCAAAGAAAAAAACAAACATGCCCTGTTGTCGTGAGAAAGAAAGTGCAGAAGGAAACATCCATTGAAACTCAGTTTGCTGCTCTGTTACTATTTCACTTTTTTAAACTATTTTCTTCTTGTATTTACTATTTATTTGCACTATATTTTTCTGTTTATCTGTGTTTTGTGTTGCTCTGTTGGAGAAGCCTGTGACACAAGATTGTCATCGACATAACTACACTGTAGCTATGTTCGTTTGACAAATAAAGAACCTTGAACCTTGTGATGCTAGTTCAAGCCAGATACTTGGCATCTCATCTTGGGTGCAAGTTCATCAATGTTTGGGCTCAGGCTCTGAGCTGAGGAAATCCTCAGGATTGAGTGAAGGTGTGTGTGCAATATACCGGCGGGCCAGATCTAATAGTCATTAGAAATTATCCTGCGGGCCGAAATTAAATCCACCACGGGCCTGATTTGGCCTGCGGGCCTTGAGTTTGACACATGTGCTCTAGACGCTACTGACCACGATGTTAGTGCAAAATCTACAGCTCCTCTACCACAACCATCAGCAACAAGTGGATATGGAGAACTACTTGAACTACATGAGACATACGTCTCCAGCGGGTCGAGTGGTCTCGTGTGGACGGACACATTTCGCCGATTCCGTGTGGACGGAAGACTTTTTTAATATCGACTTCGGTTCGTTTTCGTCTCCGTGTGGCCGGGGCCTAAATTCACTTGTTTCCTTACCTCTGCTGCCGGACCCGCCGCCTCCCCAACTGGAGTAACCTATAACAAGGGAAAGACATATTGGTTTAGTACACATAAAACCAATTTAAAATAGAAGAATTTTAAGTAAATCAGGTTTGTTGGTAATTTAGATAAAGCAAAAAAATGATTTGAATGTTTATTTTTCTACAAATCCTTATCAGGCAATGGTTGTATTCTGTTGTAATGGCTTCACATTAATATAAAAATATTTGGGACCATGGCTCGAATCCAAAACTGACCTCCAACCCCTGATCAATAATCTCTGATGTACCTAC
>CM062266.1:39771884-39781884 GCA_031216635.1 Dissostichus eleginoides | reverse complement strand
CACATATGTGAGAATGCTGTTCATTGATTACAGTTCAGCCTTCAATACCATTGTGCCCTCCAAGCTGGTCATCAAGCTCAGAGACCTCGGGCTCAACAGCGCCCTCTGTGACTGGATCCTGAACTTCCTGACGGGCAGACCCCAGGCAGTGCGGGTGGGAAACATCCCATCCTCCACCCTGATCCTCAACACCGGTGCCCCTCAAGGCTGCGTGCTCAGCCCTCTCCTCTACTCCCTGTTCACTCACGACTGCGTGGCCACACACAGCTCCAACACCATCGTGAAGTGTGCTGACGACACCAACGTCATCGGCCAGATCACCGACGAGACGGCGTACAGAGATGAGGTCGAAAACCTGACATCTTGGTGCCAGGATAACAACCTCCATCTCAACGTCAGCAAAACAAAGGAGCTGATTGTGGATTACAGGAAGCAGCAGAGAGAGGGACACGCCCCCATCGCCATCAATGGGACTACGGTGGAGAGATCAGCAGCTTCAGGCTCCTCGGTGTCCACATCACTGAGGACCTGACATGGACTCTTCACACCACCACCATCACCAAAATAGCTCGACAGCGGCTCTTCTTCCTCCGCAGGCTGAGGAAGTTCAACATGGACTCCAGGATAATCTGCAACTTCTACAGGTGCAGGCCGTCACGCCAACAGCCGCACCCTGCCTGAGCGCCAGGGTCGCAGAGGCTCAGCATCGCATGAAGCAGCGGTTCGACAAGAGACGGAGGGTGAGAGCGCCTCCTTTCACAGTGGGGGATTGGGTCAGGATTCACCGTCCTAACCGGGACCACAAGCTGCTATCCTTCTGGACGGCGCCGATGAAGGTCACCGCTCAACTGGGGTCAGCCACCTTTCGTCTGGCCGACGGATCACGGTGGCATGCAAGCCGGCTTCGGAAGGTGGCACCGCCCCCCATCGTGGACCCAGGGCACAGGGAGGACGGGGGCTTTGCTTTTCCTGATGAGCAGTTGCAGGGTCCAGCCGGGTTCCCACCTGAGCCGGTTGAGCCAGTGGTTCGTCCTGAAGCTCATCCGGCCCGTGTCCGGGTCAGACCAAGATACTTGGAAGACTATATTGTGAGCTTGTGACTCTCAGGGGTAATGTTCAGAGCATAGTCTGTTGCGTGGCAGAATAATCCACATGGCTATGCTGGTGACTGGCAGTCTACCCAGTTCATCTAGAGTAGATAGCTAAAAGTTAATTGGGTTCCTTGTGGGGGGGGGGTAAATGTTATGTATGTGTCACATCAGGTGTGACTGTGCCTTTAAGATGGCACCGGGAGTTTGGGGATGTGTGAACCGGATACAGTTAGTTGGTGTTGTGTTGTCCTGGCAGCGTGTGCAATAACGTGTTCAATAAACGGTCAACCTAAATGTCGTAGTCCATGGTCTTATATATACAACAATTGGTAAATGATTTAATATCAGATTATAATATTGATATTTGCTGTCTCACTGAAACTTGGTTGAGACATGAAGAATATGTCAGCATAAATGAAGCCACTCCACCCAGCCATATCAATACTCATATTGCTCGAGGCACAGGCCGAGGAGGTGGAGTTGCAGCAATCTTTGACTCAAGTTTACTTATCAATACTAAACCAAAATTAAATGATACCTCTTTTGAAAGTCTTGTTTTTAGTCTTACGCATCCGACCTGGAAAAACTGTGCAGCCAATCTTATTTGTTACAGTGTACCGTGCTCCAGGTCCTTATTCAGAATTCTTAACAGAATTCTCTGAGTTTTTATCAACTTTGGTTCTTAAAACAGATAAAGTGATTATCGTAGGTGACTTTAATATTCATGTTGACGATGATAAAAATATCCTTACTGTTGCATTTAACTCTATATTAGACTCTATTGGTTTCCGTCAGAGTGTAAATAAACCAACCCACTGCTATAATCACGCTCTCGACCTTGTTCTGACTTATGGTATTGAAATTGAGCAACTATTAGTGGAACCGCATAATCCTGCTTTATCCGACCATTTCTTAGTAACTTTTGAAGTACTGTTTCGAGACTACAAAGCATCAGTCAAAAGTTCCTGCAGCAGAAACCTATCTGTTAGTGCTATAGCCAAATTTAAAGAAGAGATTCCACCAATACTTAACTTGATAGCATGTCTGCATGTAAGGGAGGAAACTTATACAAAATGTACACCACCCCAAATTGATCATGTTGTTGATAGTGCTACAGATGCGCTGCGAATAAAATTAGACTCTGTTGCTCCTTTGAAAAAGAAGAAAATAAAACAACATAGACTAGCTCCATGGCATAATGCCGAAAGCCGCAAAATAAAGCAAAAGTCGAGACAACTTGAAAGGATATGGCGTTCCACTAAACTTGAAGAATCTCGTTTAATTTGGCATATTACTCTCAATGAATATAAGAAAGCACTGCGTGAAGCGAGAGCAGCTTACTACTCTTCATTAATAGATGAGAATAAGAATAATATTTCTGTTCAGCACTGTAGCCAGGCTGACAGAGAGACAGACAGGTGACAGACAGACAGGTGACAGACAGACAGACAGAGAGTCAGCCAGGCTGACAGAGAGCCACAGCTCTACTGAGCCTTCTATTCCCATAGCACTCAGTAGGAATGATTTTATGTGCTTTTTTAACGATAAAATTGTTACTCTTAGAAACAAAATTAATGACCTCTTGCCTTCGACCAGTATAGTGTTATCAACAGCTCCCGGAAACGTAAGTTCTAATATTACACCAGATAGTAAATTAGAATGCTTTTCAGCCATAAACCTTGAACAATTGAATTCAATGATTCTTTCTTCTAAACCATCAACGTGTATCTTAGACCCGATTCCAACTCAGCTGTTAAAGGAAGTTTTTCCATTAATTAGCACTGTTTATTAAATATTATGAATATGTCTTTATTATCGGGCTATGTTCCACAATCAAAGTAGCAGTGATAAAACCTCTTCTTAAAAAGCACAACCTCGATCCAGAGGTTTTAGCCAACTATAGACCTATTTCTAATCTTCCGTTCCTCTCAAAAATTCTTGAGAAAGCGGTCGCAAAACAGTTGTGTGATTACTTAAAAAACAATGATTTATTTGAAGATTTTCAGTCTGGCTTTAGAACACATCATAGCACAGAGACATCTCTGGTTAAAGTCACAAATGACCTTCTAATAGCCTCAGACAAAGGACTTGTCTCTATTCTTGTCTTACTCGATCTCAGTGCTGCATTTGATACTATCGACCATGATATCCTATTGCAAAGACTAGAGCACTTAGTTGGCATAAAGGGAACTGCTTTAGGCTGGTTTAGGTCCTATCTATCTGAACGCTCTCAGTTTGTGTGTCAACGATAAATCTTCCATGCAAACCAAAGTTAGCCATGGAGTGCCACAGGGCTCAGTGCTTGGACCTATTTTGTTCACATTATATATGCTTCCGTTAGGCAATATTATAAGGAATCATTCTGTACAGTTTCATTGTTATGCGGATGATACTCAACTATATTTATCATCAAGCCTGATGAAATTAATCATCTAAATAAAATTCAAGACTGCCTTAAGGACTTAAAAACGTGGATGACTTTAAACTTTTTGATGTTAAACACGGCCAAAACTGAAGTTATTGTACTCGGCCCAAAGAATCTACGAAACAAATTATCTAAAGATATACTAACTATGGATGGCATTAATTTGGCCTCCAGTGAGACTGTAAGGAATCTTGGTGTTATATTTGATCAGGATTTATCCTTTAACGCCCACATAAAATCTATTCAAGGACCGCCTTTCATCTACGTAACATTGCAAAAATCAGGCATATCTTGCCTCAAAACGATGCAGAGAAACTAGTCCATGCATTTGTTACTTCAAGGCTAGATTATTGTAACTCTTATTATCAGGGTGTACCAAGAAGTCAGTTAAGTCGCTTCAGCTGATTCAAAATGCTGCAGCACGTGTACTAACCAGAGTTAGGAAAAGGGACCACATTACTCCTGTTCTGGCTGCCTTACACTGGCTCCCTATAGAACAGAGGATAGAATTTAAAATTCTTCTTCTCGCCTACAAAGCCCTTAATGGGCAGGCGCCATCTTACCTTAAAGAACTCATTATACCCTACTGTCCTACTAGGGCATTGCGTTCCAAGAATGCAGGGTTGTTGGTTGTTCCTAGAGTCTCTAAAAGTACAATGGAAGCCAGAGCCTTTTCTTATCAAGCTCCACTTTTGTGGAATCAGCTTCCAGTTTGTGTTCGGGCGGCAGACAGCCTTTCCGTTTTTAAGAGTGCGCTTAAGACCTTCCTTTTTGATAAAGCTTATAGTTGATAAAATAATCTAATAAGAGTTCATTGACGTAGACACGTTGTGCCTCTTCACCTACATTTTAGTTCTTACTCTTTCACTTAAATCCTAAAAACTTAGATCTTATATTTAAAACTAAGGTTATTACTACTTCTCATTCTTCTAAATCTATTCTCTCTCTACTTCTCATACTCTCTACTCCTGTAATCTATTTATTCTATTTTCTCTTTATCCAAACTTTTCCAGACCTCTCGAGGTTCTATTAGGGGGTAACAGGTTGCAGAGAGGCCTATTCCGGCCGGGGAGTGTTTAGACCGTATTCACAGCGTACCTCCTTACCTCTCACCTCTCACCAATTCCAATTAAGGTTCCAGTGGGGACCTTACTCCCTGCGTGTGCCTCTCCACCTCTGTTCCTTACTTCTTCTCAACCTATCCTAAGGGAGTGCATGTACGTAGACACGTTGTGCCTCTCCACCTCTGTTCCTTACTTCTTACTTGCTACCCCTTTCCCTCAACCTATCCTAAGGGAGTGCATGTACGTAGAGATGTTAGTTTAGCTGCTATAGGCTTGGACTGTCCGGGGACACCTTACTTCTTCCTTCTGTCTGTCTGTCCCTGATGGCTCCCACAGGATTGTTGACATCCTCGTGGATTCATCTTATTATTATAGACACATGCATTTCCAAACATTTGGTCTACCTACGCTGTAAAATGTATTATCTCTTCGATTTACACACGGCATCTATTGCACGTCTGTCCGTCCTGGGAGAGGGATCCCTCCTCTGTTGCTCTCCCTGAGGTTTCTCCCATTTTCCCCTTTAAACTGTGGGTTTTTCTCTGGAAGTTTTTCCTTGTACGATGTGAGGGTCTAAGGACAGAGGGGGTCGTATTTTCTACTGATATTCTGTACAAACTGTGAAGTCCACTGAGACAAATGTAACATTTGTGATATTGGGCTATATAAATAAACATTGATTGATTGATTGACTGTACAGCCCCAGCCCCATCACCTTTCAGCACTGAGGTCAGGTGTGGCCCGTTTCATCGAGAGACAACAGGAAGTCCTCCTGACTGAAGGGCCAGATCTGACACAGCAACACAACTCAACACAACAACACAGCAGCACAGCAATACAGCAACACAGCAACACAACACAACACAACACATCAACGCATCAACGCATCAATGCGCCAACGCATCAACACATCAACGCATCAATGCGCCAACGCACCAACGCACCAACGCACCAATGCACCAACGCACCAATGCACCAACGCACCAACGCAACAACGCATCAATGCGCCAACGCACCAACGCACCAACGCACCAACGCACCAACGCAACAACGCACCAATGCACCAACGCACCAACGCAACAACGCACCAACGCGCCAACGCACCAACGCATCAATGCGCCAACGCATCAACGCATCAATGCGCCAACGCACCAACGCACCAACGCACCAATGCACCAACGCACCAACGCAACAACGCATCAATGCGCCAACGCATCAACGCATCAATGCGCCAACGCACCAACGCACCAACGCACCAACGGAACAACTCGTCAACACAACAACACAGCAACACATCAACGCGCCAACGCGCCAACACATCAACGCCCAACACATCAACGCGCCAACGCGCCAACACATCAACGCGCCAACACATCAACGCGCCAACGCAACGACGTGCCAACACGCCAACAACACGCCAACACGTCAACAGATTAAACACACCAACACATATACGCGACAACGCAACAACAACACGCCAACACAACAACACAGCAACACATCAACACGCCAACACAACAACACAGCAACACATCAACACGCCAACGCAACAACACGTCAACACGTCAACAGATTAAACACAGCCAACACATATACGCACCAACGCAACAACAAGCCAACACAACAACACAGCAACACATCAACACGCCAACGCAACAACACGCCAACGCGCCAACGCAACAACACGTCAACACGTCAACAGATTAAACACAGCCAACACATATACGCACCAACGCAACAACAAGCCAACACAACAACACATCAATGCGCCAACGCAACAACACGCCAACACAACAACACGCCAACGCGCCAACACAGCAACGCGCCAACGCAACAACACGCCAACGCGCCAACACAGCAACGCGCCAACGCAACGATGCGCCAACACGTCAACAGATTAAACACACCAACACATATACGCAACAACGCAACAACACAGCAACTCGCCAACACATCAACACACCAACGCAACAACACGTCAACAAAACAACACAGCAACACATCAATGCGCCAACGCAAGAACACACCAACGCAACAATACGCCAGCACGCCAACACATCAACACACCAACGCAACAACACTTCAACAAAACAACACGCCAACACAGCAACGCGCCAACACGCCAACAACACACCAACACGTCAACAGATTAAACACACCAACACATATACGCAACAACGCCACAACATGCCAACGCGCCAACACAGCAACTCGCCAACACATCAACACACCAACGCAACAACACGCCAATGCGCCAACACAGCAACGCGCCAATACGCCTACGCAACAACATGCCAACGCAACAAACAACGCAACAACACGCCAACACAGCAACGCTGCAACACAGCAACGTGCAAATACGCCAACACATCAACACATACACGCAACAACACGCCAATGCGCCAACACAGCAACGCGCCAATACGCCAATGCAACGACACGCCTACGCAACAACATGCCAACGCAACAAACAACGCAACAACACACCAACACAGCAACACAGCAACACAGCAACACAGCAACGTGCAAATACGCCAACACATCAACACATACACGCAACAACACGCCAATGCGCCAACACAGCAACGCGCCAATACGCCAATGCAACGACACGCCTACGCAACAACATGCCAACGCAACAAACAACGCAACAACACGCCAACACAGCAACACAGCAACACAGCAACACAGCAACGTGCAAATACGTGAGAAAAGTCCGAATTTTTAGATTTTCGGCTAAAAGTAAAAATATTGTCAGAAAAACTAAAGTCAGAATGCTGAAACATTTCTGAAAAAAAGGCAGAATTCTGGGAAAAAAATTCAGAATATTTAGAAAAAAGTCTGAATTTGGCTATTTTTCAGAATCAAGTCAGATTTGTAGACTTTCAGAACTTCTAGAAAATAGCAGCATGTAAACATTGAGTTTTATTGAGATCATTGTCAGCTGAGGTGATGGGATGTTTCATAGCTTCCTCTGTTAGTGACTGCAGGAGGACATATGACAGTAAAATCTGATATTAGGAACATTTGAATAACTCTGTGTCTTGCGGTGTTGATGCTCTGCTATGAGGAGCTGCGAGAAGAACCAGAACATATGAGCCAGTCGGACACACACACACACACACACACACACACACACACACACATACAGAGGTCTCAGACTTTATCGTGGGACTCAACAGCTGGCAGGGGAAGTTGAATCTCTTTTCTGGCATTTTTCTCCCCCACCTCCCCCCTGCAGGCCTCAGTTAGCAGAGGGCGATGCTTCCTGCAGACTCCCCCCCTCTCTCTCTCTCTGTCTCTCTCTCTCCCTCTCTCTCTCCCTCCCTCTCTCTCTCCCTTTCCCTCCATGCAGAGGGTCATTTCTCCCCATGTCTTCCTCCCCTCTGGTTTTCAGCGTTTCCTCTCTGCAGTGTTTTTAGAGCCGTCTCTCCGCAGGACAAAGTTTTCAGTCGTTTCTGAAAACTGATTTATTTTTTAAACTCCGCTCTTGAACGATTCCCCTGTGGGAGGATTTCTTTTAAAAAGCTTGTACTTTGAAACCAGCCCGAAGACAACAGCATACTTACACTGAGATGGAATAACTCTCCTGATTCCTTTTGGTGGTTTTTGGTTTGAAAAGCTTCTTCGGACAGATTACAGAGGGGCTGATCCAACTTCTGCTGAAGGTAAATACTGACTTTGATCTGCTCCTAAACTGAAATGATGTAACTTTTTTATCAGGACTTTTGAACCTGAATCGTGAAAAGTAACTAAGTACAATCTACAGGTATTTTACTTGAGGATTTCCTTTTTATGCAACGTAATGATTCTGGTCTACTATATTGTGTAGGCAAAGGTTGTACTCTCTTTTTACTTCACTTCATTAGTTTGTATGTACTTAACAGATTTCAGATTCTTAAAGAGACACCATTCCTTCTTTCTGATCCCTCTCCTGTAGTATGTTTAGGTGTTAGTGCATGTAAATGGTCTGCAAAGGCTAAAATCCCTGTGTTCCCTCCATTGGCCTCACATTGTACGTGATAGGCTAAGGGGCGGGACATCTCTAAGTGGTTGACCAATCACAACAGAGCTGGCCAGCTAACCAATCAGAGCAGACTGGGCTCTGGTTTCAGACAGAGGGTGAAAAGAGGAGCTGCAACACAGGCAGTATGAGAAAAATAAAGAGCTTTTTGAACATTAAAGCATGGAGACATGTCCCAGTAGAGACACTACATACTGATATACACCTGAACATCAGCAGGAGAGGACTCTTTAAAGTAGAGACACTACATACTGATATACACCTGAACATCAGCAGGAGAGGACTCTTTAAAGTAGAGATGCTACATACTGATATACACCTGAACATCAGCAGGAGAGGACTCTTTAAAGTAGAGACACTACATACTGATATACACCTGAACATCAGCAGGAGAGGACTCTTTAAAGTAGAGACACTACATACTGATACACACCTGAACATCAGCAGGAGAGGACTCTTTAAAGTATAGACACTACATACTGATACACACCTGAACATCAGCAGGAGAGGACTCTTTAAAGTAGAGACACTTCATACTGATATACACCTGAACATCAGCAGGAGAGGACTCTTTAAAGTAGAGACACTACATACTGATATACACCTGAACATCAGCAGGAGAGGACTCTTTAAAGTAGAGACACTACATACTGATAAACACCTGAACATCAGCAGGAGAGGACTCTTTAAAGTAGAGACACTACATACTGATATACACCTGAACATCTGCAGGAGAGGACTCTTTAAAGTAGAGACAGTAAATACTAATATACACCTGAACATCAGCAGGAGAGGACTCTTTAAAGTAGAGATACTACATACTGATATACACCTGAACATCAGCAGGAGAGGACTCTTTAAAGTAGAGACACTACATACTGATATACACTGAACATCAGCAGGAGAGGACTCTTTAAAGTAGACACTACATACTGATACACACCTGAACATCAGCAGGAGAGGACTCTTTAAAGTAGAGACACTACATACTGATACACACCTGAACATCAGCAGGAGAGGACTCTTTAAAGTAGAGACACTTCATACTGATATACACCTGAACATCAGCAGGAGAGGACTCTTTAAAGTAGAGACACTACATACTGATATACACCTGAACATCAGCAGGAGAGGACTCTTTAAAGTAGAGACACTACATACTGATAAACACCTGAACATCAGCAGGAGAGGACTCTTTAAAGTAGAGACACTACATACTGATATACACCTGAACATCTGCAGGAGAGGACTCTTTAAAGTAGAGACAGTACATACTGATATACACCTGAACATCAGCAGGAGAGGACTCTTTAAAGTAGAGACACTACATACTGATATAGACCTGAACATCAGCAGGAGAGGACTCTTTAAAGTAGAGACACTACATACTGATATA
>CM062266.1:39759384-39766884 GCA_031216635.1 Dissostichus eleginoides | reverse complement strand
GAAAGATTGAAAATCGGTAGGGAAAGTCAGCTAAGTCGGTAGGCGGTAGAAACATGTCAAAGGCGGTAGACTACCGCCCAAATCGGTAGGGTTGGCAGGTATGCATGAAGGAACATCTTCAGCAACTTGACAACACATGCAGCATTTAGAGAACATTCAGCAACTTGAGGAGACATGCGCAGCGTTTACTAAAAGCTGCAGAAACCAAATGCTGAAGAAGCTCAAAACACAACGGAGACCAGGGGACACTAAAGAGTGACACACTCAGCTGGGAGACCAGGGGACACTAAAAAGTGATGCACACAGCAGGGAGACCAGGGGACACTAAAGAGTGACGCACACAGCTGGGAGACCAGGGTACACTAAAGAGGGATGCACACAGCTGGGAGACCAGGGGACACTAAAGAGTGACGCACACAGCTGGGAGACCAGGGGACACTAAAGAGTGACGCACACAGCTGGAGACCAGGGGACACTAAAGAGTGACGCACACAGCTGGGAGACCAGGGGACACTAAAGAGTGACGCACACAGCAGAGTTATTCTGTCTCATAACTGTAAGTGTTTGTCAGAATATCTGAAATGACTAGGTTAGCTACGTTAGCTAGCTAGCTTACAGCAGATCTGCAGTAACATCAGAAGGAGTCATGTGACCACATTGTTAAAATTAAACATTAAACATTTTAGGTAAGTTTCCAACAACAGAGACAGTTGTTCAGCTTTATAATCCTGAACGTCACCAAGCGCTCCGGTAAGATGAGAGCAAATCAAACTGAACTTCATATATTAAACATGGATATCCTGACTGCGAGTTTTCAGCTCTTTGATTGGAGTTTTCCCCGCTGGGCAAAAGTAAATAAAGCTGTGTTCAAACTAGGGCTGTCAACATCAACGCTCGCGGTAAATCTGGAAAGCTACGTTTTGCAAATCACTAAAAGGAGGACGAGGAGTGGGTCCAGATATGTGAGGAGGAAACGTTTTTTTATAACCAAATCTTTCTCTTGTTTTTTATTCTCCGTCTGTCTCTTTAATTTCTGTCTCTCGTCTCTCCTTCAATCCCTCAGTTCTGTCATCCAGACATAAAACACACAAACACATGCGCCTCACATTCCTGTGTGTGTGTGTGTGTGTGTGTGTGTGTGTGTGTGTGTGTGTGTGTGTGTGCCAGTAAATAGTAACCAGTCCCAGCTGTACTGCAGGCCTCTGGTTCTGGAGAGACAGAGAGGAATGAGCTGGAAAAGACAGAATCGAGCAGGAAGAATGAATAATGTTCTAATGCTAATTTAAAAAAACTTTATGAAACAATAATCTTAAGGCTCCCGTTCAGTAACTCTGAGGACCATGAAGGGGTCACGGACCTCCTGTTGAAGACCCATGATCTATACAGCATATTGTTCACTATGAGAGGCTTCTGTTGTTCCCTCTCAAGGTGGAAACACTTCTCTGTTTTATTTAAAGAGTCCTCTCCTGCTGATGTTCAGGTGTATATCAGTGTGTAGTGTCTCTACTTTAAAGAGTCCTCTCCTGCTGATGTTCAGGTGTATATCAGTATGTAGTGTCTCTACTTTAAAGAGTCCTCTCCTGCTGATGTTCAGGTGTATATCAGCATGTAGTGTCTCTACTTTAAAGAGTCCTCTCCTGCTGATGTTCAGGTGTATATCAGTATGTAGTGTCTCTACTTTAAAGAGTCCTCTCTGCTGATGTTCAGGTGTAATCAGTATGTAGTGTCTCTACTTTAAAGAGTCCTCTCCTGCTGATGTTCAGGTGTATATCAGTATGTAGTGTCTCTACTTTAAAGAGTCCTCTCCTGCTGATGTTCAGGTGTATATCAGTATGTAGTGTCTCTACTTTAAGAGTCCTCTCCTGCTGATGTTCAGGTGTATATCAGTATGTAGTGTCTCTACTTTAAAGAGTCCTCTTCTGCTGATGTTCAGGTGTATATCAGTATGTAGTGTCTCTACTTTAAAGAGTCCTCTCCTGCTGATGTTCAGGTGTTAATCAGTATGTAGCGTCTCTACTTTAAAGAGTCCTCTCCTGCTGATGTTCAGGTGTATATCAGTATGTAGTGTCTCTACTTTAAAGAGTCCTCTCCTGCTGATGTTCAGGTGTATATCAGTATGTAGTGTCTCTACTTTAAAGAGTCCCTACCCTGCTGATGTGCAGGTCAGTATGTAGTGTCTCTACTTTAAAGAGTCCTCTCCTGCTGATGTTCAGGTGTATATCAGTGTGTAGTGTCTCTACTTTAAAGAGTCCTCTCCTGCTGATGTTCAGGTGTATATCAGTATGTAGTGTCTCACTTTAAAGAGTCCTCTCCTGCTGATGTTCAGGTGTATATCAGTATGTAGTGTCTCTACTTTAAAGAGTCCTCTCCTGCTGATGTTCAGGTGTATATCAGTATGTAGTGTCTCTACTTTAAAGAGTCCTCTCCTGCTGATGTTCAGGTGTATATCAGTATGTAGTGTCTCTACTTTAAAGAGTCCTCTCCTGCTGATGTTCAGGTGTATATCAGTATGTAGTGTCTCTACTTTAAAGAGTCCTCTCCTGCTGATGTTCAGGTGTATATCAGTATGTAGTGTCTCTCTGGGACATGTTTCCATGCTTTAATGTTCAAAAAGCTCTTTATTGTTCTCATACTGCCTGTGCTGCAGCTCCTCTTTTCACCCTCTGTCTGAAACCAGAGCCCAGTCTGTTCTGATTTGTTAGCTGGCCGGCTCTGTTGTGATTGGTCTACCGCTTAGAGATGTCCCGCCCCTTAGCTAACACATCAAGTACAATGTGTTGGAGTGCTACCCAATAGGAGAAACAGTGTGGGATTTTAGCCTTTGCAGACCATTTACATGCACTAAAAGCTATAGAACACACTACAGGAGAGGGAACACCAAAGAGAGAAGAATAGGGCCTCTTTAAATGTAAACAGAAGTATTGGCATGTACGAATGACATAACCAACTGTGCATGAAGTTATAAAAGGATTGTAATATATTGTTGTGTTTATATACATTTTGAACTGATTTAAGGTGTTTTTCTTTACGAGGAAATGCTTCTTCTCGCAGGCCATTCTGTTTGCCTTCTTCCTCAAACTCAACCCAAGAGAAAGATTGGAGAATAAGAAAGGGGGGAGTCGGGTGGGGTTTGTGGAATTTGCTCTGTTTGGTTTGGAAGTGAAGGCTCTCCGGAGGATAATGGAAAAGGGAGGCAGGAGAAAGGAAGGTGTGTGTGTGTGTGTGTGTGTCTGTGTGTGTGTGTGTGTGTACCTCAAAGGTGGTCGCACATACTGCCTTTATTCTACTTTATACTTCTACTCCTTCTACTAAGTCAGTATTATATTTTTTCCTCCTCTACATTTATCTGACATTTTCACATTAGCTCATACAAACGATATATCCACTTATAAAGAAACATGTGCATATAATGTTCCACATGAAGAAACATCTCCAGCAACTTGACAACACATGCAGCATTTAGAGAACATTCAGCAGCTTGAGGAGACATGCGCAGCGTTTACTAAAAGCTGCACGTCACCAAACGCTGCAAGAAGCTCAAACACAACGGAGACCAGGGGACACTAAGGAGTGACGCACACAGCTGGGAGACCAGGGGACACTAAAGAGTGACGCACACAGCTGGGAGACCAGGGGACACTAAAGAGGGCGCACACAGCTGGAGACCAGGGGACACTAAAGAGACGCACACAGCTTGGAGACCAGGGACACTAAAGAGTACGCACCAGCTGGAGACCAGGGGACACTAAAGAGGGACGCACACAGCTGGGAGACCAGGGGACACTAAAGAGTGACGCACACAGCTTGGAGACCAGGGGACACTAAAGAGGGACGCACACAGCTGGAGACCAGGGGACACTAAAGAGTGATGCACACAGCTGGGAGACCAGGGGAGACCAGGGGACACTAAAGAGTGACGCACACAGCTGGAGACCAGGGGACACTAAAGAGTGACGCACACAGCTGGAGACCAGGGGACACTAAAGAGTGACGCACACAGCGCGAGACCAGGGGACACTAAAGAGTGACGCACACAGCTGGAGACCAGGGGACACTAAAGAGTCACGCACACAGCTGGAGACCAGGGGACACTAAAGAGTGACGCACACAGCGCGAGACCAGGGGACACTAAAGAGTGACGCACACAGCTGAGACCGGGGACACTAAAGAGTCGCACACAGCGGAGACCAGGGGACACTAAAGAGTGACGCACCAAGCTGGAGACCAGGGGACACTAAAGAGTGACGCACACAGCGGAGACCAGGGAGACTAAAGAGTGACGTACACAGCTGGAGACCAGGGGACACTAAAGAGTCACGCACACAGCTGGAGACCAGGGGACACTAAAGAGTGACGCACACAGCTGGAGACCAGGGGACACTAAAGAGTCACGCACACAGCTGGGAGACCAGGGGACAAAAAGATTGACTTCTCTAAATGCTGCATGTGGTGTCATGTTGCTGGAGATGTCTCTTCATGTGGAACCTTTGGATTGTTATACCTGCGTCCTCTGAAGCTGCAGCACCTGTCTTAATAAGATTCTTAATAAGCAGTCCCTTTACTTTTGGTCAGTAAGTGTTACTTGAGCTAGATTCTGAATGCAGGCGTACTGCCACAGAGTATGTATACAGTGTACTTGAGGTACTTGTATTGAAGTACTCTTCTTGTACTTGACTCTGTTGGTCTGCAGATGTTGGCATGGATGCATGAAAGCTTTTAGCGAGTAAGAATGGGAGGGAGGCTTGGAGCGAGGAGGTGAATCAGACATTCCTCAGGAGGAAGAGGAGGAGGAGGAGGAGGAGGAGGAGGAGGGGGGTGAAGGGAGCCAGTGGTTGGTTAGTGGTTAGAAAGTCAGAGCAAAAAAATGAAGGTCTGGTCCAGAGACCACAGGAGAACCAGGGAGGAACCTCCTCCTCCTCCTCCTCCTCCTCCTCCTCCTCCTCCTCTTCCTCCCACACCAGGCCGGCAGCCACAGGGGGAGAAAACAGGGAGGAGAGCTTTTAGCTGGACCCACTGAACCCATAATGTGCTCACAGCAAGAGGAGGAAGAAGAGGAGGAGGAAGAGGAGGAGGAGAACCAGAATACTTTCATTCGTCCCACAGAAGGAGTCACAGCCAAACAGCCAGAAATAGCAGAATATTAAATCAGAAGCATGCATTCATATTAAAGACTAAAATACAAAGTGCACTAATTATTGAAACCCATATGTCGATGGACAGTCACAGTGGAGCAGGAGTAAAGCAATGTGACAGCAGGAGTAAAGCAGTGTGATAGCAGGAGTAAAGCAGTGTGATAGCAGGAGTAAAGCAGTGTGATAGCAGGAGTATAGCAGTGTGATAGCAGGAGTAAAGCAGTGTGATAGCAGGAGTATAGCAGTGTGATAGCAGGAGTAAAGCAGTGTGATAGCAGTGTGACAGCAGGAGTATAGCAGTGTGATAGCTGGAGTAACGCAATGTGATAGCAGGAGTAAAGCAGTGTGATAGCAGGAGTAACGCAATGTGATAGCAGGAGTAAAGCAGTGTGATAGCAGGAGTATAGCAGTGTGATAGCTGGAGTAAACGCAATGTGATAGCAGGAGTAAAGCAGTGTGATAGCAGGAGTAAAGCAGTGTGATAGCTGGAGTAACGCAATGTGATAGCAGGAGTAAAGCAGTGTGATAGCAGGAGTAAAGCAGTGTGATAGCAGGAGTACTGCAGTGTGACAGCAGGAGTAAAGCAGTGTGACAGCAGGAGTAAAGCAGTGTGATAGCAGGAGTATAGCAGTGTGATAGCAGGAGTAGCAGTGTGATAGCAGGAGTAGCAGTGTGATAGCAGGAGTAAGCATGTGATAGCAGAGTAAAGCAGTGTGATAGCAGGAGTAAAGCAATGTGACAGCAGGAGTAAAGCAGTGTGATAGCAGGAGTATAGCAGTGTGATAGCTGGAGTAATGCAATGTGATAGCAGGAGTAAAGCAGTGTGATAGCAGGAGTAAAGCAATGTGACAGCAGGAGTAAAGCAGTGTGATAGCAGGAGTAAAGCAGTGTGACAGCAGGAGTAAAGCAGTGTGATAGCAGGAGTAAAGCAGTGTGATAGCAGTGTGACAGCAGGAGTAACGCAGTTTGATAGCAGGAGTAAAGCAGTGTGATAGCAGGAGTAAAGCAGTGTGACAGCAGGAGTAAAGCAGTGTGACAGCAGGAGTAAAGCAGTGTGATAGCAGGAGTAAAGCAGTGTGACAGCAGGAGTAAAGCAGTGTGATAGCAGGAGTAAAGCAGTGTGACAGCAGGAGTAAAGCAGTGTGATAGCAGGAGTAAAGCAGTGTGATAGCAGGAGTAAAGCAGTGTGACAGCAGGAGTAAAGCAGTGTGATAGCAGGAGTAATGCAGTGTGACAGCAGGAGTACAGCAGTGTGATAGCAGGAGTATAGCAGTGTGATAGCAGGAGTAATGCAATGTGACAGCAGGAGTAAAGCAGTGTGACAGCAGGAGTAAAGCAGTGTGATAGCAGGAGTAAAGCAGTGTGATAGCAGGAGTAAAGCAGTGTGACAGCAGGAGTAAAGCAGTGTGACAGCAGGAGTAAGCAGTGTGACAGCAGGAGTAAGCTAGTGTGATAGCAGGAGTAAAGGTGTGATAGCAGGAGTAAAGCTGTGTGATAGCAGGAGTAAAGCAGTGTGATAGCAGGAGTAAAGCAGTGTGATAGCAGGAGTAAAGCTGTGTGATAGCAGGAGTAAAGCAGTGTGATAGCAGGAGTAAAGCTGTGTGATAGCAGGAGTAAAGCAGTGTGACAGCAGGAGTAAAGCAGTGTGATAGCAGGAGTAAAGCAGTGTGACAGCAGGAGTAAAGCAGTGTGATAGCAGGAGTAAAGCAGTGTGATAGCAGGAGTAAAGCTGTGTGACAGCAGGAGTAAAGCAGTGTGACAGCAGGAGTAAAGCAGTGTGATAGCAGGAGTAAAGCTGTGTGATAGCAGTGTGATAGCAGGAGTAACGCAGTTTGATAGCAGGAGTAAAGCAGTGTGACAGCAGGAGTACTGCAGTGTGATAGCAGGATTAAAGCTGTGTGACAGCAGGAGTAAAGCAGTGTGATAGCAGGAGTAAAGCAGTGTGACAGCAGGAGTAAAGCAGTGTGACAGCAGGAGTAAAGCAGTGTGACAGCAGGAGTACTGCAGTGTGACAGCAGGAGTAAAGCAGTGTGATAGCAGGATTAAAGCTGTGTGACAGCAGGTGTAAAGCAGTGTGATAGCAGGAGTAAAGCAGTGTGACAGCAGGAGTAAAGCAATGTGACAGCAGGAGTAAAGCAGTATGACAGCAGGAGTAAAGCAGTGTGATAGCAGGAGTATAGCAGTGTGATAGCAGGAGTAACGCAGTACGATAGCAGGAGTAAAGCAGTGTGATAGCAGGAGTAAAGCAGTGTGACAGCAGGAGTATAGCAGTGTGATAGCAGGAGTAAAGCAGTGTGATAGCAGGAGTATAGCAGTGTGATAGCAGGAGTAAAGCAGTGTGATAGCAGGAGTATAGTAGTGTGACAGC